>JAANYP010009692.1:45000-393263 GCA_020465985.1 Centrapalus pauciflorus
TCTTTTATCTACATTTTAACATAAAATTGTATTTCGTCTCCGCTATTTTAAAATGACAATTTTTTTATTATTTACTTGATTGATCGGTCACACTATTTCACTGTTCACCGAATAGTAAAGCTAGCTGGCAGTCAGGTAAACACCAAAAATTTGTATTACTTCGTGTGTGTGTGTGTGTGTAACATTTATGTTTTCCTGTGATAACATTTAGTATATTATACTGTATTAAATTTTGAATATATTATTATGATCGCATTATCTTAATCTATATTCTGATATTAAATTTGTGATCGTTGGAACTATTTTTATTAGGCGGGTATGCAGCTAACTAATTGTATTATTTTATATATAATATAATTGTTTTATTTTTCTGTTATAACGTTTGATATATTATATCATACAAGAGGACGAATATATCATTATAATCGCGTTATTTTTTTTTCTAAATTTCAACATAAAATTGTTTGTCATCTATTTTTAAAATGATAATTATTTTATTATTTAGTTGGTTGATCAATTACATTTTTTCTATTTATAAACTTAAATTGAAAGCAGTGAGTGGTCCTAGGGTGAGAATCACGATCGGTAATATATTTATAAAACTATAATTTATGATCCCGCTGCAACGCGCGGGTTAGACAACCTAGTTTATTTTATAAACGTGTGGTGTTTAGTTTTTTTATATTATACGATTTTTAAACATGTTTTATATAAAGATTTTTTTGAATTGGTACAAATGTTTGGTTCGTTAATAAAATGTGTTAAACGTGTTCGGTTTGTTATGTCAATAAAAATTGTTAAACGTGTTGGGTTCCTCTAGTTTGTGAAATGCGTTAAATATGTTTAGTTTGTATATAAAATGTATTAAAGTTTGACGGTTATTTTGTAAACAAGTATCTTATATTTGACGATAAATTTTAAAGATTTTTAAGAAATGATCTTTCAGTCGTTTTTAGAATAAAATTTCTTAAACATGTCGCACGAGTTGTTTGGATTTTCGAAGTCTATGTGAAATGCACGTTGTCGTGATTGTAATGCTATCGGGTGGTTGACAATGTTAGGCTCGTCTCGATAGTTATACTGAACCAAATGCATTCTATGGTGATCATCTTCCATGAATGTAATATTGCATTTTAAAGATTCTTCTAAAGATTATTAGTAATTGTTTTTCTTCATTTTGTTGCATTGTATGTTACTTACAATAATATAAAAAACAATATAATAATAAGATTTTAAATTTACTTTTCTAATATAGATTTTAAATTTATACATTTTTTTTAACAACAAAAGGTAGAACTAACCGAGAGCTACGACGTTGTCATCACCCCCGCCTAGAATACCCGAATTCATTTCAACTTCAAACCATACAAACCGAGGGCTAGCAATGAACTAGCAAAGATACATCCAGTTAAAAAAAAAACGAAGAATGACATACAACCCATGACGACCAAATTAAAGATTAAGAATTCGCCCTAACTTTAACATTAAAAAACGTTAACAAGAAACTCTTCCTTTATTATTGAAGCCGTGACTTTTCCTTTGTTGAATACCACGATATTTTCTTGCTTTCCATACCAACCAAATTAAACCACCCACCATAGTTTCCAAAAATTGACGCCTTCTTTTCGATTTATCGGTCATGAGAATTAGCTCAACTAATTTATCCAATGCATGATGTTGCTGTCCTACAGAAACTTCACTCCAAGATAGAACCTATCTCCATAATTCATTGCTAAACGAGCACTTATAGAATAAATGATCTTCAGATTTCTCATCCATCTCACAAAGAGGACATCTCGTCAAACCGGAAATGAAATTTCTAGCGGCCAAGTTCACTCTCGTAGGGATTCTTCCAAACAAAACTCTCCAAAGAAAGCAGTTTACTCTAGCAGAAAGCCACCGATTCCAAAAACATTTACTATTCATATTTGGCGAAGACAAACCTTCAATTATTCCCCTTTAAGATCTTACCGAAAATTCATCTAATGAATCCCATTCTATATCAATACAACACTACTAAGCATGTTTTCCAACTTACATATTTCATCATTTACTATATTGGCAACAAATGGTGAGGTTCTATGGGGCATCATATGCATCGGGAACCAAAAAAGAACCAACCACATCCTTTAGATTAAATGATCATTGATGCATCACGCGATGCATGTATTTGGTATGCATAGGGTATTTTGGGAAGAATAAATATAGCTAGTCAAATAAAATTTAATTTTATATTAATTAAATATTCAATTAATACCTAAACAATAAATGCTATTAATATTAATTGATACACTTCCAAAATTACAAAATCTAAACAAATTAAAAAAAAAGATTTGATGTCGATGCGTCTAATATTTATCCTTCAATTCGTGATGCATCTCGATTTCTTCATCCTCATTTCGGTCATATTCAACATATTCTTCGTCCCACCATCATGCATCATCAAAATGGTGATGCATATTCATTGGATTTATCTTCAAAACACGATGCATCTTCATTTGATTCATCAAAAATAATGATGCATCTTCATTTGATTCATAAAAAACACGATGCATCTTCATCGTATTGAATCTCGACCATAAAAAACACGATACATCTTCATTCGTGATGCATCTCGGCCATATTAATCCAAGATGATGCATCTTCATCGGATCCATCAAAAATCATGATGCATCAGATTCGTCTTCCATAAACATCGAATAAACACGATTAATCTTTCAAAAATTTCCATAAAGAAAATGCATAAAAAAACAATTATACCTTTAAACGATATCATTCCATCATCATCATTGTGAAATTATCATCATCTTATTTAAAATGGCACCATGAACCGACTGCTATGCATGGGGCGGTGGCCGCCGACTTTAGAGAGAGGGATGTCAATGGGGTGGCGACCACCGAGAGAGGGGGTGGTGGCCGCCGGTTTTAGAGAAAGGAGGAGAGAGATAACGATTATCATCATCTTCATTAAACTGCACCGTGAACCGGCTGCTATGCATGGGGTGGTGGTCGCCGACTTTAGATAGAGGGGTGGCAATGGGGTGGTGGCCGTCGGGAGAGGGGGTGGTGGCCGGCCGCCGAATTTAGATAGACGGGGAGAGAGATAAGGGTGAGGGAGAAAATGTGGGAGAGATAAATTGAATGTTTGTTATTTTGTTAATTAATGATTCAATTACCTAAATTAATTCCTTCTATTTTAAATGTTTCTAAAAATATATTTTAATTATAATTAAATATAATTACAAGTTTAGCATTCCTAAAACGCCCTTAATGCATTTTTGGTTCCCATTTGGTTCTCGATGCATATGGTGCCCCATGGAACCTCAATCTATATTAGACCATGCCCAATTAGAACTTAACAAACGATTGTTATAAACAAACCTCCTATTAACTGGACAAGATTTCTCAGTGTGAATCTCAAACAAAGAAGGAAAAACACAATCTAATGAACAATTTCCAATCCACCAATCAGTCCAAAAATACACTTGACCCCCATTTCTAACAACCCGAAAGAATAAATTATCAATATGAATACTAAGGGAAGAGAGAGACATACCAGCCTTGATGATATTTAGCCACAGACCAACAAAAGATTTCTTTGCCATGGAATTAACATTTCTACCGTTGACTTTATAAAATAGCTTTGATCACTTTAACTCAAAGTGCTTCCTATTCATTCTTAAATCCCCACCACCATTTGATAAGTAGAGCAGAATTTGCAGCTCCAAACGAACCAATACCCAACCCTCCAAGCTTTTTAGGAGCTGTTTTTTTGTTCCAGTCCACTCATTTTATTTTGGTGTTTCCATAAGCTAACCTGCCCCAAATAAACTTTCTTATAATCTTTATCTAAAGAGTCCACGATTTTCTGGGGTGCTTTGTAGATGGACATAAAGTAGAGAGGTAAGCCGTTAGGCCCGTTAAGAACAACTTTGCAGATAACTTAGCCGGGTTTTGTTTGGCCTTCGTTAACTTCTTCATTAAAAGTAGTTAAATTGATTCACTTAGCTAACTTTTTATATATATTTTAATATTTATATTTTACATTATAAGATAATTGATAAAATATATAACTCATAATTTGAATAAATTTTAATTGAATCGACCTTGATGGTTCGGTATAAAATATAATTTCACTATAAACTTAACTAGCCTTTTTTTCTTTTAAAAAAAAGTTGGACTAAAAATGGCAGCAGACTTTGAACTTTGAAAGTTTGAAGGATCAGAATCAGTCTAAATGGTAGTATTCGGACCGGTTTAAAAGTGCATTTCTACCTACAACGAATGTCGGACCTAGATACTAATGTAAAACAACGGACTTGTTGAGAAAAATATTTAATGAGAAGCTACTTGAAGTATTTTTCATAAAGAGCTTTTACGTTTTTGGTCTAACAAGGTTATATTTTTATCATCATAACAATTATAAAATATAACTTTTAACATTAATATCATTTTATGTCTTTTAATACTAAAAGCTATAATTACAACTATTTCTATCAATCACATTTATAATAAATAAAAGATACAACTATTTTAAAAAGCTACAACTCACAGCTACAGCTAGTCGTACCAAACATATTCTAAGGGTGTGTTTGGCTTGAAGGATTTGAACACCTTATTTAGGATTTGGATTTCAAAATCCTTACATATCATGTTTGGTTGAAAAGAGAGGAAGAAATCTTATTTATTTAGCATTTGGGATTTCCCCAACCTTCTTTTTTCATGGTAAAAAAGGAACATGACTTATATCATGAATTTTAGATAAATATAAACAATGCATAATGTAATGAGCCTTTAATAAAATATCATGATAAATGAAGTGAATACTGAATAGGGCATTTTGGTTATCCCTTCCAACCAAACACATTCTTGAAATCTAATTTCAATTTATTTATATTTCATTTTGTAAGCTAAAAATAAACCCATCAGTTGAGTCGGTTTCAAGTTATTGTGTTTTTGTAAACAAATTTTTATGTGAAAATCGTGTCGACTAATCTATTTTTGTATTAGGTTCAAGTCATGTCAACTTTATTTTTTAATTTGGTCTTCATTTTTTTGCTTCAATTTTCAATTATCAAAATAGGTATTCGATTTTTTGTTTAATTTGAATGTTAAAAACAGCATTGAAATTACAAAACCTAAATAACAATTAAAATAATACATTTTGGGCTAAAATAAATTAATAGATATTCATTATCCAACATAATTATAAATTATAAATTATTAAATTCGGTTTTAGTTTTTACTATTATTTTTTATTTAGAGTAAAGGACATTTTTGGTCCTTGTGGTTTGATGGTTTACCTAGATTCAGTCCTTTAACCATAATAAGGTCAAATTTCATCCCTATTTTGCTAATTTTGTGCCCTTTTAGTCCCCCGTCCATTAAACTTAACGACACAACCGTTAAATTTGTAAGAATGACATTTTTACCCTTTTCATTGAGACGCTTTTAGTCCCTATGGTTTTATTATTTACCCATTTATAGTCCAACATTTATTTTATTTTATTTTATCTTTATAATTATATTATTTATAGATTTACTTAATTTATTATAAACACACTTATTTTATTTATAAATATACTTATATTTTAATATTTTATTTACATTTACATTTGTTCGTATTTTATTTTAAAATTTAACTTTTACTTTAATTTAAATATATATTTCTTTACTAATTTATTTAAAGTTCATCTTCTTTATTAATTTTAATTTTTATAATATTATTGTTGACATTTATATATGTAATTTTGTTAGTTGTGTTTAAGTAGATATAATATCATCGATATTTTTCTTCTCCAAAGTCACTATTTCTTCAAATATCTTCCAACCTAATCAATTATCGACACATAAATTATATTACATATGTGAATATACTTGAAAAAAATAATGACATTGGAAGATACTTGAAAATATTTTTACACACACACACACACACACACACACACACACACACACACACACATATATATATATATATATATATATATATATATAGATTGAGGTTCAAATGAGAACTTTTATGCATCGGGGCACCTCGAGGCACTTTTGTGCATCGGATAATCTAACAAGGGTGCACAAAGGACATTTTGGGAAAAATAAATATATGAAATTAATTAATTTTTAAATATCATTAAAAGATAATTAGGAGTTACATTTTGAATTCAAATCTCATATTAACTACATTCATCATTTTCCTCCCCATTTCTCTCTCTCTCTCTCTCTCTCTCTCTCTCCCTTTCTCTCTAATTGTGTTCTTCATAATTTTCATAGTGATGATGATTTGAAGACGAAGATTAACAATGAACAACGATGATGATGAACATGAACAAGAGATGCAACCGATGATAAATATGAAAAACACGATGGATAGATGGATGAAGAAGGATGAATAATGATGATGCATAGATGGAAGATGAACAATGACGATGCATAGATGGATGATGAATGATGAACAACAAAAAATGATGATGCATAAATGGATGATGAACAATGACGATGCATAGATGAATGATGAACAAGTTGAACACAATGCATAGATGAATGAATAATATGAACGACGAACACGATGCATAAATGAATTTGTGTATTTTTTTTTGTTAAATGCGTCTTTTTTGAACACGATGCATAGATTAACACGATTAACGATGAAATACTTCGATCTCCATCATCTTTTTTGAATTTGTGTAATTTTTGTTGAGTTTGGAAATGTATCAATTGAATTTATTTAACATTTATTATTTGTTATTTGTTGAAATATTAAATTTAATGAGGTATGCACATTCCCCAAAATGCCCTTCCTTATTTGTTTTCATAATGCACAAGATGCATAAAATTGTCCAACTATTTACCCTTTTGCCATCAATCTAATCCATACAATTTTTTAATCTAATGGATGATATAGGTTCTTTTGTACCTCGATGCATAAAAGTTCTTAATTGAACCTCCCTCTATATATATATATATATATATATATATATATATATATATATATATATATATATATAGAATATGGTTCAAGGGAGTACCACTACTTATACAGCGCACCAGAAGCTACCACCTTTAAAAAACTTTTTTTTAAAATTTATTATTACATAAACATGTTTTAATTAACATTATGAAGATTATATGTAAATTTCACATATATTCACATCTTCTAGCTCCTAAAAAATTATGTGAACGCACACTTACATAATTTTGCATATATGTGGTGCGTGATTTCATGCACTTAGAGTGTTCGAATTTGCGTGAAATTCACATATGATCTGTGTAATGTTAATTAAAACATGTTTCTGAAAAAAAAAATTCAAAACAATAATTTTTTGAGTGATACCTTCGGGTGCGCTGTGTAGTAGGTAGTACTCACTTGAACATATATATATCCAAGGCATAAATTACATAATATACAAATAAACCTTATGTGTATTAAATTATATACACATAAATTATATATATATATATATATATATATATATATATATATATATGTATATCCAACACATATAATATAATTTATGTGTTGATAATTGATTAGGTTGGAAGATACTTGAAGAAATAGTGACCTTGGAAAGGAAAAATATCGACGATATTATATTTACTTAAACACAACTAACAAAATTACCTATATAAATGTCAACAATAATATTATAAAAAATTAAAGTTAATAAAGAAGATGAACTTTAAATATATTAGTAAAGAAATATATATTTAAATTAAAATAAAATTTAAATTTTAAATAAAATACGAACAATAGTAAATGTAAATAAAATATTAAAACATAACTATATTTATAAATAAAATAAGTGTGTTTATAATGAATTAAGTATATCTATAAATAATATAATTATAAAGATAAAATAAAAAAAAAATAAATGTTGGACTATAAATGGGTAAATAATAAAACCATAGGGACTAAAAGCGTCTCAAGGAAAAGGGTAAAAATGTCATTCTTACAACTTTAACGGTTGTGTCGTTAAGTTTAACGGACGAGGGACTAAAAAGGCACAAAATTAGCAAAATAGGGATGAAATTTGACCTTATTATGGTTAAAGGACTGAATCCGGGTAAACCATCAAACCACAAGGACCAAAAATGTCCTTTACTCTTTTATTTATTTATATACTACTAGATTAGTGGCCCATGTACTAAATGAGATATGTAAGAATTATAGATATGCATATATATTTAAATATAATAACTTAAATATTATTATAAAAATAATAAAGTAATAATATTTTGATATTAACTGACATAGATAATTAACTAAAAAAATTTTTTAATTTTTTTTTATTCTTATTATAATAAATATATATTGAAGATATGAAATATTTGAAATACTAATTGTATTACAATAAAAACTAAATCAATTTTATAATGTTTTTGCCTTTAAATTTGAAAACAATATTTACAATATTATTAGAAAGTTATACTTTTATGAAATTATTATAGTGTTATTCGTTTCATATTTAGATGTATTTTTAATGATAAATAACTTAAAATCGTACTTTAATAAATAAGAAATTTTTTGATTCAATTGATTATGAACAAAAATTTAACAACTATGATTGTTAACATAATTATAAAATAAACATTAAAGTACAAATTTATAAGAATGAGAATGGATTTTAAATTGATACATTCAATATACAATTAAACATTTAACCTTTAGTTTAAATTTGAAAAAAACAAAAAGTTATAAATCACTTAGATCATTTTAGATAAAACATTTTAGGTAAAATTAGAGGTTAAATTAGGAAGTATTTAAAATTCTTTAATTATATAAGATTTTATTTAATATTTAAAATTTTCTAAAATAAATTAGACGAATTAATTGAGAGAGTTATATTAGGAAAAAGAGGCGGGAAAATGAAAATTCTGTGCATTGTGGAAGCGCCACGTGGCACTAATTGTTTTACTTTATTATAATATATAGATATAGATTTTATACAAAAGATCTAAATGAGTCAAGGAAATGATTTCGGTCGTAACTTTTTTTTTGTCTCAATCTATTTTCAATCCGTTTCGAATTCGAGTCAGATTCGTATCATGTTTTTTGCTCGTGTTAGAAATTGCCACCTGGAGCCAAAACTTGTGTATAGAAAGTCTTGATTAACATTTACCGAAAAACAATAAATAAATGATAATGATATTCACTATTATTAAAGTATCGTCAAATACGTAATAATTTTTATTATTAATATGTATGTAAACATTATTCCTTACATAAATTATCTAATTAAAGCGTGAACTGTTAGATAACAATCATTTAGAAGTTTGGCAACCACGTCATATGTTTTTCGATTTGAAAGTTTACGACCATTTAATACTAAGAAATCATTTGATGGATAATTATTATTAAATATTTAAATATATTCAAGATATGTAGTTATTCATCATTAACTTTAAGAAGATATTTGAGATGTGGTTTAATATTATGAAATCATTTGAATGATAAAGAAAAACCTTAAACTAAACTTTTTATAAAAGGGATAATTGCGTAAAAAACCACCAACTTGTCAGGTTTTGGTGATTAAAACCCCAAACCATTTTTCGTTGTATAGAAAATTCCGAACTAACTAAAAATGAGTAAATCAAGGTTTTATCAATGAATAACCGGCTAAAATCGGTTATTAACCCTACTTGGACCGGTAAATAACCTACGTGGAATAAATTTTAATTGTTGAAGTCGGTTGTCAAGTATTACATGTCATTTAAACCCCCGTTGACAAATTTTAATTGTAATTTTTAAACGGGATTACATCATCAACGGGAGTTCAAATGATGTGTAATACTTGACAACCAGTTTCAACGACTAAAATTTATTTCATGTAAGTCATTTACCGGTCCACGTAGGATTAATAACTAGTTTCAACCGGTTATCCATTGATAAAACCTTGATTTACTGATTTTTAGTTAGTTCGAGGTTTTTTATGCAACGAAAAATGGTTTGGGGTTTTTAATCACATAAACCTGATAAATTGAAGTTTTTTGCGCAATTATCCCTTTATAAAACTGCATTTGTATATAAACTTAAATTATGACAAATGTAAAATTTTTAGTGTTGGGGTGGAGGATGGGAAAGTAAGTAATATTGCTTCAACTTTAAGATATGGAATGAATACTCTTCCTTTTAGTTATCTCGGTATCACCATGGGAACGGGGAAAGTTGTCTAATTGGAAAGCAAAAAATATCTCGTTTGGTGGACATGTCACTCTTAATTGAAAATAAATACTACCTATATGAATACAAAACAAACACACATATATAATTAATATATTTTGTATTCCTTAAATGTCATTTGTGCACCATTGATAAATTATTATTATTATTATTATTATTATTATTATTATTATTATTATTATAGACACACACACGCGTGCACACACACACTCACACACACGGACATATATATAGTTCGAGAGGGTTCACTCATTATGTAACATACCAGAAGTTACTACCTTAAAAAAACTTTTTCGAAATTTTTTTCATAATCATGTTTTTAATTAACATTATAAATATCATATGTAAATTTCACATTCATTCATATCTTCCAACTCCTTAAAAAAGACGTGCACATACACTTACATAAATTTGTATATATATATATATATATATATATATATATATATATATATATATATATAATAGAATATGGTTCGAGAGAGTACCACCCAAATGCAGCGCACCAGAAGGTACCACCTTTAAAAAAACTTTTTTAAATTTTTTTTTTCATAAACATGTTTTAATTAACATTATGAAGATCGTATGTAAATTTCACATACATTCACATCTCCTAGCTTCTAAAAAATGATGTGAACACACACTTACATAATTTTGAAGACATGTGAACATGCATTTATATGATGTGTGTTTTCATGCACTTAGAGTGTTCGGATTTGCGTGAAATTCACATATGATCTGTGTAATGTTAATTAGAACATGTTCATGAAAAAAAATTTCAAAAAAATTACTTTTAAGGGTGGTACCTTCTGGTGCGCTGCATTAGAGGTGGTACTCACTTGAACCTAAATCATATATAATATATATATATATATATATATATATATATATATATATATATATATATATATATATATATATATGAACGTATATTTAAGTGATGCGTTATTTTATGTACTTAGAATGTGTGAATGGACGTGAAATTCATATATCATATTTATAATGTTAATTAAAACATGTTTATGAAAAATTTTTGAAAAAATTATTTTTTAAGTGTGGTACATGTATAATAAGTGGTACTCACTTGAACCTAAATCTATGTGTGTGTTTACGTTGCTATTAGGCATGACAATGGGGCGGGACGGGACAAGGATCTCAGTTCTCATTCTCATCCCCGCTTCTTAATCCTCTCCGGCTCTCCCCCATCCCGGCCCCATTCCCTTCAGGGAGTGAGTTTCTATCCCCATCCCCATTCCAATCGGGGATCGGGGATTCCCATCGGAGAATCAGGTTTTTCAAAATCCAAAAAAAATTATTAAGTTTAAACGATAAATAGTAATTTAGTAGAAAAATATATGTAAATAAATTTTAAAACAAATCAATTCAAACATATTTAAGTTATTTACATATATAATTTATAATGAAACTAAAAGAAAGAAATGTATTAAAAAGATTTATAAAACCAATAAAATGAAAAAAACAATAGTATTTTAAACTATTGAAAAGTCATATACAATTATATTTAATCTATTATGCAAAATGTAATGAATAATTTACATCGTAAAGTTAAATATATATAATAATCTATAATAAAATATAAAATATAACTGGGGTTGGGTTCGGGGATTAAAGTGTCTCTCATCCCGCCCCATCCCCATTATTTTAAATCAGGGACCTCCGTCCTCATCCCCATCTCCGGTCAAATCGGGATCGAGTTACGGGTTCTCCGTCGGAGTTTTTTTGTCAAGCTTAGTTGTTATCATCATTATTGTAAAAAATTTACAAAGTTTATTGCTACTTCAAGTATTTGTGCATTGTACCAAAAGGATGCATATACAAGAAGGAATAGAAAAAAAAAAAAAAAAAAAGACAAGACGAGTATCTTTATCATCAACATTAACATTAATATATGATGAATAAATAATGTCACGTCGTTGTGACGTGCAGTATTGCTACCAATTGTTTAATACTAATACGTGCACGTCAAAACAGTAATTAATGACTATAAAAATATACAAACAATACCTTTCACATTTCAAATCATTTGTATTATTGCATGTTTACATACCTATAAAACTCAATACCTAAAATCTATATATATACATATATATACACAGCGGATCCAGAAATTTTTATTATCGGTGTCAATTTTTTAGAGTAAATTTAATACTTAAATTTCAAAATATTTTCTAGAATGAATCGGGTCACTGAAACGGGTTCCCAACACAAAATTAACGAATAACAAAATTTTTCCAATTAGAAAAGGACATATTACAATACCATAAAAAAATTAAAAGTAATAAGTACCGTAAGTTTTAAAGTTTTACAATTGTTGCATATAGGTCTTCATCTTTTGAAATCTACAATACCACTAACCATTTTTTTTTGGAAAATCATGACTTCGTGGTTGACATGGTTCTTTAATCCAATATTTTCTTCTAATTTCGTCTTTTTAATTAGGATGATAAGTTGAAATTGATATCGTTCCGATGGATCCCAAGGAAGATCATTCAAATCTATTTTAGATTGGACCGATTGATTATTGCTTGAATTCTGGATCCGGAAGATGATTGGAACTTCCTTTTCAAAAATTTGTCCATAAACCTATTTTTTTAAGAATTAACAAATAAGTTTAACAGTTGATAAAAAACTTAAAAAATAAACACTGAACATTTATACCTCATTATATAATAATATAATTATATTCAGTAAACTAACTAATTAAACTATTAAATAATTAAATAAAATCTACTACATTTTTTTTAACATCAAAAGATAGAACCAAACAGGAGCTTCGACAATACCATCACCCCCGAAAGGAACACCCGTAACCTTTATTAATTAACCCGAAAGCTAGTAAGAAGCTAGCAAAACCTTACAAAGCAGAAAATAAAATCAGAAAAAAGAGGAGGGGTAAACAACATACAATGACCACGATAGAAACTTACAATTAGCTCTAAATTTAAGCCACGAGAAAAGGTTTACTTGGAGATCATCTTAATTGACGCAACATCGGGGCTCCCATTGTTGAACACCTTCGCATTTCTAGCTTTCTAAATAAACCAAATCACACTCCCAACTACACATTCCAAAAATAATTGCCTTTTTTCGATTTCCCAGTAGCAACTACATTTAGCCACTTAAATACTTATTATAAACAAAATAATCAAAACCGAAATATGATAATACAATCAAGAAGGTATTGATGTCCAAGTTATCATTTATCAACATATTTCAATAAAAATAATAAACATAACTCAAGTGTGTTCCATGGTCATGGATATTTTAAATGCATGGTGTAGCTAATTAATAAAAATTACTGTGTTTAATGGCCACGAAAACTTTAAATCTATAACCAATTTTTTTTATATAACCAAAGATAGAAAAAGAAAATAGATAACTCATGAGCATGAAAATTTCAAATCCATCAACCATTTTTGTTAACATAAACCATAATAAAAAAATAGATAATTTATGACCATGGAAACTTTAAATTTGAAAGTCTTCAAAATTGATATCCGAATTTCATATGGTGATTTTTGCTATCCGAATCCAAATTTGGATTCAGATATCGGATTATACGAATATCCCAAAACTCATATTTTTTTTAAAGGTTAAATCAAATATTTCAATATCTAAAATACAAATTCATATATCCAAATACAGATTAAAGGATAAAAATATCAAAAACTAATTGTATCCGAATTATTTTACTCAAAACGACTAAAAAACTAAAATATATAAAATATCAGTTAACAAATTTATAATATCAAGATAAAACTAAAAAATATACATTAGAATAAAAATAAAACACTAAATATTATGTAAATAATCAATACTAATATGTATAAAATTTCAAAAAAAAAATTGGATTTTCGGATATTTGGATATCCGAAAATTTGGAATTTCACTGTCCGAATCCGAAATTCCGGATATCCAAAAACATGGATATCCAAAATTTCAGATCGGATTTTCATTTCAGAGACTCGGATTCTAATTATTATGAACAACCCTGTTTAAATACATGAATTCAGAGTCTCAACAACATAATCCATATTTATAAAATCAAGAAGTTATGGAAAGAAGAATCTTGAAGTTATGATGATGAAAAAATAACCAAGATTAGACAATCAAGACTAGAACATGATGAACATATAGGTTTGAGGATCTTCTAGGTGGGAGAAACCCAACTTTCTATCAATGACGTTAAACAATCTTGACAAAACTAGTTAGTTTTGAAGAATATTGACAAATGTTTGTTGATTTGAATGATTTAATGAAGTCATATTCAAGGGTTTACCAACGGTTCCCAAAACAGAGTTAAAGAAAAAACCAAACAAGGTGAAACCGGACCTGTTGGAACCCAAAACAGAGTTAAAGAAATCATAAGAACCGAGAACCGGCCGAAAGTACCGACTTGGTTCCGGTTCAAGTTCGTGTCCAGTTCGATTCGGGCTAATTTGGTTTTTTGCTGATCCATAGGCAAAACTTGAGCTCGTCTAGGTTTGTTTACACTCCTAATTGTTAATCAAACAAAGCCTAAATCATTGCACATGTTAAAAATAACAACTAAGTTTAAAAACAACAAAAAGCGTCTATTATAATACAAGTAACCAAAACCGAAACCACTCTATAAATGAGTACGAAGAGGCTAATAAATACATTTAGCATAAATTTCCTGAATGTATTATATATATATATATATATATATATATATATATAGCAAAACTAATATACAAAATTGCAGATGATTAACAGTATTTAAAAAAGACGTCTGTAATCTGTTGTTGGATGGATCTAGAAAGACGTTTTTGAATAAATACTGAGTCATCATGTGCAATAAATTTAAGTACCTACTACTGGTCTACTACGACTCTATGTTCCTACCCAACAAGCCCCAAATATTTGACAAAATTGGATGCATAGTTAAAGCAGATGTTCCCAACTTCATACCTGTGGTGTCAGTCGCGCTTTCATTATCAGGACCACCACCACCACCCGTCCTCCGTCAGCTAACTTTAAGAGGCCGGTGAGTGATTGACGGGCTATCTCTATCAACTTTAGTGTCGGTCACGCAGAATACACCTGACATTGGATAACAGTCTTACCCACTTTGAACCCTGGAAACACCATGAAAGCCACCTCTGGTGAACTTCCCGGTGATAAGAATGGTTCTTCGTTTACGCTATCCATGAACACTTCGGAAAACCGGCTGCCTTTTGCGATCTGGAAGATGGTAGCCTCTTCAGGGCGGAACGAGAAAGCGAGACAATGTAAAAGCCAAACCCGCTTTGCCACCTCCAAGAATGAATCGAAGAAAGCTGTTTCTGGGAACTTTCTTGCATTGACCAGGTTTCTTTGATTCAGATTTCCGAAAAGAGAGGATTCCATCTTGGGATGAACAAGCTTTAAGTATTTGATCCTGCAGAATATAGCGAACATTGAAGTTGGTTGCCATGTGATGTATTCCCTTGCTTTGAAAGATTTCAATTCCATGAACTTGTCGAAGAAGAATCGTTGGCGTTTGTCCATGCTGGTGGGTATAGATTGAGAATCCCCAGGTATGGAAAATTCAGGGAAATTGAAACCATCAAACATCTCTCTACAAACAAATGACTCAAATGCATAGCATATATGAGTTGTGTCCCAGTACACAACATCTGGTTGGATTGAATTCGCAGCTGCATCTAAATCCCAATTGGCAGATTCCATTTCACTGATCATGAATTTCACCAAACTTCGAATGGATTTAGTTGTTTGCTTAAGAGCTGAGAGGAAATTGGTTGGCATTAAGGACGAATAATGAAAATTCTCATGAGGCGATGATGAAGAGCCGCTTGAATTCAATCTCCTCTCGATCAACTTGTTTTCTTTCCGGGCTTCATCCAATTTCTCTTTCAAAAAGATGATCTCGGAATCTTTGAGCTTACTCTGGCTGTCCAACTTGTTCCTTGTAATCTCATACGTTTTCAAGAGATTCTTTTGTTCTTGAACTTCAGCCAACAGTTGGGTAGTTTCTGGAGAGGAGTCATCAAGGTGTTTCTTCAAGAAAGATTGTTTTAATTCAGACAAACTCTTCAATTCCGAGACCACAATCTGATCAGCTGACTGGATTCCATCAGCATCATAAGGGAATTGAGCATGCTGCAACTGAGCATATGCAGCTTTGACTGATGATATGGTAGCAAAAAGTTTGGCAATAAAGCCATCCATCACTGCTCTGTCTCGAAGCTTTTCGTCTTTCTCATTGAAGTACATAGGCGGATGACTCTCACCAATTGGTTTATCATGCTTGACCTTTTCCCGAGTCTTCGTTTTCTGAAATTTATCCACTCCCATAGCCCCTGTTGCAGCTCGGATATGCAAAACCTTCGCAAACGTACGAGCCAATCTACTCTTATCTGATGTGACTGCGGAACGCTTAACAGAATCCATCTGTAACGACAAATTTAAAACAACTTAAGTTTGATACAAATAGAAGGAAGATCGTCAATGACTTTATAGCGATCTATTATGCAATAACAGAAAGGGACAAACAACGACGAAAAGTTGAGAAATTCAAACACTTTCTCTTTTATTGTTTCAGTCAGAGGTTTACTTCTAAAAAAGGTGCTATTATGGGTAAAAAACCAATAAATTGAAATTGAACAAAACAATGAGCTGCAGAAATAGGAAGAAGCTAAGAAGGGGGAAGATATTCATTGCATCTGCTGTCCTGACATTATTAACAATTTAAAAATACAGAAGACCATGAAAAACCATTGTAAAATAAATCAACAACTAGGGAAGAGAATGTCTCAATCATACTGGAGATATTCTATTATATAAATGCCATGGAAAAGTCTACCTACCTAAATTGAGAACTTCCCTGTTTGAAACTTCAATATAATAAATTCATGGTTACCATCTGTTCGGAACCACCAAACACTTAATTGAGCAGAAAGGACATAGTTCTCCAAACACAATCAATAATTCTTAACAAATTTGAAAGCTATAAAATTTTTACTAAATGCTTATTTGCAATAATGGTTGAATAAACATGGAACATCAGATTTTACAGGCATAAACCCTTTACCATAACAAAAAAACCAACAAACATGGAACAACAGTGCTAGAAGATGATAAATAACTTTTTTTTACCTTTTACCCGAGATACAAGGAAAAAAGTTGGGAAAAAAGGATCATGATGATCATTACAATTTAAATTACTTTAACTGTGAGAATCTACCAGCTCAAACTTTAGGCCAACGGTAACATAAGATTTCTATGAAATGCCTAACCAAAAAGTCGAATGACCAAACCTTTAGATAGGAGAGAATACGATGATTCATAGATTCTTATTGTCTTCCCATAAAGTGCAATGGCAATCAAAGAGATGCTAGCTTTTTAAGCCTACATGGCCAAAAAAATTGAATGCAATTTGAAAGTAATGTGACTCGCACCCTAGAGAATAAATCTAAGAAATACAAGAAAGTTAGATATCCAGATCCACTCCACCATCCTTTATTAAAAAGGTCAAATTTCTTAGTGATTATGTTCAAAGAAAATATTCTTTTTTTTTTTCCTTACCATCAATGAAGAAGTGGACACCAGCTATAGTAATCACATACATGGTCATCAGAACAAGTCAATAACATCAAAATCCATCTAAACATAGACTCCCAATCACCGGTGACAACATAAAATAGTAGTTAAGCCTTCATCTGCCATTGCATGATAAGAGACATTGATCCCTTACAACACCTTCAAATTCCAAAAATGCAAGATCTGAAACATGATCTTAATTTAAAAGCCAAATCATATTGATCACACGCCAATTGTCCTTGAGTAACTGAAAAATTCTCTATACAACATCAAAGTTGCAAGCTTTACCTTTCTTTAAAATATAAAGACATGTTTTCCATTTTCGACAGCAATTATCCCTAACACTCAACATTATTTACGGAATTTCCTGGATTCTGCGATTAGGTTGGGAGAGTAACTATAATGACAGAGAGCTATCCGACCTGTATTTTACTGTAATCACACATCATTGGACATTCTCAATCTCTTTAAAAGACCAATTCCCCTGCCAACGGTACCGTGTCGAGGCATCTATTATTAGCTATAAAAAAAGAAACAAAACAATAAAACATCATCATCCCCCCTCCTCCCCCCTCCCCCACCACTGTGATCATCCTTTATTATGCAATCTTACATGGCTTATTTTTTTAGTAAAGACCCACTAATACAACCAAATGCCCCACTAGTTTAAGTTCTTGAATGGAGGTCCCTTATGGAGATATTCAGTAACACTTTCTACAACTGGAAACACACAAATGTAAAATTATAGAGTACTAACAAACATAAAAGCACAAAAAAGTAGACGATTGTAAAAGGATCCTCAGATAGGACAGGAACCTGATCACATGCAGATCAAGTGGCCTTTTTCATCTACGAATAGTGTTCTGAAAACACAGACTCCTCAAAAATTTTACAGCACATGTTACAATCTCCACAAGCTGATACAGAATAACGACAAACTCATGATGGTACGGTCAAAGAAATAGAAATTACCTCGATACCTCGCCGGTGACAAATTCTGCACCTCAATTTGCCTGCATCATAGCGTAAATCTCAAGAAACCATCGCATATTTCCTCAACTGGCAAACCTACGATTACGGACAACAACCAAACACCTTAGGAAACACAATACTTCACATACATGCACACACACAAAAAAACCTATAAAAAACGAAGAAACATTTGAAGTACATAGTACATACATATTCAAAGTCATAACTCACGTCGCTTCAACTTACAAATGGTGTTACCAAATTACCGACTGAAGATAATAAACTAAAGCATTTTGCTGCAATTCATGTGAACAGCTGTTTTTTTGGATAATTAACGACACGATAAACAAATAAAACAAATCAAATGTCTCGATAGACTACAAAGATCCCCGAACACAGATTCCAAAACAATCGACATGAAAAACGAACGAATCCGCGTCGAAAACCTACCAAATTATCAAAACGAAGCTTCGTCTATCGATCCTATGAAGCCGATATGAAATTGCAGCACACCTTAATCATCAAGAGGATCCTCGAATGGCGGTTTTTGAAGGTTCTTCAATGGAAGAAATTTACAGTCTTGGGCAAAACGTAGGAGCGAGGGTTATTGGGAATTTAAAAACACACAAAGCTAGGTTTTTGAGTCGTGAAATTTGAATTGACTGTTTCGCCCTTGATGGCTGGATGTTCGTGAGGCTGGATGGAGGATAGATTTGTAATTTTATAGATGGGCATGGTCACCGAAATATGCCCGTCTTGTCTGATTGGACCACTCTTTATCGTTTGGGCCCCGGTAACTTGTCATGGTGCGGCTATTTGGGCCCAAATAAACCATTTTTCGGTGGAAATATGATAAGGAAAAATGGTAACATTAGATTTCCTATATCTTTCTTTGAAATTATAATGACCCATTTATAATTAAAAAAAATCCGAATCTATCTGTACATATTAATAATGCAAAATAATTTGTGACATGTCACACTCCCTCAGCTCTTCTAGTCTTTGTTTTTCCGTTACTTTTGTCTAATATAACTCTTTCAATTAATTTATATAATTGATTTTTAAAAAAACTAAAAGATTACTAATATAATTTAATGATTTTAAATGCTTGCTAATTTAACATCTAATTTACCTAAAAAGTTTTATCTAAAACAATATAATTGATTTATAATTTTTTTATTTTTAAACTTTAAATTAAATATTACATATTTTAATCCTAATTATAATTTATAATTTAAAAATAATAATAAATAATTAGCTTTACTTATTTCTCGTGAATGCATGTGTCATCACCCAACAATTTACACGTGACGAATCATATTTTGAATAAACAAGTAATGTCTAAATCATATCTTTCTAAATTTACATCTAATATAATAAGAATTAAAAATCAATTCAAATTGAATATTCATATTTTTATAATTGATAACTACAATATAATAGAAAGTTTAAAAATAAAAAAAAAAACTTATTATCATTCATATGTATTTAGAAGTTTAAAATTATAGTTTATGTCAAATAATAATAATATAAATATTGTAATTTTTTGCAATAAAATTAATAATTTTTATGTTTTAATTTTTAGTTTGTAAGTATTTAGTATAAACAACTTATTAAAACATCCGCGTAATACGCGGATAATAATCCTGTGAGACCCAAGATTTCTCAAAGGTCTCAAGTCTAGGCCCAGTAGCAACGCAATATCAATCATGAAACTAAGATAAAATTAACAGTTGCGGAATAAAAGTTAATTACAATCAGAGACTAAACTAAGTATAAGGTACAACTTCTAGACTATTTCATCAAAGCACAAATGTAAACTAGCCCAAACCCCAAAGCTCTATCTTTAATCAAATACCAAGGTATTGGAACAGGTTCTAATGCACTTCAAGCTCTTTCAAAGTCCTGACCTATGAACTAGGTCCAGCCAATCCTTTGCCTTTACCTGAAAAATAATGCAACAACGGGTAAGCTTATTTGCTTAGTGAGAATGTAAAATTTCACATTTAACATGCAATTATGAACGCGGAAGCACATGCACTGCACTCGGCTCATGCACGGCTCAGCTCTATATGCACTGCACTAGGCTCATGCACAGCTCAATCTCGAAGGGACATTGGCCAATTAATGCTCTTTTGATGCGCGACTTTGCTCAGCTCCCAGTTATAAAACTGTTGTTGCTCTTAAGACTTTTAGACAATTTCATAAGGAATGCTCGGATGATGATAAATCCATACACACGCATCATTAGTGGGGATCAGCCACGTACTGGGCTAGCTACCAGTAAAAGCTCTATATGGATATCATCGGAATGCTCAGCTCTAGCTACCCTCTGTGCTTTCATCACGTAAATCAGCACATCATAAGCCTAACATTAACCCAACACTGAGCAATAGTGATGGTGTTAAGCTTAACAATCAAATGACTCGTCAAAGAATCGAATCTAGAAGAAGAAGTACTCAGCTCAACAATTCATAGTAAAGAAACTATGACAATATATCAATAAGCTCAAGATCAGAATGCCAAATAAATCAGAATGATGCAACAAAAGTCTCAATTCACATAATATGCAGTTAAAGTGAAATCTACAACTCACAGTTATTGGTTATTTGTGCTCTTTTACTTTCTGGCTCTGGCTCTTTTGCTCACAATCTGTAGTGGATTAGAACCACTATCTGACTTATATTAGACTTTCAGATGCTCGCCATTTTGCTCGTTGCTCAATCTGTTATTAATATCATTTCTGATATTTGTTAGCATTTATATCATCTGAATAATATATATTCAGTGTTCATTCATTTAATAAGCTCAATGTTCGCTCGTTGATCTTTTAATCTCAAAATCTTATATCTTGATCATATGTTCATTAATTTCATTAGAATCTTTCTTTCATTTGTTTTCTTTGTAAATAATAATCTCAATAGATCTTGTGTGTGTGTGTGTGTGTGTGTGTGTATATATAAATATATATATATATATATATATATATATATATATATATATATATATATATATATATATATATATATATATATATATATGTGTGTGTGTGTGTGTGTGTATATATATATATATATATAAATCCATAAGTTAATTATTTTGGTCATTTTATGTGTTGTTCATGTGATTTATTCAAGATATTCAATTTAAGGAGTGGGTTTCGAGTTTACTAATTAAATTCAAAATACTAATTCAACTTTATCATTAAATTCCAATCAATGACTTCATCATATAGGTTAAAGTCGAAATGCAAGGGTTAAATTCGAAACCCTATTCGAATTTAACATCAAATTCGAACCCCAAACCAAACTTCAGGCCATTACTTTCGAATATATATGCTAAACTCGAATCCTAGGACTAGATTCGAACTATGATTCGATTTTAATGAACAATTTCGAATGCCACAAGATTAAATTCGAATTATGGAAGGCAAATTCGAAACATATGATTCAATTGTAGCTAGATTCGAATTTATGGATTAATTTCGAAGCCCCCCTTCGAATTTATAATTAAATTCGAACAAATATTCGAGATTAACCACAAAAGTCAAGTTTGTTCATATATTTCGAGTTTGTTCTTGGTTACTCGAATTTGTTCATCAGTTACAGCTTAAAACATACGTTTCTTAGTCTAGAAATCATGAATATGTAAGATATTAAGCCTAAGTTTACTTATATTATACTTATTCTAACAATTTCTAGCTAAAACTAGTTTTAATCTCATGAAAATTACTAAATTCGAATTTATATCTTAAAAACCGAAAGCATAGAAGCTTAATACGTAAATTCTTACCTCAAATTCGTGTGTAATCGAACATGCAAATGTATAATCTTGTAGTATTCTTCGAGATCTTCCCGATGACGTATAAATCTTGATAATCCGACGGTCGGTTTGGAAGAAATCTTAGAGAGAAGTAGAGAGAGAGAGTAGAGAGAGAAAATTTTAGAGAGAGAAAGTCTAGAGAGAGAATCAAATCTGATTTTATGATCTTGAATTCCGTTTATATACTTCAACTAGTTATGTTTGCTACTTAACCCGCTATTACTTTCGTATCTTATATATATTTTATTTAATTATCCTAATAATTTATTAACTCATAATTAAATATTTATATATAATTTAATTAAATATTTTAAAACTTAATTAAATTATAACTCAAATTATGTAATAAAATTACATTATTGGTTCGATAATCAGATAATGAGTTGGGCTAAAAATTGGGTTGTTACAAAACTAGTAATAAAAATAGAAGTAATCTATATCCATAAATCAACAAATACTATTATAAATGAGTAACTAATTTATGATGTGTCGATCCTTCATTTAATTCGTCATGTGTCAAAACTCCAATCTGTCACATGTCATTACTAAAACTAATTTTGAGTTAAAATTAAATCCAGTTCAATTTATTATAATATAATCTAATATATACTTAACTCAAATCCAATAAACTTAATTTTTTATAACTATTTAATGTATTTTTATAAATATTTAATTTAATTTTTTTAATTGAACACATGTAATACATGGGCATATAATCTAGTTAATATTATATAATGATTATAACCGAGCAATGTGATATTTCTTCAATGATTTTATCATCATTATATATATACATATATTTATCAACTTGAATTGGCCAATGAAATTGTTTCTGCTTGCAAGTTTTGATTCGTTGACTTTATTTATTCTTTTTATTTTTTCCTTCGACTTCAGTTAAATTTTAAGAGACTGCCAAGTGAGGTTGACTTTTAAGTGTTTTTTAAAAAAATATTTTTCTTTAAAAGTTTCAAAGACCGACCTTTATTTCGTATTATTTTCAAATATACCCCTTTATTTTAGTAACATTTTATTTTTATTTTTTACATGTCATATATATTATTGTAATACTTTCCTTATACATCTAGCTTAAATTTATGATTTTTCTTTTGGTATATGCCAAGTGATAATTCTTGCCAAAAAAATTATAAGTATTTCCTTCAACACCTTCCGTGTAATGTTATTTTCCTTGGAGGACCTAATACACTCTTTTAATTTGATAATTTTTACTTTTTTATATTTAATACAAGTCGTGCATACAACGTTAACAAACGTACGGATGTTTGGAACAATCATTTGAGAATATTAGGTTGTGTTTAGTACTTTGATTACATGAAAATGTTATGATTACTTTTTAATCTTTTATAAAAAAAGTTATGATTTTTTTAAATTGCTATAATTTACACGAAATATAATATATAATGTAGTTATTTATCATAATAACTTTACGTTAACTAGTGTTTTTTTATAATTTTCTATTTTCTGTTTTATTCAAAATACAGTGTATTTATCACCATTAATTTTTGCCTGTTGACTGGCAAATATATTGTGTTTTGTTGCTTAGGATTCTAACTTTACAAACAAATCCAGATTTGCATTTTAAAAATATTTTTAACTTTAAGTTTTTTATTTATTATTATTATTTCAGTCTGATTAACAATTAAGAAAAAGTTTATATCTAAAACCATGGTTATTAAGATCCCGATTTTCATATTAAATTCTTACGAATTTACGATCGTGATCAGCAAAAATGAGTTCATCCTCTCGTAGGTAGAATCTTGTCTCATTTAGCCACTGAACTATTTTTTTTACATATTTAGTCATTAAACTTTAGTAGCGTTCTATTTTGAGAAAAATAATTAAAAGTAATAGTTAAATGTGTACAAAATATAATAGTTTAGTAGCCAAATATGTACAAGATATGATAATTTAGTGGCAAAATGTGTACCAGTGGATAAACATGTACAAAAATAGTTTAGTGGCTAAATGTGCGCGTTAAAAAAATTTAGTGGCTAAATATGTAAAAATAATAATTTAATGGTTAAATGAGACAAATCTGAAAGTTGAATGGTCAAAAATGACATTAACCCATCTAAAAATTCATAATTCATGAGTATTAGATACAACTTTTATTACATGATGTGCAACTCTCATTTGCATATACATACTCTCATTAATGATCAATTCATTTAACTATCATTTGCTGTTGTCAAACTAAAGATTAATTATTTTAATATTTGGTTACAAATAAATAATTTAATCCTTTGCATTTTTAATCAAACATTTTAGATTTTTTATAATAGTAAATTGTAAAACTCTTAATATGGTATTAAGTAATGACGTATGCGGACGATGATAATAATGACAATATATTTTAATAAATCTAAAATGCTAATAAAATTTATATTTAGAGTCGTCTTACTAATACACACACCCTCCATAATAATTTTTTACTAAGCACAAACATCTTTATCTCACATGATTTTTGTTAATGACGTGAGACATGCTAATTAAACTTAATCTTTTCTATCACATCAGGGGATATAATATGTAATTTGCAATGAGGGTATGTGTTTAGAATCACCCTTATTTTGACACTGACATAAACATTTTATAAGTTTATTATAATTGTTACCACTAATAAATAGTATTTTTATTATAGAAATTAACATCAATATATTTTAACATTAAAAAATTTAAATTACTAAGAAATTAATTATTTTATAGTTTATTTGTACCACTGGCATAAACACATAATAAGTTTATTATAATTCTTAAAAGTATTTAATAATATTTTTGTTATAAATATGATGCATGATTTTATGCACTTGGAATATATGAACGTGCGTAAATATTATATATTATCTTTGTAATATTAATTAAAACATATTTATGAAATAAAATTTAAAAAGTTATTCTTATGAGTGATACTTTGTGGTGCACACTGCGCCGCATAATAAGTGGTACACACACACATATATGATTTTAGGATCAAACGAGAAGCTAAATATATTTTGAGAAGTGTGAGAAGCACTATGATTCATTTTTTATATATTGATTCACAAAATTTTAAATATATTAATGATGAATCATTACACAGATGATCTATAAATTTCACGTCCATTCACACATTCTAATTGCATGAAATCATGTATCACATATAAATGCACGTTCACATATATGCAAATTTATGTAAGTGTACGTTCACATCATTTTCTAGGAGTTAAGAGACGTGAATGTATGTGAAATTTACATATTATCTTCATAATGTTAATTAAAACATGTTCATGAAAAAAGATATACAAAAACTTTTTTTTAAATGGTACGTTCTGTTGTGCTGCATGTTGAGTGATACTTTCTCGAACCATATATATATATATATATATATATATATATATATATATATATATATATATATGGATGGGTTCAATGGAGAACCTCTATGCATCGAAGAACCACAATGCATCGCTAGAAAATCGTAATGCATCACGTGAAAGTCAATGCATCACGCGAAAATTTGATAAATCACATGGAAATAATGATGCATCACGCGGGAATTGTGATGCATTTGTGGTGATGCATGGAGGTTCTTCGATGCATATAGGTTTTCCATTGAACCTACCCATATATATATACACACACATCAATTTCTCTCATGAGCGCAATTTGCCGAAAAAAAAAAAATCAAAATCAAAATTACAAACGAAATAAAAAAGAAGAGATATATTTAATTGTTTAAACAAAAGATCCAAGTAAGAGTCAACAATCAAGATTTGAAATTATATTAATTTAACTGAGACTATGAAAGGTGTTTCAATTCTTGTAATTTAATGTTTAAAAAATCGCTACCTACCAAATTAAAGGAACGTCTTAGGACAATATTTTGGACTTAAAGTTCAATCAAGGTTTCGCATACAAGATGACATTAGTTGATATCATACATACATAAATATACATAGTCGCAGACTTTGCATATGTGGTCACTGGTTGGACAGCTTATGTTATCCTATTGGTTCGATAATTTAAATGACTAGATTATTCGGGTCGGACCAACAAGCGAAAACTTAACATAGCAAAAACCAAAGTAAATATGAAATAAACAAATAGATTTACGTAAAATTATAATTAATTAAACAAGTTAGTTAAGTTAACAACTAAGGTGTTGTTCTTTTACATAAATGATAAGTGATTGAAAACTGATTGCAGTGTTGATTGATAAGTAATTGGTGCTTATTACTGAATACTGAATTAATAAGTTTGTTTCTTATGTATGCTGAATCTGTATTATATAAATAAATCTAATCATAAAACTAGAACACAATAATAATAAACTTATGTCAACTTTTTTTAATATATAAACATAAATAAATCTAAATAATCAAGTTTGTAAATATATATAAAATTTATTTCAACTTTCTTTGACGTATAAACAAGAAAAAAAATCTAAAAAATCAAGAATCTTTAACATATAAATATATATTTCAACTTTCTTTAATATATAAACTAGAAAATATTTAAAACATAAAAAATCTTTAACATATAAACATGGATTCAACTTTTATATATCATGGTCGGAGAGTAGATGGGTATAGTCAGATTGGAATTTTCTATTATAAATTTTCAAATTATACATCCAACTTGTTTATAAATAGTCAGATATAAATATTTTAATAACACCAACATACTTTCAGTGTATTAACTATTACTTAAATTATATTTTAGTTATTTTTTAGCAAAAAAAATTATTTACTATATTAACGTAATGAAATATGAATACAGATAAAAAGGTATAAATATTTTATCAAATTAAACATAAGATAAAATAATTCTTTAATAATTAAATTGAATATATATATATATATATATATATATATATATATATATATATATATATATATATATATATATATATATATATATATATATATATATATATATAAATCAGGTTCATTAGCGTACCTATGAGATTCCAGCGTACCCTAATGTGAATGATCATTCACATGTATTTTTTTAATAAACATGTATAAGACAACTTATAAGACTTTTTTTTTCAAAAAGAGCAACATCATAAATCTTGTAAATGGTAAAAAAAAATCATATGAATGGTCATTCACACCATTCACATGGTGTGAAATGATCATTCATATAGATGACTAGTCACATAAATATGCATTGAGCATTCACATAAATTTTAAGGACACCAAAAGTGTGAATGTATGTGAAATTCATATATCATGCGTATAATACTAAATTAAACAATGTTATGAGAAAAAAAATGTAAAATTTTTTTTAAGGTTGGTACTTTCGGGTGCACTTGATTTCGAAAGGTAATTTTTTGAACCTGACTATATATATATATATATATATATATATATATATATATATATATATATATATATAAACGTAAAATAAATAAATTATATATTCTAACGGGGATTATTTTAATAAATAAGAATAAATATATTTTATAAAACAAATATATCTTAAAAAATAAAAATGTATAAATAATTTTATTAATTAAGGCAAGAGGAAGAAGACACTACAAGAAAAGTGTCATTTAGTGACACACGCTTAAAGTGTTACTATATTTTACTTTTAGTGACACTTATGAAAAAATGTAGATATAGAACAATATTTTATACACACTTTTTCTAAAGTAGTGACACAAAAATTTTGTCGCAAATTACTTGAGTCCTATACCCACATACATTTTTAGTCACTATATATCTATACTCACTTCATTTTTACCCACTCTTTTTGTTGTGTAGGTGAAAGATTTTGATACCTATAGTGACACTTTTTTGACAACAAAAAGAGTGTGTAAAAGTGGAGTGAGTATAGATTTATAGTGACTAAAAATGTATTGGGTATAGGCCTCAAGTATTTTGTGACAAAATTTTTGTGTCGCTACTTTCGAAAGTGTAGTTAAAAGATTGTTCTATACCCACTCTTTTTCACAAGTGTCACTAAAAGTAAGATATAGTGACATTTTTTTGTGTCACTAAAAGCATGTGTCACTAAATGACACTTTGTTGTAGTGAGAGTTGTTTTTAAATTTAGAATAAGTGACAATAAATGGGTAAAATATGTTGATTAAATAAGTGATGATTACCACTTATAACTTATGGAAAAATAACGTACTTATTAGCCAAAATCACTTACCGAATAGGTGAAATAGTTAAATCAGCACTTATTATAGGAAAAAGAACACCCCGTAAGAAGTTACGTCTTATATACATTTTTTCTTAAAAAAAACATAAAGGAATGGTTAATAATTAGGATTGAGTTTGGTATTTGGTATATTGGGTATAAGAATAAAGATTAAACCTCTTAAATGTTTTGGGTTTTAATAAATATTTGGGTTTTGGGTTTTGTTAAAGAGTTTATTATGAAAAAAACCAACATGTTTTCGTGTTTTTTGCGTTTTCGTCCCTCCATGTTATTTTTTTCCATAAAAAACCTCAAGTTATTCTTTTCATATTGGTTTAGTGAAATTTGGACATTAGAACCCGGTTTTTCAGGTTTTTAAAACCCGGTTCACAAATTACAACCGGGGTCTAATGTCCGAAATTTCACTAAACCAATAAGAAAAGAATAACTTGAGGTTTTTTATGGAAAAAATTAACATGGATGGACGAAAACGCAAAAAACGTGAAAACATGTTGATTTTTTTCATAATAAACCCTTTGTTAAATGGTTGAGTTTTAAAAATGTGTTTATTTTTATCTTTTTACTTATTAAGACATTCAACTTTTAATTTATTTGTTTTGATTTAACGTTATAAAATTTTAAAATTAAGTAGTACATTTAAAAAAGATTTACCAATTGAATAATATATGTTGCAGACTTACAAATCATCGGTTGTACAATTAAAAACAAAAAATATACATTACGTAACGAGATTATTGGAGAGGAGACCAGTCGCACGTGCCACCCCGACCACACCTTCGGTCTGCCCATGAATATACGTATATGTAATATAAAGTTAGGTGTCTGTTGAGAACCGTTTTCACCGTAAAAGCCCCTAAAATACATAAATTTATATAGAAAATGCACAACTTTTATAAAAAAAATTCACAAATACCATAAATTTTTTTTAAATAAATTTCATGTTAATTTTTTTTTTTTTTTTTGTATTTTCATAAATTTTCATGTTTACATATTTGTGTATTTGTGAATTTTTCCTTGGTACGATAATTGATAATATATATAAAACCTTTTGTGAATACCTTATTTCATGTTAAAAAAATTCACAAATACCACATATATATATATATATATATATATATATATATATATATATATATATATATATATATATATATATATATATATATATATATATAAACTTTTGTGAATACTTTGTTCGTTGTGAACATTATGAACAATTACAAAATGACTTTAAATCCTATGAATCTTGTTATATATACTACTAAACACTTCTATCAATCTATAATTATTGTTGGATACTATGAATTTATTTGAATCATGTGAATTTAAAGGATCTTAAAAATCTTGTTGAATCCTATAAATCTCATTACAACACTGTTATGAACTTTTGAATGTTATCAATCTTGTTGTTGAACATTTCATAAACCCTTTAATTCATATAAATCTTGTTGCAAACAATTATTGGTGTGTGTGTGTGTAAATGTTTATATGTATTTTTTTTATTTGTTCACAACTAATAAATTGTTCACAAACGGATTTCAAATCAAATGGATTTCAACAAGTGAGATTTAAAGAAACAAATAAAATTTTTTAAAAACTAATTAATAAGGATTCTTTATCTGAATCATATACAAACCCTACAAAATCATAAATACGCCAATCTCATAAATAAATTATGATAAACAATATTATAGAATCGTGAATAAGTCGATCCCCGTGATCAAACCAATAAATCTTACATAATCGTAAAAAACTGATAAATATTGTGTTTGATTAAGGTTTTTGAAACAGAAGCAGTTATGAGGATAAAAGATAATTAGTCGATGGAGCAATTGTAAAGCAACCATGAAATCGAATATGAACAAATCGATGGAGCGACTGGAGGTGGATGAAATTTTAATCGATGAAACGCAGAGGATATATATGATGATCAATCAAATCGATTACAATATATTTGGATTAACATGACGATGATGATGAACCGATAAATTGAAGCTTAAAAGGATGATGATAAAGAATCTATGATAAAGTGGCATAAGAGACAAATAAAACTTCCTTGATGATGAAAGAGATGTGAAATTGCACAAAAGAGAGATTTGAGAAGAAGAAAGAGAGAAATGATTTTCATTGAATTAAAGTTTATTCAATAGTTATTTAATGATAAAAGTAATACAATAATAAGAAATACGGAAAAATGATACTAATCAGCAAATTAAATTAAGAAAATTTAATAAAGTCATTAAACCGAAATTTTTTTCAAAGTTCGAATGATTTTATCGATAATAATTTATACATATAAAGAAAATTGACCAGTCAAACAGATTGTCATTAAAAATGATTGGTTAAATCAGAAAAGTTGAAAGTTTAAGTGTTAAACTATTATAAAATAAAAAAGTCAATGTTTTGTACGGATTGAAAAAAATTGAGTAGTTAAACTAGGAAACGTGAAAGTTTGTATGATTTTTTTAATAATAACCTTAATATTTTCTTGGGATAACCGTGTAAAAAACCCCTCAACTTGTAACTTGTGTGATTAAAACCCTAAATTATTTTTCGTTGCATTATAAACCCCGAACTAACTAAAAGTTCGTAAATCATGGTTTTATCAATTGGTAACCAGTTGAAACCGGTTATTAATCATACGTGAACCGGTAAATAACTTACGTGGAATAAATTTTAATTGTTGAAACTGGTTGCAAAGTATTACACACCATTTAAACCCCCGTTGATGATGTAATCTCGTTTAAAAATTACAATTAAAATTATCTACAAAGCTTTAAATGATGTGTAATACTTGACAACGGTTTCAACAATTAAAATTTATTTCACGTAGGTTATTTACCGGTCCATGTAGGATTAATAACCGATTTCAACCGGTTACCGATTGATAAAACCTTGATGTACTGATTTTTAGTTAGTTCTGAGTTTTCTATACAATAAAAAATAGTTTGGGGTTTTAATCATAAAAAACTAACAAGTTGATGTTTTCTTCGCAATTATCTCTATTTTCTTTCATTGACTTTAAAAAATTTTTTATCAGAAGATGAAATAAAAAATTTAAATAAGATTAAATATAATTGATTATTTATAAATGAATGAATTAATCAACATTAAAAGTATAAAAAATCTAAAAGTTACTGATGAATTTGATTAACATTGTTTTTTTTAGTAAATTACATTTTTCGTCATTGACGTTTGATGGTTTATCCAGATTCAGTTCTTCAATCTTAATAAGCCAAATTTCATCCCTATTTTGCTAATTTTGTCCACTTTTAGTCCATCGTTCGTTAAACTTAACGACACAACCGTTAAATTTGTAAGAAAGACATTTTTACCCTTTTCACTATGACACTTTTAGTCTCTATGGTTTTATTATTTACCCATTTATAGTCCAATATTTATTTTGTTTTATTTTATCTTTATAATTATATTATTTATAGATATACTTAATTATAAACACTAATTTTATTTATAAATATACTTATGTTTTAAAGATATTATTTACATTTACTATTGTACGTATTTTATTTAAATTTAACTTTTGTTTTAATTAAAATTTATATTTTCTTTACTAATTTATTTAAAGTTTATATTCCTTATTAATTTTAATTTTTATAATATTATTGTTGACATTTATATATATAGTTTTTGTTAGTTGTGTTTATAAAATATAATATCGTCGATATATTTCCTCTCCAATGTCAAGTATCTTCCAACCTAATCAATCATCGACACAAAAATTATATACATATGTGAATATGTCTTGGATATATATATATATATATATATATATATATATATATATATATATGTGTGTGTGTGTGTGTGTGTGTGTGTGTGTGTGTGTGTGTGTGTGTGTGTGAGCCAGGTTCAAAAAAGTATCTCTCGAAATCAAGTGCACCCGAAGGTACCAACATTAAAAAACTTTTTTTAAATTTTTTTCTCATAATCGTGTTTAATTTAATGTTATACGCATGATATATGAATTTCACATGCATTCAGACTTTCTGTGTCATTAAAAATTATGTGAATGCTCAATGCATATTTATATGAATGGTCATCCATGTGAATGGTCATTTCACACCATGTGAATGGTATGAATGACCATTCACATGATTTTGTTTTACCATTCACAAAATTTATGATGTTGCTTTTTTTTGAAAAAAAAGTTTTATAATGTTGTCTTATACATGTTTATTTAAAAAAAAAATACATGTGAATGATCATTCACATTAGGGTACGCTGGAATCTAATAGGTACGCTGATGAACATGATCCTATATAGTATAATAATAAATAAAAATATGATAAAAAATCATTTTAGGATGTGCAGAAAAATCAAACCAAAACCAATAAACAAAACCGAATAACCAAAACCGTAACTGAAATGGAAAAAGTCTATTTGGTTTTATTATTGGAAAAAATAAAAAAACCTAAACCGAAACAATATTTTCAGATATAAAATTCAGACTATACTCACTTTTAGATTTCACACACACACACACACACACACACACACAGATCCAAGACATATTCATATGTATATCATTTATGTGTCGATGATTGATTAAGTTGGAAGATACTTGAAGAAATAGTGACACTGGAGAGGAAAAATATTGACGATATTATCATAAACACAACTAATAAAAATTACATATATTAATGTCAATAATAATATTATAAAAATTAAAATTAATATGGAATTACATATATAAATGTCAATAATAATATTATAAAAATTAAAATTAATATGGAATTAAGATTAACTTTAAATAAATTAGTAAAGAAAATTTTAAGTAAAATAAAAGTAAATTTTTTAAATAAAGTACGAACAATAGTAAATGAAAAATAAACACACGGCAATGTATGTAAAACTAAATGCTATTTTTTCAGTTTTTTTCAAAACAATTTGTCATTTCATTTTATTGATTGTAAAATAATTTTTATGGTTGTGAAACATGGTCATGACTCATGGGGATGTTTATGAAGACACTAATTAACATCTAGCGTTTAATTCATAAATCACTAATAATTTCTAGTGATTTACTCCTTTATTTGATAAAAACGTACCACATACAAACCAATATATTAACAATATTCATAAATGTCATGATAAGAAAAAATTCGTCACAAAATTATAATTTTGATCATTTTTAAAAATCTATAAATAATATAAAAGAGTAAAAATACTCATCGTGAAATTATGTGTCATCACCATGAGGTGAAACGTGTTATTTATGTTTTTTTAATAAATAAAAAATAATTTTTAAATTATATACATCCAAATTTAATGAAATCTATTTTAAGTTCAAATCAAATCCAATAAAAATCTAGTAATCCAATAACTGATTAATTATAATATAATAAAAATCTAGAAAATATTGACAAATAATTACTATTTATATACATATTTAAAGTTATAGAAAATTAAAAAGTCATGATAAATAATAATGTAATTATTATATACTTTTATTATAAAAAATAATATTTTTATCTTTATCTTTTAGTTTATTATATTTTATATAAACAATAATATATTAAAAACATCCGCATGATACACGGGTAATAAACTAGTAATATTAAAAAATACATTTTGAATTTCGAATGCATTAAAAAATAATGTACATAAACATTTCAATGCATGCTAAGGTTTGATTCCAATATTTTGTATGGCATGATCATTTTGAATTTTGAGTTTAATTACAATCCATTAAACAATAAAAATATACATAAACACAATCATACTATTATAATTTTATTCACTTTTAAACAATGAAAATATACATAAACACAATCATAGTATTGAAACTTTATTCACTTTTAACACGATAAGAGAGAACGAACAAATTACAAGGACTTGAACATCATTCGTCGATCACAAAATACTTTAGAATTTTGATTGAATTTGATAAATGACTTGGATATCCACCTGAAAAGCCTTTGCAAGAATATCTCCTGTGATATCTGGGTTTGATCCAAACACAGCATTCACAATCGTAATGACACCAGGATTTTGACTACTCAATGCTGCTATTACAAAAGCATTTTCATTTCCAACATTTTTTTGAAAGTGGATTAGACCTTCTGGGAATACAAAAACATCTCCTTTTTGGAGTACTTTCGTAATGAGTCGGTTTTCAGGGTTAGAGGTAACAAAGCCAACTAGAATGCTACCTTCAATGACAGTCAAGATTTCAGTAGCTCGAGGGTGTGTGTGTGGAGGGTTAATACTGTTGGAATAAGTCAAAAGATCATCTCCAAAAATAAGTTCATCAATACCAAGATTAGTGGCTTCAGTTTGGGGTGTTTATTTTGGAAGATTTTATTTCTTTATTTATCTTTGTATCCTTATAAATTGTCTCTTGATGTAATCGTTTGATTAAGAAAAAAGAGAGAAAGAATTATTAATCATCTTCTTTTACCAAGGCTAAGATGGTATCAGAGCATGGTTGGTGATTCTGGGAAATCAATTTGTTCTTCAAAATTTCTATCTTCTTTAAAGTCAAAGAATGGGGGATAAAGATAAAAGTATTGTCATACCTGATGATTTAACGCTGCAGATTGCAGCCTTGCTTAAAAATGGTCTCGGAACACAATCTACCACAATGAATTCTGAGAACTTATCTATCGGGATAAAGTTGGGTGGAGATAACTATTCTCTATGGGCTACACTCATGAAGAAAGCGATCGGCGGGAGGGGGAGAGGTTCTCATCTTACCGGAGAACCATCACCACCATCAAAAACAGATCAAGCATATGTGCGATGAGAGCAAGACGATCAGTGTGTATTCACATGGTTGATTCAGAATATTGAATCAAGCCTTGTTAATAATGTTTCACAGTATCCCACCGCTAAAGCTCTTTGGGATGGACTTGTAGTAACATATGGGTCTGGAACCGACTCTCTGCAGATCTTTGACCTTCACAAGAAGGCCAATTCATTAAGACAAGGGAAGGACACGCTAGAAGAATGCTGGAACAAGTTGCAGAATATTTGGATGACGATTGACCGAAGAGATCCAAATGAAGGAGGCCGAAGATATACAGATTTACAATAAGAAAATCCAGGAACAGAGATTGTACCAGTTGTTAATAGCCATTGATGATAAGCTGGAACCAATCAAGCGGGACATATTGAAGCGAGATCCTCTTCCTTCGGTTGAAACCGCGTATGCCGCTATACGCAGGGAAATTGCAAGACTTAACATCTTGCAGACCCCATCTTCTTTTGAGTCATCTGAAATTGGGTTAGGGCTAGTTGCTCGCGAGCCGGCCGGAAGAAATAAATTCCGATCAGAATCACAAAAAAGGGAGAAGGAGGATAAATCAAAACTATATTGCACAAATTGCAATATGAAGAAACACACCAAAGAAACATGCTTTAGACTAGTGGGTTATCCAGATTGGTGGGAGAAACCGGGACAACGGGGCAAAGCTGCTGCCGCCGTCGGAGAACAAAACGCCGGTGACAAAACAGCGTCACCAATATCGGCTGTCGGCGAAAAACCACTGTCGTCTTCTGCTGGATTTGGAGGTGCGGCTGTGGGAATGGAATTTGTCAAGGAAACAGGTAAAGGGTTTGGAACTCACAGTCCAAGCCCTGCACTTATTAATCCTAAATATTTTAAACCCTGTTGTTTTGATATTAAAACCAATGAAACACCTAAAAATTATCAAGCCCGTTTCCCTACTTCCAATCTCAGAAAAATGAAAGACTGGATCTTTGATTGTGGAGCCACTGATACGATGTCATATGATCCGAATGATTTTTTAAATTTGGGATCATCATCAAAAACTTATATTGAAACTGCTAATGGAGAACATGTTGAGGTTAAAGGAGGAGGTGCTATTGAATTCTCAAGGAATATGAAGCTAAAAAATTGTCTTTATATCCCAAGTTTATCCTCAAAACTATTGTCTATTAGTCAAGTTACGAGGGAACTAAATTGTGTGGTTCTAATGTATCCTAGCTTTTGCATTTTACAGGACATTCTTACGAGGGAGATAATTGGGCGTGGTACTGAACAAGGTGGTCTTTACTATGTTGATGAGATGACTCACCAGGGACATGCCATGCTTGCTCATGGAACGGCTGATAGACAACTTTGGTTATGGCACCGTCGTCTAGGTCACCCTTCGTTTGGTTATCTTAAGATGTTATTTCCGAGTCTTTTTTTGAATAAATCCACTTGTATGAAGTGTGAAACGTGTGTCCTTGCTAAAAACCATAGAGTGTCTTTTAATTCTAGTAACACGAGGGTTAATTCTGCTTTTTCATTAGTTCATTCAGATGTTTGGGGACCTGCCCCAAATTCCAAGAAAAATCAGTTTAAATATTTTGTGTTATTTGTTGATGATTTCTCTCGTATGACTTGGGTATATTTTATGAAACATAAATCTGAAGTGCCAGAAAAATTCTTTATCTTTTATAAGATGATTCAAACTCAATTCAATAAAAATATACAAATTCTTCGCTCCGACAATGGTGGAGAATTTGTAAACCAGACCATGCAAAAGTTTGTCCAGGAAAATGGTCTTCTTCATCAAACTTCGTGCTCTAACACACCTCAACAAAATGGTGTTGTAGAAAGAAGAAACCGAATTTTATTAGAAAAAACTCGTGCTATGATGATTGAATCACAAGTTCCACAATTTTTTTGGCCCGAAGCCGTTGCCACATCTGTATACCTTCTTAATCGTATCCCGACTCAAATTCTAGGACATAAAAGCCCTATAAAGACACTAGAAAGTCAAGTTACTATCCCTTCTGTTTTAACCCTACCACCACGTATTTTTGGATGCTCTGTATTTATTCACATTCAAAACATTCATAGAGACAAATTAGGTCCATGTGCAGAAAAATGCGTCTTTGTAGGATATGGTCCACAACAGATGGGATATCGGTGTTATAACCCTGTGTCTCGTCGCATCCATGTCACCATGGATTGTGACTTCTTAGAATCTGAATTCTACTTCCTCAACCAACCTAGAATTCAGGGGGAGAGAGTGATCAGCGAATCTCTAGATTGGTTAAGTTGTTCTGAGGCTGTTCCGACAGAGCAAGTAGATGGAGCCAACGAATCTCTCACAACCAACATAGGAGGGGCTGACGAACCAGTTTACACGACCAATCAATCGACCTCACAAGATGTCCAACAAGACGAACAAGAGGTAAGTGAATCTCAACATGATAGTACTTTACATACTACTAATGACAATAATTCAGGTCCAGAAACAGAAACAGAGCCAGAAGAAATTGAATTAGAAGAACCACCAGAGGTTTATGTTTTACCTCCAAGAAAAAATAGAGGGGTCCCACCAAACCGATTCAGTCCGGAACACAAGAAGCGTGAAACTAAATATCCAATTGATGGAGATAGGGGAGGAGTTGGTGAAGCCGCAAAAGCCTTCTTTGTCACTCTTCTTTCAGAAAATATTCCTAGAACGGCTCAAGAAGCATGTGGGCAACCTGAATGGCGAGAGGCTATAAGTACAGAGATGAAAGCTCTTAAGGAAAATAACACATGGGAAAAATGTGTGTTACCCAAAGGTAAGAAACCAGTTGGGTGCAGGTGGGTTTTTACCATCAAATACAAGGTCGATGGAACAATTGAACGATATAAAGCGAGACTAGTAGCAAAAGGATATACACAAACCTATGGTATCGATTACTCAGAAACTTTTTCCCCTGTTGCTAAAATCAATACAATCAGGGTGTTATTGTCGATAGCTGAAAACAAAGACTGGCCACTTCACCAGTTTGATGTGAAAAATGCATTTCTCCATGGAGATTTAAAGGAAGAGGTGTATATGGAGGCTCCACCCAGTTTCTCGGAAGAATTCAATAAGAACGAAGTTTGCAGGCTTAAGAAAGCCTTGTATGGTTTAAAACAGTCTCCACGAGCATGGTTCGGGAAGTTTACAATGGCTATGAAAAAATATGGATATAAACAAAGCAATGCTGACCATACCTTGTTTTTCAAAAGGAGGGGAGAACTAGTCACGTGTCTCATTATATATGTTGACGACATGATCATTACTGGAAGCGATAAACTGGAAATTGCTCAACTTCGGGAAAATCTTTTTAAAGATTTTGAAAAGAAAGATCTTGGAGGGCTGAAATATTTCTTAGGAATTGAAGTTCTTCGATCAAAAGAAAAAATTTTTATTTCTCAAAAGAAATATATACTTGACTTGCTTGCTGAGACTGGAATGGTAAATTGTAAGCCTGTTGATACGCCTATAATAGTCAACCATAATCTTAAGATTAACGAAGGGGCTAAGCCAGCAAATAAAGAAAGGTACCAGAGGTTGGTGGGGAAATTAATTTACTTGGCTCATACTAGACCTGACATTGCCTACGCGGTTGGAGTAGTTAGTCAATTTATGCATCAACCACAAAAAGAGCATATGGATGCAGTCATGAGAATAATCCAATATCTTAAGGGCACTCCTGGAAGGAAAGTTGTATTCAAAAGAAATGAACACTTGAATGTGGAGGTTTTTACAGATGCTGATTGGGCGAGTAATCCAAACGGGAGGCAGTCAACCTCGGGATTTTTTACCTTGCTAGGAGGCAATCTAGTCACTTGGAGGAGTAAAAAACAAAAGGTGGTCTCATTGTCAAGTGCATAATCAGAATTCATGGGAATTGTAAAAGGGATTACAGAGATTCTATGGCTCAGAAAACTGATGAGGGAAATTGGTTTTCCTCTAAAAGTTCCAACTCGGTTGTTCTGTGATAATAAGGCTGCCATAAGCATTTCAGAAAATCCTGTTCAACACGACAGGACAAAACATGTGGAGGTTGACCGACATTTCATAAAGGAAAAACTTGAAGATGGTAGTGTGGAGCTTCCCTATGTAAAATCTGAGGACCAACTAGCTGATATCCTTACCAAAGCTGTTCCAGGAAAGTTGTTCGAATCAGTTCTGTGCAAGTTGGGTATTGGAGATCCCACTACACAACTTGAGGGGGAGTGTTGGAATAAGTCAAAAGATCATCTCCAAAAATAAGTTCATCAATACCAAGATTAGTGGCTTCAGTTTGGGGTGTTTATTTTGGAAGATTTTATTTCTTTATTTATCTTTGTATCCTTATAAATTGTCTCTTGATGTAATCGTTTGATTAAGAAAAAAGAGAGAAATAATTATTAATCATCTTCTTTTACCAAGGCTAAGAAATACCCCATGGAGCAAAGTCAATACGAGCCATCGAAATGCCAAGGGTGTTTAATCCTGGTAATTCAGTTACAGTTACGGGAGTCGCCACAGACCCAACCGCATTCGATGTGTTTCCCATAATGTTGAGCCTCCTATAAAAGAAATCATCGGCTTGAACAACTTTCGGATCTTTGCAAACCACACCATTAACTAGTACTAAGAAAACAAATATTAAACTCTTGTAAGTACATAGAGTTTCTAAATCACTGAATGTTGGACTGATTTTTAGAACTTCAAAATAAGTTTTTACCTGTGCTATTTATGTCAGCTACACAGAAATCTTGAAGAGGACTTGGATCTGAAGCTGAAACAAGAGAAGAACTCACCGCCAAGAGAACTATCAATAACATATGAGATGTCATATTGGGAGGTTTAACACTAATTTTTCAATGAACTTTTGGTTGGTTGAGAAATCTATGATACAACACATGCAAATTGGTGATGTTTTTATAGTGAAAAAATTGGAACATAAAGTTAGCATAAACCATTTTTACAAAGAAAAAAAAAACTATGTGGAAAAATTAAAAAGAAGATAAAGTCATCATATACCATATGAAGATAAATTCAACTTAAGTTGTTGATCAAATTTGAATTTAATAAGACTTAAGGATGATGTGCCTACGATCCATTTATTTATTTAGTTATTATTTTCATTTTTAAATACATTTTGATCGATGTAATATATAATGTTTATGATTCATTGATTTGGTCCAAAGTTTTACTTTTGTCAAGAATGAAACTTAACCTAAGATCAAAATAACTTACCACGGACGTGATATTGTGTTGCTATAATTAGTTTCTGTTTTTGCCGGAAAGCAAATGTGAGATTAACCCCAGCCGTCGTCCGTCAGATCATGTTCACACAATAAACGGAACTACAAAAAAATTATAAAGTTTTTAAAAGCATACCAAAACAAATTATATTATTATAAAGAACTACAAAAAATTTTATAAAGTTTTTAAACAAAATAACCCGAATAACACACGGTAAAACTAGTTTCTTTTGATGGTGATGAGAATAAGAAAAAAATGGCATGGGCAATGTGGGATTTAGTTTTGGGTCCGATGAATGTAAGGGGGCGTTTGGTTTGCGGATTTCCTGGGATTCACTGGGATTTGCATTTAAAATTCTGTGTTTGGTTCACAGATTTCAGTTAGGATTTAAAATCTTAGGATTTCATAAATCAATTCCTTCTTTGTAATTTAAAAACCCAACCTCCCCCCTTGGGATTTGAAATCCCAGTTACATTGCATTCTTCAGATTATCAAACTTTTTCTATAAGATAATGCAGATTTTTTGACAAAATCCTGACAAATGCAAATGCTGCATAATGCAAATCCTTTGAAAAAAATGCAAATCCCAAATAAATAAGCCTGCGAACCAAACGCCCGTAAGGGGTTTAGTTTTGGCCTTTGGGTCCGATGGATGTAGGGGGTTTAAGTTATTAAAATTTTGAAGTAAGTTAGTATTGTAATACCCTAATTTTGAGATTGATACGTGTAATTACTTAATTCGTGGTTTTGTTATATCAGCTGGTCCAGTATACCTAGGATTAGGCACGTGAAAAGATCACATGAATTAAAGGTTGCGGGTTCACGTTTTATAAACAATTAAATTAACTATTAGTTGAATTTGGTCCAAATGTTATAAAATTTTATTATTAATAACGGTATCAGATACTGGAGTTACTACAAAATGACCCTAATGCAACACAGACAAAATGTCACATTAGGCCTTAAAAGTGTTGCATTAGAGCTAATGTGACACTTTATCAAAAGTCACCTTAGCTAATGTCGCCTTACGTCTAAATGCAACACTTTTACATTCTAATGCAACACTCTATGATTTATCGTTATTAAGCTATTACAACACTTTATTCATCAAATGTGACACTTTTATGGTCTTTTGACAAAAATAAATGTGACACTATTTATGCTATGTTGCAACACTTTTCTTATTCTTTTTCATTTAATACAAATACTATAAATTACTATATTGATTTGTAATACTTTTCTTCATATAATACCAAGTTCTATATTACGAATTGAGTAATGAAATAATACAATATCATTCAAATTGTAATCCAACAATATTAAGGTTTAATACAAAAAATAATCACAATGAAATGCACAAGTAACAGAAAAAAAAGTCGATTACAATCCCAGAACATATATTCACTACAAGAAAATTTCTAAATCTTCACGGTCAATGTAAACACGTAAAAATGATTAATTTTATTCACACTTACAAATGTGTAAAAGAAATTCATTTTATTAATATTAATAAATTATAAAATTTCACAATTATAAATGTACGCATACAAAAACTATCTTCACGGTTTTAAATGTATAGAAATAGTAAATTGAAGATTAGAAATTAGTCCACAATTAAAAGTGTGAAGATTTAAGCCTTGAATATATTTTAGTCAGTATGATTATGCTTAAAATTGTGTATTTGAGACAAATTGTTCACTGTTTTAAATGGGAAGTTTTAGTCAATTTATATACACCTTTTAATGTTAAAATATAAAAATGTTTTGTTTCGACACACTTGTTTACGCTTGCTTATATTTCTATACACATTTAAGTGTGTACATTTACACACATAAATGTGAAGAATTGACTCATTTTTTGTAGTGATTCTTAAATCCTAGACTTGAAAATTCTTTCATATTAAGTTGTTGCTTCATTTCATCATATTTGCAATCTCTACACATGACTTTGCATATTCCAAAAGAACATACGGTTAGTGTGTTTGGTAATTTAAATGATTAAAAAAATTAAAAAGCACAAAATCTCTAAAACATGCACTTCGATATATGGTAACATAATTCAACAAATTAAGTAAAATATCTCTAAAACATCATAAATATTACTGAATTCCAAGAGGTAGCCAAGATTCCCCCCACCCCACACACACACACACACAAAAGCGCGGCCCCAGTTGTTAGTACTTTTAAAAACTATCTTTTTTAATTAAATTTGTCAAGTACAAATGCAAAATTTTCATTTATATTATTATAAAGTGGCATTTTGATTCAATAAGATGGTTTACCTGCAATCTGGAGTACTTACTTACTAGAGTGGATGGAGCCACGTCGTTCGCTTAACGTGTCGGAGGGTGAATGTACGTATGGGTGTGCGTTTATGATCATACCTATGTTAGTAATCAAGTTAACTTCATTGAGATAGGAGCATCTTACTTGTTAATAATACAGTCAGTTTGAAAGTTCTATAACAGCCCTAAAAACAACCACAATTAGGTGCACATCAGTCCCAAAAAAGTAAACAAAATCAAGTCCAGACCGAACACTAATACACTATAAATTAAAGTGTGCTAAATTGTATGGTTTGGCTAATTAGATGCTAATTCTGATCTTGACTCTTGGCTGTACAGGATTGAATTGTTCTTTGAATTAGATGTTGTTTCTGATCCTACCAAAACTAAGTTGCCTGCTATTCATCAGGAGGAGAAGGCACTTTAATTTAGTGTACCTTTATCTTGGTCTAAGTATCACAATTTGGTAAGATCTATGATGACCGTATGACTGAACTGAATGACCTTAAGCAATCTGCTACTGTTAAAGAATACCATGACTTTTTTGATAGTATATCGAGTAGGCTAAGATTGCCTCAGCCACGAAAGTAATTTATTCTACTTAGTCCAAAACGTTTTGTAAAAGTTAGTCGATATAAATTTCTAACACCACAAAAGTAATTTAGGCATCTACTTGAATACATATAAATATTGTTACATTGATGATATTCGAAGCTGTTCAAATAGTAACACTGAAAAAACTTGGATAGTCAATGTAAAGTAAGAAACATAAATCAATGGACTGATGGCGATCTTCCCAAAACCCAGCAATACCTAAATGGGACTAAGCACAAGTCGTATAATGACATTGAAACAATTTAAAATAGAAAAAGGGTAAAGGAAATTCACCTAAAACTGATTGAATATTTGATTCTTTGATGGAGAGGATGCTCCTGAAGTCCTGCTACAATGAACGAAGCAGAATATAGTAAAGTTTCAATTGAATAGATATTACACCTAAGAATCTTTTGAAACACTTGAAGCGCCTGTTTCAATTGAATATGTTTATGTGGGTAAAATATTTATCTATATTAAGCAATTCCTAAAAGGTTCTTTCTAGAAAGCCTTCACCTAATTTTGCCTTGAAGTCAAATAGCTGTTGACTTAGAGATGGGACAAAACGGCTGAAGCCGTCCATACTGATGGAGGCGCGCAGAAGGCCATACCTTTCCTCAGAAGCCGTCCATAGTATGGATCAGAGACCCTGCCTTTATCCGGGTAATAGAAATCTCCTTGCATGGTAAGGTGAGCCAATAGGAAACTAGAAAGGAAGGTTATAAATATAACCTCATTCTCTACGGACAAGGTAAGCACAAAATATATACAATCCCCCTTAATACATCCTTTCTCTAGCTTTATTTAAAGATCTCATCCATTGTTAACCGGAATATGTCTAACTTGGGCGTCGGAGGTGCCTCACAGGGGATCTCCCCCTGTGTTGCACGCTGATGTTCTGTTGTTGTATTTCAGTATCATTCAATCAGAAAGCATTGGAGCTGGAAGAGAGTTTTACGTCTAAACAAATGGCGCCATCCGTGGGATCGACTGGATTTACACCGGTTCTTGCGATATAAATCCATTTTCTTCTTTGTTATATAGATAATCGAAATTCCTGAACCCAGCTCTGAACATAAAGCTAGATAAGCAATCAAGCAGTATGATTCCTCCACCATTAACCAGTTCTCCTATAACAGTACCATCCACTTCTCATGATCCCAGTGCACCCCTGTTGACACCAATAAATCCCTTACGCAACCTGGTAATCGAAGAGAATTCTGTCAATAACCCTGCCAACCCTTCTCTGGATACTTTATTCATCCAACAGCACTATGAACAACTTCAAGCTATGATGGCACACGAAGCAGAAAGAAGAAATGCGTTAGCCAGAGTACGAGCATGCTTGTATCCTTATGCAGAAGGGGAAGTTACTTTGGTTTCTTCGGAAGGGTTTGTCAACGTATCAGGAGGATCTCATGTGGGCACTATGTCCACCGTAGTCACAACCATCCCCTTAGAAGAAAGAGAAAGGAGAATTTTTCCACCCCCAGTCACAAGTTTTCACCAAACAACAGGAGGAAGCAGTCAACCAGTGGCGGAGGGCAACCAGTCATCCTTTAATACAGGATCTATGGGTCTCTTAGGGGTAAATTATGGGGAATACTGGAGGTTTGCTAACCCATATCTTACCCCCGCACAAATGCCTCATTCCCATTCCTGGGGTCCATACTCTGGAACACACCAGGGATGGATTCCAAACCCATTCATTCAAACTACGCACCAAATGCCCTATGGAGGAGAGATGCCCCAGATGACAAGAGTAAGTAGAGAGGACATGGCTCAGCAAGTGTTAGCACAGCAAGGAGGACGTGCTAATGTCATGGTAGAAGCATCACCGTTTGTAAAGTGGATTGAGGACTTCCCACTTACAGAGGGGTTAAAGCTCCCTACGAATATTGGGGTTTACGAAGGCTTAGGAGACCCAGACAATCACTTGCGACTTTTTGCTGGAATAATGAAGATATCCAAATGGTCTATGCCGGTAGCTTGTCATATGTTCCCTCTAACTCTTAAAGGGACAGCAAGGCTATGGTTTGAAAGTTTACGGCCATCTTCCATCGACACCTTTGAGGACCTAAAAACAAAGTTCAGATCCAATTTCATGCAGCAGAAGAAATATACGAAGACTCATCTGGAGGTCCACAACATCAAACAAGCTGAAGGGGAAACAGTAAGGTCTTTTGTAGAACGATATAACATGGAAAGTCAACAGATCAGAGCTCTTAATGAAGACAGCAAAATCTCTGGTTTTATTCATGGCTTGCGGACCAGGCAGTTGGTAGAAATCCTTTCAGCAGATTTGCCAGTCTTATCAAGCTCTTTTGGACAAAGTATATTCATTCATAAGGTCGAAGGAAACAGCTGTTTATGGAGCGCAAGGCCAAAAGAAAGGAAGTTCTAACAAGCAGGCAAGGGGAGGAGAAAGAAGAGCGCGCAATCCCCCCTCCGACAAACAATCTCGTAGCCGACCTCTAAGCAGGTTTTCTCCCTACTCCAGAAGACAATCAGGTACCTACGCTCCTTCACCACGTTCACCCTCTCATGGATTACTCTCCACTCTATCAAAGACCCCACAAGAAATTTTGGCCACTGAAAAGATAAGCACATCTTTTCGACCCCCACCTCGAATGATGGGTAATCCAAAAAATAAAGATAAAAGCAGGTATTGTGACTTTCATGAGGACTACGGCCATGACACCAATTATTGTACGGAGCTAAGGAAGCAGGTAGAAGAGGCAGTTAAGACAGGGAAGTTGGTCCATCTGGTGAAAAACCTCAGACAGCCTAAGAAGGAGTCTGAGGGATCCGGAGTAAGAAAACCGCTTTGGCAAAAAGGAGAGAAGTCGCAGGAAGCCGCTCCCAAGGCTACTCATGAAATCCAGATGATAAGAATGGAAGAATATTCAAAAAGACAAATGGTTACTTACTCGGAGGTTAGTCTCTGTGTTCCTAAACCACATTTTTCTACTGACCCTGTGTTGATCAGCGTACAGATAGAAAATCGTCTCATACGGAAGGTTTATTGTGCTACCGGCAGTGCTTGTGAAGTAATGTACGGTCATTGCTTTGACAAGCTATCAGAAGCAGAAAAACGTTTGATACAACCCTCAGCTACCCCCTTAGTAGGCTTTTCTGGAGAGACAAGATGGCCGGAAGGACGGATCATTCTCCCCGTATGGATCAGAAAATTCCCCAAGCAAAAAAGGGAAAGTTTGGAGTTCTTGGTCATTCGATCACCATCCCCTTATAACATCATCTTAGGGAGGACAACCATGGGTAAACTTGGAATGGTAGTGTTCACCCCTCATGCTATGGTACAATTCCCCACTTCAGGGGGCTTGGCCACTTTAAATTCTGAAAAATTACCAGGGATGGATTGCAAAAGTGTTCAACAAGGGATAGAAGAAGAAGAAAAGAAAAAGGAACCACCTGAGGAGGGAGAGGAAGTTGTCATCAATGAGGAACACCCAGAGCAACCTGTCAAGGTGGGAAGAAATATGTCCAGTAAAGGGAGGAACAAGTTGATTAAACTATTGAGGCAAAATGTGACCATATTCGCCTGGTCACCATCAGATATGACGGGTATTCCCAGGGAAGTTGAGGTCCCGGGGGAAGCACCATACACTACTATGCACCACCTCCGAATTCCTCCAGCCGTGGAACCTATCAGACAAAAGAAGAGAACATTGGCCCCAGAGCGCGGTAAAGCTGTAGATAAAGAGGTGAGTAAGCTTGTGAAGGCAGGCATACTCCGAGAGGTTCAATACCCCCCGTGGGTGGCAAATCCGGTAATGGTCAAGAAGGGAGACGGGACCTGGAGGATGTGTGTAGATTTTACTGACTTAAATAAAGTCACTCCCAAAGATTGTTACCCTCTACCGGAAATTGATTGGAAGATTGAGTCCTTAGCCGGGTTTCGTTGGAAATGCTTCCTGGATGCATACAAGGGTTATCACCAGATCTTAATGGCTAAAGGAGATGAAGAAAAGACAGCTTTCCACACCAACGGAGGAGTTTTCTGTTACCAGAAGATGCCTTTTGGTCTCAAAAACGCAGGAGCAACATACCAGAGGCTGGTAGACAAGCTGTTTGGAGGGCAGATAGGAAGAAACTTGGAGGCCTACGTTGATGATATGGTGATAAAAAGCAGAACCGAGGAAAACCTCCTGTTGGACATAGAGGATACTTTTTCAACGTTACTAAGAATCAATATGAAGCTTAATCCGAAAAAGTGTTCTTTTGGAATGGAGCGGGGGCATTTCCTGGGCCACATCATTACTCCAGATGGGATTGAAGTAGATCCCGCCAAAATCAGGGATATTAGCTCTATGAAGTCCCCTTCAACAATCAAAGAAGTTCAAAGCCTGAATGGAAAATTGGTAGCTTTAAGTCGTTTCTTCTCCAAAGCAGCAGAAAGATCCATTCCTTTTTTCAAAACCTTGAAAGGATGTCTGGAGAAAAGCCAATACCGGTGGACAGCCGAAGCTGAGGAGGCATTTGCGGAGGTTAAAAAATATGTGAAAGAACTGCCCACTCTCACGGCCCCTATAGCTGGAGAGGACCTGGTGGTTTACCTCGCTGCTTCAAGTCATTCTATCAGTTCGGTATCACTAGCTACTCGGAAGGGAAAGCAGGTACCAATTTATTTTATCAGTAAAACTTTACAGGGGGCCGAGGAACGATATCCTCCGTTGGAGAAACTGGCACTAGCTTTAGTACATTCCGCTCGGAAGTTACGAAGGTACTTTCAAGCACACACTATTAAGGTCATGACTGATTATCCCTTGAGGCAGGTACTCTCGAAACCTGAAAAATCAGGAAGATTGGCCAAATGGGCAATCGAGTTAGGAGGATACGAAATCCACTTTGAACCAAGAGCGGCAGTAAAAGAGATGGATGTACAAAGCTTGGTGATTAAGGTGGATTCACAGTTAGTGGCTAATCAGGTGGAGGGCACGAAGCCAGGGACGAATCCATGAAGAGCTATTTAAAGATTGCACGAGATAGCCTAAGGGGATTCTCTCATTGGGAAATCCACCAGATACCCAGAGGTAATAATAAGAAGGCTGACATCCTGAGTAAGTTGGCATCTGTAGCTTTTTCTCATTTAACTAAGGAGGTACTTGTGGAGGGGTTAAAAGAGCCGACAACGGTCGCAATGGCAGTTTATCTAGTGGAAGAAGAAGGGGATAGTTGGATGACTCCCCTGCTGGCTTATTTGAAACACAATAAACTTCCTATCGATAGGGAAGACGCTAGGAAGATACAACGAAAAGCACCTCTTTATGCAGAAAAAGAAGGAATCTTGTACAGAAGGTCTTATTTGATGCCATGGCTCCGATGTGTGGGACCAACTCAAGCCTCTAATATTCTTCAAGAAGTTCATATGGGATCTTGCGGGATGCACTCAGGAGCTAGGAGGGTGGCTACCAAGGTCATAAGGCTGGGATACTTTTGGCCTAGCATATATCGAGACGCAGAGAAAGAGTTGCAAGCTTGTCATTCTTGCCAACTCCATGCCAGGATACCGCATCAGCCAAAGCACGCCATGGTTCCAGTTGGAGGATGTTGGCCATTTGAAAAATGGGGCATCGACATAGTTGGACCTTTTCCTGAATCACCTGGAAGGGTAAAGTTCCTTCTAGTTGCTATAGACTACTTCTCAAAATGGGTGGAAGCTAAACCTCTGGCCACCATAACCGGCAAGCATGTGTTAAATTTTGTATGGAACAATATAGTCTGTCGATTTGGCTTACCTCACACTATTGTGAGTGATAATGGCAAGCAGTTCGCGGAAAACCCTTTCAAATCCTGGTGTGAAGAGATGAAAATCAAGCAAGCTTTTACATCCGTGGCTCACCCTCAAGCCAACAGTCAAGTGGAGGTGACTAATCGAGAAATAGTGAAAGGAATATAGAAAAGGTTGGAAGGAGCGTCTAATGGGTGGATAGAAGAGCTTCCCAACGTACCATGGGGAAGCAGAACAACGCATAAAAGCAGCACAGGAGAAACTCCCTTTGGATTAGTATATGGAGCAGAAGCGATGTTGCCAATTGAAGTTAGCGTTCCTACACATAGGCGAACCTATTACCATTCAGAGGACAACCTCTCAGAAAGATTGGTAAACCTCACTCTGCTTGAAGAAAAGAGGGAGATTGCAGCAATCCGAGAAGCTTACCACAAGCAAGCTATGCGGAGGTATTATGATAGAAGAGTCAATACTACTTCCTTCCGGGTAGATGACTTGGTTCTCAGAAAAAATGAGGCCAGCCGAACAGAAAGCTAAGGAAAGTTGGGGCCTAACTGGGAAGGTCCGTATCGGGTCAGCAAGGTTTGCAACATTGGATCATATCAGCTGGAGACCTTAGGGGGGTCTCCTATTCCTCGCACATGGCATGTTAGTAACTTGAGGCGATTTTACATGTAATGCCATATAACATGTAACCAGCTGTTGTAACTAACCGTATTATCTCTACATGAATTTTATCAATGAAGGAAGGATTTGGTGACAATTTATTTGTTTGAACATCTTTAACTAATATGCAGAAACCTTCTAAGATCTCTTTTAAACATTTCACCCTGACGAGGGAAAAATGTCCCCTTAAAAGGAGAGTATGGATAACTCCCGCACAGGCTTTTATGCATTTTCCCAGCAGGGAACTTGGCATCTTTTTGATCAAAATAAAAAAAAGGGGGGGGGGGGGGGAGGGAAAGGCCAGCAGGCTTCCTCAAACTTCACTAAGAGACATGTCAAACAGTTTTATGAGTATCATATATAAAGGCAGCACTCACAATCATCAATAATATTTGTTGACCGTAAGCGTCATTAACATTTCAAATAGTCATAAGCAACACATCATCCGAATAACAACACAGACATAAACTAAACTAACAAAGACCTACAAATTACTTGATTGTTCAAAAGCAACACACAATTTCAATCAAACAGAGGAGGTAGTTTCTTCAGCAACCCCAATAATTTCCGCCAAAAGCTTGGTTGGATCTTCAGAGACAGAAGAAAGGTAAGCAAATTGATTATTTTTTGCAGCAACCAGAGCAGTTTCCAGTTCTTCTTTGGCCTCCTCACAGTAGCCATCAACATCAGAGACATCAGTGTCTGGCAGATACTTGCTCTGGGTAGAAATAATACCCTGATGATGACCTAAGCGAAGAGCAGCCCTCTGGACAGCTCTAAGAGGCTCCATGAACTCTGCCTTCTGTATCTGAGCAAAAAACACATGCTTGAAACCTTCAGTAATAAGCCTACCTCTCTCCATCTCTAACACCTTGTTACGATCCTCCAGCTTCCGCTTCTCCACCTCCAAAACTTTAAATTGAGCCTCATCATCCTCACTCTTCTTCACCAGCAAATCGTTCATTTCACAAACGTCCTTATAGTCTTTAGTCTTGGAACTCAGTGACAATTGCAGACGTTCCAATTCAGCCTCCTTTTCCTTCAACTTATCTTCTAATTCACCTTTCAAACGAATTTCTTCCTTGAGCAAACCTTCACACCGCTCTAAATCCTTGAGGGAAGACAATATCTTTTCCATCTCAGAGGATTTGTGAATAACCCTTCTACTAAGCTCAATGAGAATAGCAGAAAAGCCATTGGACAACTCAGCTGCCTTGGCGGCTAGTTCTGGATCTAGCAATTGACTCAGATCCCCAACGTTAGAAAAGTTCAGTTGAATAGGTGACTCAGGAGCAGTACTGGAGGCCAATTTCCCAGGAGAGTAGTTGACACCAAAAGGAGGTGTAATGGACCCCTCAACAGGCTTGCTTTTTTGATTAGGGTGTCTGGGGGGTCGACCAGCAAAACTAGAGACTTTGCCCTGAGAAGAACCACCTCCATCGGTAGAAATAACAACAGCTTGACTCCTTATGCGGGAAGACTTCCGAGCAGATATTGGTTCAAAAGGCTTCTTCTTCCTCTTTGACCCAGCGGTAGTGGTAACATTCGGATCAGGAACTTCATCATCTAAGGAGCAGAGGGTTATAAGTAATAAATTGGGATGAAGAAGGAGAAAATAAAATAACTTAATCAAAGTATACCTCCCTCCGATTCGCTGAGACTCAAGATACTTCCTCCGGAAAACTCAGTTTCTGTAGCACCCACCTTTCTCATTCCCCATCAAACATTGGAAATCTCGTCATCAGTTAGTAGGTCTTCCATAGAAAGTTCTGCAAAATAAACTCAAGGTTGGTTAGAAGGTATCGAAAACAGTCATAAGAAAAAGGCATCTAGATAAAAAGGAAGCACAATAGCACCACTCAAGGTTTACCAATATCCCCTCTGTATGGCACAGGGACGTATCCAGGATAATCCCATGAGGAACTCATCCCCGCCATTACTAGCAGTTCTTCTGGATATGGACGAAGACGAAAACGCCTACGGCACAACTCATCCCTGCAAGAAACATCATATTCCTCCTCCTTAGGAATATCGTTAACATCAGAATCATATTCATCCCTCCAGATCAAGAGGGAGTCTCTGTTCTCATCAATAACCGACGAATCCACCCATATAAATTTGTCTTTCCAGTCCTTCAAACAATTCCTACCTCCTACTAAAATCTGAGGATAGGGCTTCGAACGGGTAGTTAAAGAACACCAATCCCCTTTCATCCCTATTTTGAAGAAAACCCTAAGCAACGCTACACTAGGAGCTTCACCTATGGATTTGCATGCCATTTCAAATAGGTGAATTTTCTCCGTACCTAAAGGAGATATCTGGGAGAGTTGAATTTTATAATGAGTCAACACGTCCAAATAGAAGGGGCTTATAGGAAATCGCATGTGAGCCATCTTCAACGCCTTGGCATAAATGGCTATGCGACCAGGTGCCGGACTATCTACCCTATCCCTCTTGGCTGGTATAGATGGATGAATGTTCTCTGGAATATAAACTTCATCCAAAAGGATACGGAAATACTTCTCAGAAACCGTGGGTCTAACTAGACTAACCCTGACTTCTTCCATTGTTGAAAAGAGTAAGGAAATAGATGAAGAGAGCAGGAAGTGTGGAAGAAAACAAGAAACTAAAAGAAGTACAAGAAGAATCGACTAACCTGTGAGCGCACAGAATGAGGTTGAGTAGGCAAGAGTTAAGAAATTGGGGAAGATGAAGAAAGGGAGTTATTAAAGGAGAATTAAAATTCAAAACGGGTCCTATATTTAAGGGGGTAACTGCATTCAGAGGGAGGAAACCGCCAGATTGGGACACGCGTAGGGCTCCGAAGAAAACGCCTGCACATCCCATCATGAAAAAGGCGTCAGAGGCGGTTAGCCCCCTGCGCATCATTGCGCCTATGGTATAGGGTCCTCCTCATCTTTTCTAACCTTCATTTAATTCATTCTAACCGTCCTCTTTAAATTCCTTTTGATATTTGTTTCTTTATGAAAAATGTTTATGTACTTCCCTAATATCTATATTTAAATAAGATAAATATTTCCCACTTACTTGGAGTCTGAGGCTCTAGAATTCTAGAACTTCAGACTCGGGGGCTTGTTTATGTGGGTAAAATATTTATCTATATTAAGCAATTCCTAAAAGGTTCTTTCTAGAAAGCCTTCACCTAATTTTGCCTTGAAGTCAAATAGCTGTTGACTTAGAGATGGGACAAAACGGCTGAAGCCGTCTATACTGATGGAGGCGCACAGAAGGCCATACCTTTCCTCAGAAGCCGTCCATAGTATGGATCAGATACCCTGCCTTTATCCGGGTAATAGAAATCTCCCTGCATGGTAAGGTGAGCCAATAGGAAACTAGCAAGGAAGGTTATAAATATAACCTCATTCTCTACGGACAAGGTAAGCACAAAATATATACAATCCCCCTTAATACATCCTTTCTCTAGCTTTATTTAAAGATCTCATCCATTGTTAACCGGAATATGTCTAACTTGGGCGTCGGAGGTGCCTCACAGGGGATCTCCCCCTGTGTTGCACGATGATGTTCTGTTGTTGTATTTCAGTATCATTCAATCAGAAAGCATTGGAGCTGGAAGGGAGTTTTACATCTAAACAGAATACATATTAAAACTAAAATACACACACACACACATTAAAGCTAACAATCTTTCAATTGAAATCCTTGAAGCACACTTTTTCAAAGCTAATCGATATGTATTTATAAAGCTAATCGAGACGTATCTATATTATAGCTAACAAAAATTTTAAACAGAACCATTAGATTTCTTGAAACAGAAACATTAGATTTACAAAGGTTAATGTTTAATCCATTTATCATTTACACAGGTTAATTAAAGCTGCCATGCAAGCTGCAGAGGTATGATTTGGATTTAATAACTTTTTTTTGTGTATCAGTTATTGATTCTTGCATGGAGTTTATTTCCAGCCAAACTTGTCCCAAATCAACTCCTGTAACTCGTCTTATTCAAGGTTATTAGACCCATTCTTTTAAGTCCAAGTTTAAGTCGTGGCCATCAGGTACTGCGCCTTCTACTCCTGAGGAGAGGCAAAGTAGCAGGTAAAGCTACTCTTTAGTTGCAATGCTACTGGAAGATTTTTGTTGTACCTGGATACCAATAATCTTTCGATTTTCTATATTACTTTAGCACTGCTGAAGCAACATTGCGTTGGCCTCAAAGGGCTAGAAAAGTTCTAATGCAACAGAGGAAGTCCCATCTTTTCTTGTAGAAAATAGAAAAAAATGAGGTTTGATCACAAGCCCATTACTGTCTTTTTGGAGTTAAAGCAGTTTCTGTGGTTATGGAAGCTTTGAATATTTTGTTTGTTTTTTAGGTGTAGCGGATTAATGGTAGTGTTAAGACACCAGTACCTAAGGAGGACATTGGTAAATTGTATAGTGGAGATTGCTACATTATCCTTTACACGTACCATTCTATTGAAAAGTAAGAAGATTACTACCTGTGTCGTTGGATTGTCAAATATAGCATTGAGGTACATTGAGTGTGATTTTATCTCTTTTAAATGGTTCTTGGTGGACGTATGAGGCTCTTAGGCAAAGTACTAGTAGATACTCTTTGATGAACACTTGTGTTTTTTTGTCGAAAAACAGGCAGTTATGGCTGTGTTTCAACAATCTGAATGTGTGATTTCTTTGAGATGGTGTGATCATATTATGCAACATGAGGAGGACCAAAATATCCAGCGACTGCTGTACAGTGGCACCTAGAGGTAGTTAACTTGTATAGTTTTATGAAGGGAAAATTTCGCAAAAAGCCATCAAGCTACAAGTTTTTTTCGATTAAGTCCCTCAATCAATTTTTTTTCTGATAAGACCCTTAACTAAATAAAAATCACGAATTTGATGTTTTTTTCAAGAAAGGTTATCGGTGACCTGTTTAGCGGGTTGCAATTGCTGACGTGGATTTTATAAATCTATGATTTTTTTTCGATTAAGTCCCCCAACTAAATTATTTTGTCTTGTAAATCCCTTAACTAAATTATTTTGTCTTATAAATCCCTCAACTAATTTTTTTGCCACATAAATCCATTATCTTGATAAAACTCGTGTTATTTGTTGTTTTATCAATTTAAGTGATTGTTCAATTGACACTCATGTCACACATACGTGGATGCAAAAAAAAAAAAGGAATCAAAATGATAAATCAAAATGATCATTTTTATTGTTTAAAATGTAGTCGAGATGAACTAGTTAGATTTGTTTAAAAATTGTGGTCTAGACAAACATAGGATCGAAATAATCATCATTTATGTTTTTATATCTAACCAACTTATGTTATCCGGAATAACGGACTTTTAAAAAAGTTTATTATTTTCAAACAACCATCGTCGTTTTGAAAAAATATTATTTTCAAACCAACTTGTTTTGGTCTAGACAAACATGACACGCTCTGTTATCGAAATAAACATCTTCATTTTTAAAAGTTTAAAAACAATTCGCTTTATTTTATCGAAAAGTTAAAAGGTTTAAGTAATTCGGGGACTTATCAGGGGAAAACAATTAAATGGGGACTTAATCGAAAAAAGTTTATACTTTGATGGTTTTTGTAAAATAGGTTTCAGCATGTTAACCTGTTATAACAGGTTAACGGACCAATTTAAAAGGTTTAAGCAGTTTGGAGACTTATCAGAAATAAAAAATGAAATGGGGACTTAATCGAAAATTTTTTGTACTTTGATGGTTTTTTTGCATAATTTTCCCTTTTATATATCATTTTTTGATAAGGGAACTCTGAAGCAACTTCCAAAGTTACGGTAATTTCTTTTCCTAAGAAGTCATGCAGAGTTTGTTACATGGTGAGTTTGGTGGAAACTTAAATAGTTGAAATAGAATTATTCTATCGGTTTTGTTTTTGTTTAGTTTATAAATGTTTCGATTTACATAAGCAACTGAATTATGATTTTTAGTAAACGGTATGTGCTTTGTATCCCAAACATTAAATGCCTGCTTCTTACTCTGAAGAATCACCAAATCCATGTTGCTCGATACAGAAAAATGCTTTTGAGTGGGGCTTATCAATGATTCCACATTCAGACGATGCGGTCCAAGTGACTCAAAAATGTTGCCAACTTTTTCGTGAGGCATGCTTTCGATCTATTTGTGTTTACTATGACTTCTTAGAATGTTTTTGTATTCCTGCAACCTCAAATATCCTTTATTTAATCAAGTTCTACTTATTGTTTTCGTATTAACTTCTGAAGCCATAAAATCCTTAAACAGACCACCCTTACGAACAGTGCTGGATAATCTTATTTATAATTACAGTCACAGTTACTTCGGCTCAAATAAATCTGTCCGACTGTCTGCTCCTTCTGAATTAGCTTCTATTAGTTTTTGCAGTTTAATTTGTATGTGACACGCAAATATATCCATATAGGTAGATAATGATATGGTGCATGCAACACACCTTTTGTGAAAATTGGAACCAGTTATGCCGTAAAGATCTCATCGACTGAAGTTAAATCCTTACAAACAGTATTTGTTGAATGATATTAGTTGAATTCGAGTGATTTTGCGTTATGTTGAGGATTATTAGATTATTACTAAATAATTTGTTTAAATTGTTTGGATTACATACGTTAATAATAGATTATTTGCATTTAGAGTTAATCCTAGCACATTTTTCATAAGTTCAAAAATTTAGCTTATTTGATTAATAAGTGATTATTTGGTCATTTTAAAAGTTAATTAAAACGCAAATCCGAATCCGAACAATTTAAAAACTGATTATTTGATAATTATGATAGCAAACAACAGAAGATAAACCAAACACTATTTTATTGGCAGTACTATTTGTTAAAGCTATTATCTATTTATTCGTTTTCAAAACGCTACAACACTTTTTCAAACGCAAATCCAAATACTCTGTTAGTTTTGAAAAAAAAGCGAATCTGTCTAAAATATATGTTAATTAGTTTTTCTTGTATTATAAACTCACAATATTTGAAACCAAAACTACTTGAAATGATAATGTATTTTTGAATAGTAATAATAATGATGTAAATTACTAACAAGTATCTTTTAAAATAAAACATGCTATAACTAATAGAAAAACGTTACACAAACGCATGTATTTACTTCAAAGACTTTTCAAATATTGTTTATCATCGTCGGATATGTGTTTAATATCTTTATCTAAAACTAGTTGAAGTACAATTTTGCATTTCAATCATCCTATTTGAATTTATAATTACATGACAATAATGTTGTTGTTTTTTTAATGGAAAGTACCAAAAAAGATAATATAAAATGTGACAATAAAAGTATTGTAAAAAGTATTTAGAACGAGAACATTAACGTAAAATTCTAGTTTGACATAGAAAGGACATGAAATTCACATTTTAGGCCAAATAAAATAATTAGATGTTATTCTTTTACCAAAAGATGTATCATAAAATTAAAATTTTAACATCTTAATTGGTTATCAATACCATTTTTTGACAAAATTTAATTTTGTGTTACCTTTTCTGGCCTAAAATATTTCACATTACCTTTATCAATAAATTTTGTAATATGTTACATTTCTTGGTAATTTATCTCTTTTTTTAATGGCAATTTCTTCCTACACCACTCCTATTTTCTCATGGACACCACATCTACTTTGACCTATGAATTTCACTTTTTTCCACACCAATATTTAATGGGGAACATGCATTCAACATTTTCATTTTCAAGATAATTTCATTTTTCAAAGTAAAAATTTAATATAGTAAAAAAAAGTCAATTCTCTTGGAAAAGAAATAGTAAAAATAAATAAGATTTAAAACAATATAAATGGTAACATTTTTTTACTAGAGGAGAATCAAATAAAATCAAATATTTAATACAATACAAATGTAACATTTTTTAACTGAAATTATAGTAATTTCTTCCATGTAACTCCGGCGACTTCGACAGATTTTTGGCGACTCCAACAGATTTCCGGCGACGACCACAGAATTTCCGGCGAAGATCTGACAGTAAGAGGTATCAAAATCAAACACTTAATAAATATCAAATACAAAATTTTTTTATTCAAATTCAAACCCTTTTACTATAAAAAATACTTTCAATCCAACAAGTGGTTCTCTCACCTCTTTCATGTATCTATCTACCATATCTATGTATCTATGATATATCTATAGGCCATCTATGAACACCCTTTGCTTTTCTTTTTATTACCCAGAAAAAGAAGAAGACTAAAAAACAAAACAATCTCATTTTTATTTCTATACATATCTCACATACTCATACCGGCCTAGGGAGAGGAAGAGAAAAAAAATCGGTTTTTTGTTACATTTGAAGGAAGAAATGTGGGATCTAACAAACCCTTCCAAGGAAACGGGGTTATTTGGTTTTTAGACTTACCAGCAGGCGGTGGCGGTGGCGTGGCGGTGGCGTGGTCTCCAACTTGAGAATGTCACAGAGAGAGAGAGAGAGAGAGAGAGAGAGAGAGAGAGAGGCGGTGGAGGTGGCGGTGGCTGTAACAGAGAGAGAGAGAGAGCGGCGGCTGCGGTGGCGGTGGCTGTAACAGAGACGAGAGAGAGCGGCGGCGGCGGTGGGGTTGGCTGTGACAGAGAGTGAGGGAGAGAGAGTGCGTCGGTGTATGTGAGAGAGAGCAAGAGAGTGACCGGCGGTGGTGGCGGCGCCGATGAATGCTTGGCGGCCGCCGGCCGGATGTCAACGAGAGAGAAAGAGGAAGGTTTGGAGAGGAGGTGATAGGAGAGTAGTTATAAACCCTAATGACAGTAAGAGGTTCAAAGAAAAATATAACAGTCAACAGGATCATGGCAAATTTAGTCTTCTAAGGAAACTAAAGGGGATACTGGATCCATCAAAAATGTTGATTGGTGAACCTTCAGTGAAGAAGAGTACCCGTGGGCGCCCAAAGGTTAAGCGTGCTAACATGCCAAATCATGTTCCTCACAGACATAGTTGTGCAAACGCATCAAATTTGTCGGACCTGAATGTGGAGCCAGCACGACATAGCTCATATGTGGTTGATCTAAATAGGGAACCACCGTTTGAGATAGACCTGAATGAAGAACCACCTTCTCAGGAACAAACACTAGAGGTACCATTTAATATTTTTACAATCTTTTAGACATTGGATTGAGATTAATTTACATGATAAATGTTAGGAATTGGGACCTTCAATGCCGTATGGATTTATTTATACTGATCCTCCAATACAAAATGAATATTATTATCAGCATCCCACAATCCATGTACAATGTTAAAAATTTATTATTATTTATTCTATTGATTTGGTGAATAACGAGACAAATAACTATCTTTTATTTTATATAGGTACCTATAGGCTATCAGCATCCATTGTTACGAGAAATTCCATCATTTTTTCAATCATACGTCATCGACATTGAAGACGTCAGTGGAGACGGAAATTGTGGATTTCGATCAGTAGCTGTTGCTATGGGTCGACATCAAAATGAATGGCCTACAATTCGTCATGAACTATTACAGGAGCTGCATGACAATAAAAAAGAATATATAAGCATTTATGGTTGCGACTACAAACGTTTGGAAGACTCTTTAAATTTCTTCGGTTCAAGCTTTGCTCCAGCTAGGCATTGGATGCGGATGCCTGACACCGGTCTCTTGATATTAAATAAGTACAACTGCATTTTTTATTATTTAACAAAGGAACGTTGCTTGACTTATTTTCCATTGAGATCGAAACCAATGCATCCTGAACTAAATCAATCAATCGCAATCGCATTTGTATGTAACAACCATTTTGTGAAGGTTGATTTAGAAAAAGGACACCCAATGCCAGATGTTTCCGGGTATTCAAAAAGAAAAGGGAAAAAAGTAAGTGAATGGGAAGAAATGTATAGAGATAGATTATTTGCTTACGATGAAGTCCACAGAAATGTTGATCTTAATGTTATACCATTGGAATGATAATATTCTTATCTTTTTATATTTTGTGAACTTGATGTATTGAAACAATGTTTGTCGTTTATTAATTAAATTTGTCCTAAATTTGTTTAATGTATTTTTAAAATTAATTACTATGTAAAATGAAAAACTAATTTAACTACTTCCTATGTACAAATAAACAAGTTTTAAAATTTTTTAAAAAAAATTTTCTTAAACATGTCAAAGAAGTCGTTTTTGGTTTGTTTGTAATATGTTTTAAATGTTTTCAATTCACAAATATAGAAATAATCACTCTCAGTTTCAAGTCAACTCAATAAACTTTTTTTTAATGATTATGTAAACATTTTAATTATAACACAAAACGTTTTTTAAATAAAACAAATATATAATATGTCATATTTCTTTTTATACAATTTAAATTATTTATGTTATCAGAAACAATAAATTTTATTTAATTTTATGGTTTTAAATAGATTATTAAATATAAACAAACTATTAAATATCTTATTACTTAATAAAAATATTGAAATAAAAAAACTATGAAAAATTAAAAAGACTAATAAAGAGAATGTCACATCAAAATGAGTTAAGGTGTAAGTCACATGTCTTGTCAACTATAGTTGACCTACATAATTAGATGTGGTGTCCCAAGTACAACCCTTTTTTAATAACCATATAACTACCACATAGATGATATTACAATCAATTACAATATGATTAGTTTACTTCTTCTGCCGCATGACTGGAGTTGGTATTGTTCATCTCAAATAACTCTAATTTTATTTGTTCTAGAACACCTGAATTTTCTTTGAAAAGTTAAAACCGTTAATTAATTTTAGACAATAATATTTGAATTTGGCAACCAAGATGAAGTGTTAACTAGACCTTTTAGAGAAATGAGTTTTTAAAAAAGATTAAACCATTGGAAACAATTAGAATAGTTCAACAATCTTTGTCATAAGAAGACTTGAACAACTTAAACTATGAAGATAAATAGATAAATTAACGTGTCATTTGATTCACGAAATAAAATTCAAAGAAAGTTAGAATTTAAATTTTAGTTATTAATATGAATGATGGTGAATGTAGAAGATGACTTTTAGTATTGAATAGAGATGTAGGTTGGAATCTAATTCTTGTATATGTTGAATTTAATTGGGTTAATATCAAAAAAACCCCATCAACTTTCTTCAGTTTCGCGATTAAGTCCCTAAACTTTTTCTCTTATTGTTTAAATCCCTAAACTATTTTTGTCTTATTCAAATGTGTATATTTGACCTGTTTGACCGGTCACCAATCAAATTATATTAGTTTTTTTCACTTTATTTATGTTGTAAAAAACCTACCATCTTTTCATATTCTAGTGATTAAGTCCCTAAACATGTTTGTTTTATCAGTTGGTTGGGTTTATTCAATATTAACCCAATTTAATTCATGTATGAGTTGAGAGAAATGTCAAATTCCTATAAACAAGTAAATTTGATAAAAACAAATACATAAATTTAACCATTGACATTAGTTGTCAAAAAATTTAAACAAGATAAATATAAATTCTAATTCCATCGAATTTCATTAGACGAATAAAACGCCACATAAGATTTAAGAATGTGATCATACCCACTCGACACTTCTTATATAAGTTAAATATTAATAATAAAAGTTGAATGCATCTTACTTAAATATTTGATGATTTTTTCATTATTTTACCTTTTCAAAATGATTTTTATTTTTTATATTTGTATGGAGACCATTTATGCCCCCTTTTCGTTCCTAAGGTTTTCATTATAAAAACATCACCGTTTGACATGAATTGTATACTAGATTTTCTCTTTCAAACAACATATCATTGGAAAACAAGTTTCCCATTTCTCAACAATGACTTCTCGTCTGCTTATATCGGGTCTTTTGATGGAGAGTTGCTCCATTATTTCCACCTCAGACTCTAGTCCCCTCCAAGACTTTTGTGTGGATGACCCATATAGCAAAGGTAAAAGATAACATTAGGATGTGAAAAACTTATCACATACACATGATTTGACAATATGTTGCATTAATTTGCAATTTCTTACTTGTTTTGCATTATTGTTTTTCTAGTACTGGTGAACGGCGTGGTTTGTAAAGATCCGAAATTTGTGCAACCTGATGATTTTCTTTTTAGGGGGCTCCATCTTAGGGGAAACACTTCAAATGACGTTGGATCTATGGTAACTCCCGTAACTTTTGTAGAGTTGCCCGGACTCAACACGCTTGGTATTTCAATGGCAGGTATTGACTTTGCTCCATGGGGTATTAACCCTCCACATACACATCCTCGAGCCATTGAAATCTTAACAGTGCTTGAAGGTAGTATTCAAGTCGGTTTTGTCACCTCCAACCCTGAAAATCGTCTAATCATGAAAGAACTTCAAAAGGGCGACGTTTTTGTATTTCCACAAGGCCTAGTTCACTTCCAATGAAATGTCGGAAATGGATATGTTGTTGCTATTGCTGGGTTGAGTAGTCAAAACCCAGGTGTCATCACGATTGCAAATGTAGTGTTTGGATCAAACCCTGAAATTCCTACAGATATTCTTGCGAGAGCCTTTCAAGTGGACGTCCAAGTCGTTAATCAAATTCAATCAAAATTCTAAATTATTATATATGTCATCGTTTAACATTTTAGTGTTCAATTCCATATAATTTAATTATGAATAAAATATTTAATATTGTTGTTTATTTACATTTTCGTTGTTAGAAGAAACACAAAAATAATTAGTCTAACATTTAATGAAACAACTTTAACGATTCTTTTTTCCTCCCATGAAAGCTTGATGGTCAGGATATGAAATTTATATTGGAGTTTCAGCTGGACAATCATTAAATTACTTATACTAAATATATTTTTACTATCAATTAGACATTTCCAAGCGTAAATTCCTTTCCCTTTATGAACATAATATTTTAATTTATTCATAGAGAAAGTGAGAAAATATGTATACATATGTTTCAACAATAAACTATTACAAATATCTTATCAGCCCAATGAAAATCATATAAATACTTTATGTAACACCCACATTTCTCACATAAATGTCACGTCAATAATCAATCATACGCAAACATCTCATGGTACACATGTCATAGGATTATCGGAAAACACTGTTAATTAAAACTTTAATACAAAGTCGTCATACATCATGCCACATGCTGATGCAATACATACACAACTGGATTAACTGTTAAACACTGATTGTCAGTAGCTAACACAGCGCTAATCAAATACAAAAGACAGATAGCAGTGCTGAAGTCTAATATCAAAAGTCCACAAGCACCCACGAATTCTGAACTACTTCGGCGGCTGCTGCTGTGACTGTGATCCCACGGTATGACTGCCTGAGACACGGAAGACTCGAAAACATAAGTTGGAAAGCTCGTGAGTACGCGAGGGTTAGACTCTGTAGATAGGAACACATAACATACACAACACACATATCTCAATGGCACATAACACGGCTCAATGCACACACATATCCCTGCTCAAAAGGGGACGCCGTTCCCTAGCTAACAGGCCGCACACAGCAGCGGTTAGCTACTCAATAGGCACAGGAGCGAACTGGCGATAACACTGCTGTATATATACAGTCTCAAACTTCATGACTGGTTAGTGACAGTCAGCCTGCGCGATCACATATCGCGGACACCTGCACTCAAACACGTATAGCACGTATAGGGTAGAGAAACTCATACTTGTGCGCTATAACCCAATCTCATACACATATATCACAATCACATAGACGACTCGTAAATTGCACGCGCGTTTAGAAAGAACTCGAGTACTCACTGATTACCCGAATTCATCTGAAACCCGAAACTCTAATGCGGCTCGACACGCGATCGGTTAGAACCTGTAAACATCACGGACCTCATATATTAACGCAAGTCTCAATAATCAACAACATGAACCCGAACACAATTATCGCAAACAAACCAAACCCGAAACACATTCCCAAACGAATAATCGACTCCCGAAATCCCTTTACGAGACTCCTGCCGAGACCCAAAACTCAAATAAATTCAACCCTACATTATTTCGAAGGATCCCAAACCAATAACGACCCAAACCCTTTTTGTAAGACTCAAGCTACGACTTCCCCAGCAGGCTGCAGCTCGCGCCGCTAGGCCCCTGAGGGTCGCGCCGCGACCAAGCGGTGCTCTGCACCCTGATCTGCGATTTCCATGGCTGTCCAGGAGAATTCCACCTCCCACAATCGATTCCAGCAACAAGGAAACACCAAACTCATACATATACAACCCATATACTACCTAAACCAAAACCCACATATAACACATACATCTCTCAAGATTTAGCTACCCAAAATCACGAATTCGTACCTTTGAAAGCTCAAGAACACAAGATGATAAAGATTCTCAGCTTGAATCCAAGCTTCCCAAGCAAATTTCTGGAGTAAAAGGGTTAATTCTCTCTGCCGGAGCTTCTCACAAACACACACAATACACTTTTAGGGGTTCTTTTCTCAAAATGGATAAGGGAAAAAGGAAACAAGGGCTCAACATATATACGCTTTCTAATAATAGAAAGCCCGAACCCGCTAATTCCGAACCCGATATCACTTTTTCACACTTAATATCATTAGGACCCAATTAAATCCACGATCTCAATGATAACAATAATCCACTAATTATTAATCCGGAGACACGTATCACTCGGTGTCGACACGTTTAATCCACGAAACGGGATTCAATTGGAACAACGCAATAATATTAAAATAATGAGCCAATAAATTAAATCCCCGTACCAGGCTCAAATCCGGGATGTTACACTTTATAAGTTTAATATTGATTAAACCTTATACACATTTATGAATTCTGGTGTTTGTATCCCTCAACAAGTTTTATCTAATTCAAAACTATATATTTTCGACTTGCTATCTATTTAACCAGTGAAACAATTAGTTCAACTGAAAAAAAAAATCAACTTTCGTCTCCCAATTTCACATGAGTCACCGGTGACTTAATCGATAAATAGATAAAAGTTTGTGGGGTTATCACAATATAGATCTTAAAATAAATGTTTTCTTATTTTTTATGTATCACAAAATAACATGCCCTTTGTACTAACAACTAAGGAAGTAAGTATATAAAATATATATCTTAGTCCAAAAACACAAAATTTTCATTGTCAAAAATCTAGATAAAAGTATTTGTTATTTTTTTTTTTAAATACACGACAAAATTTTCATTGTTCAATGAACAGTGAAGCTAGCTTGTCAGACAACTCAAGCAGACATGTAAACAGCTGACTTATTTTATTACTATATATATATTGTATAACATTTTTATTTTTTAGTATAACTTTTGATATATTATTTTTGTATTAAAACTTAAAAATATATCATTATAATCGTATTATTTTTGTCTACATTTTGATATAAATTAATTATCGTCGAAACCATTTTCTTTAAGCAAACAGACATGCAGCTGGCCAAATATTTTATTTTATATATAATATATAATTATTTTTTCTATTATAACGTTTGATATATTATATTTTATACAAATTTAAATATATCATCATGATCGTTTTTCTTTTATCTACATTTTAACATAAATTTGTATTTCGTCTCAGCTATTTTATAATGACAAAATTTTTATTATTTAGTTGATTAATCGATCGCACTTTTTCACTATTCACCGAATAGGAAATCTAGCTGGCAGGCAGGTAGATGACTAATTTTTTTATTTTTATATATAATATATAACATTTTTGTTTTTTGTGATAACCTATGACATATTATATTTTAAAAAAATTTAAATATAATATTGTGATCACATTATTTTAATCTACATTCTGATATACATCATCAGAACTATTTTTATTAGACAGATAGATATGCAACTAACTAGTTATTTTATTTCCTATATAATATATAATTGTTTTGTTTATGTGTTATAACATTTGATATATTATATTATATAGAGGGAGATTCAATGAAAAACCACCCTGCATCGGAAAATTTGTGAAAACCGCACTGCACCACCACAAATGCATCAAATTCCCCGCGTGATACATAAAATTTCCCGCGTGATGCATCAAAATCCCGCGTGATGCATCACCTTATTTACGATCATGTCACCGCGTTTTTCATGAAATGCACCAAATCGGACGGTGTGCGTAGGTTTCCATAGTTTTCAGGTGCATAGTGGTTTTCCATTGAACTCACCCCATATTATATAAAAGGATGAATATATCATTATGACCACATTCTTTTTTTTCTACATTTCAACATAAAATTGTTTGTTATCTCAACTATTTTTAAAATAACAAGTATTTTATTATTTAGTTGGTTGATCAATCACATTTTTTCCAATTATAAACTTAGATTGAAAGTAGTGAGTGATTCTTGGATGAGAATCACAAACAGTAGCTACTGTTATTTTATTATTATCAAAATAATTTATTTATAAATATATTATTTATGATTCCGCTGCAACGCGCGAGTTAAACCACCTGGTTGATGTTGAATACTATATATTTGTCTTACCAATAAAACATAAAATTATATTAACACCTATATAACTGTTTTAATTTTGATCTACACAATATTTTGTTAGAAAATAATATTTGATATATTTTAATACTAAGCTTATTCTTCTCGATGAATTTTTGGGAAAACTAATTATAATATAATGTGTAAATTTACTAGTTGGTTTAGATGATTGTGTGAGTTTTGTTGTAAAAAATGGTTAATTACGTCAAAAGATAATATATTGTCACAATTTTTTAATTTGGGAAAGATACTAAAAATAAATTTATCTATTTGAGGTTACATACTTTCAAATCTAGTCAATAAAGGTAATTAACCGTATCAGATTAAAAGGTAAAAAATTACTGACAGTTTCTGTATCCGGTAAACAGTTTTTTTATTTCTAATATTTCTTAATTATTTTTAAATTTGCTCAAAACATCAAGGTATTATCAAAAAGTACTTGTAATTTACACAAAACAGTGCACATCATATAATAATTAAGAGTAAATTACATAAATGGTTTCGTGGTTTGCATAAAACTTTGGATACGGTCCCTGTAGTTTCAATTTTGCATAAACAGTCATTATTATCACTGTTTACTTGCAAAAATAGTCTATCTGCCGTTAACTTTAACAAACAAGTGGTTAAATTTTTTATAATGACCATTTTACCTTTTCTTTGATTACATTTTGGTCCCTCAAGTTTGTAGTTTATTTTAGTCTTGGTCCCTCAAGTAACTTTATTTATTTAACTCTTTTATTATTATTATATTATTATTATTATAACTATTATTATTATTATTATTATTTATACTTTTTACGTATTAATTTTTTTGTTTATTGAGTTTCCTATATTTTAATATATTTTTATAATTTAAATTACAAACTTAATTATTTTTTTTGTATAAACAATTGTATCAAATTAGAATACATTTTCTTTTTTAGCTTTTTCAAATGAAAAATACAAACTTTTTATATTGTAGTTTCCAAACCAAAAAATTTTGAACCTTAAGCTTTTATTTGTTTTTTCAAACGAAAAGAAGTTACTAACCATACATGTTTTAAGTTTTTTCATTTTAAAACGTAAAAAGCTACGAAGACCAATCCGTTTTTTATTTTTTTTTCTGCACCAAAAAATTCAACCCATTCCGATTTTTTGTTTTTGAGAATGAAAATAAATACAAACAATTCTGTTATTAGTTTTTGCAAACGAAAAAACCACGAATTATTCTGATTTTCAGTTTTTCCAAACAAAAACAATTTATTTTTCTAGCTTTTCACCAAAACCATTACCTTTTATTTTTTTTCTCCGAACGAAAAACTACGAACCATTATGCTTTAAAGTTGGTTAAAAAAATGAAATAGTGTGTAGCCTTTTTGTTTGGAAAAACTAAAAAAATGGAATGGTTTTAATTTTTACTATTGAAAAAAGTTTAAAACGTAATGATTAGAATAACATTAAAATCAAACAAAAAAATAGAAGCATTTTGATTTTTTTAGCTTTTTCTAAACATATAAAATACGATTTTTCAAAAAATGAAATTGTCTATTTTTGTTCGGTTTTTATGTTATTCTAATCAATACATTTTTAGCTTTTTCCAATCGTAAAAAGTTACAAACAATTTCATTTTTTTTTGTTTTTCCGAACAAAAAGACTACACACTATTTCATTTTCTAAAAAAACTTTAAAACGTAATGACTTGTAGTTTTTCGTTCGGACAAAAAGATAAAAGGTAATGATTTGGTTCGAAAAACTAGAAAAGTACAATCATTTTTTTGTTTGGTAAAACTGAAATCAGAATTATTCGTAGTTTTTTCGTTTGCAAAAACAAATAACAGAATTGTTTGTATTTACTTTCATTTTCCAAAGCATAAAATCGGAATAGGTTGAATCTTTTGGTGCAGAAAAAAATAAAAAAACATATTGGTTTTCGTAATTTTTTACGTTTAGAAAATGAAAAAAAATTTAACATGAATGGTTAGTAACTTTTTTTCGTTTGTAAAAATAAATAAAAGCTTAAGATTCAAATTTTTTTGATTTGGAAAATTACAATATATATATTTGTATTTTTTTTCATTCGAAAAAGCTAAAAAAACGAAATTGATTCTAATTTGATACTATTGTTTATAATAAAAAATTAATAATTTTGTAATTTAAATTGAAAAATATATTAAAATATAGGAAACTTAAACAAATAAATTAATATGTAAAGTTAAATCAATAAATAATAATAATAATAATAATAAGAGTAAATTACATAAATGGTCCCTGTGGTTTACATAAAACTTTGGATACGGTCCCTGTAGTTTCAATTTTGCATAAACAGTCGTTATCTTCACTGTTTACTTGCAAAATTGGTCCCTCTTCTGTTAACTTTAACCATGAAATGGTTAAATATTTTATAATGACCATTTTACCCTTTTCTTTAATAACATTTTGGTCGTTCAAGTTTGTGGTTAATTTTAGCTTTGGTCCCTCACTCTATTTTACTTATTATCATTATTATTATTATAACTATTATTATTATTATTAATTTAACTTTTTACATATTAATTTATTTGTTTATTAAGTTTTTGTTATTTTAATAGATTTTTTCATTTAAATTACATACTTATTTATTTATTTTATTATAAACAATTGTATCAAAGTAGAATCCATTTTCTTTTTTTGTTTTTCCGAATGAAAAAAATACAAATATTTTATAGTGTAGTTTTCCAAACCAAAAAATTTTGAATCTGGGTGCGTTTAGTTAACGAAAATTTTCATCTCACTTTTCAACAAAAATGAAAACTTGTTTACATAACAACAATTTCATAAATTTTCATTTTTTAAAATACCACTTTTCATATTCTCTCTCTTACTTTTCTATTACCTACCATATTTCTTTATAATCCTCTCTTTCTCTCTCCTACTTTTCCATCACCTATCCTATTTTTTTATTTTATAATCACTCATCTTATTTTTCTAAAAACAAAAACTTCATCATCTAAATAAGTTTTCACTTTTCATAGAAACCCTTGTTTTTTCCTAAAAACTATAACTTGAAAACTGAAATTGAAAAATGACTAGTTTTCGTTAACTAAACGCAAACTTTTATTAGTTTTTTCAAACGAAAAAAAAGTTGCAAACCATTCTTGTTTTAAGCTTTTTCATTTTCTAAACGTAAAAAATATGAAAACCAATCCTTTTTTTTTATTTTTTTGCACAAAAAATTTCAACCATTTCTGATTTTTTGTTTTGGGAAACAAAAAAAATACAAACCATTCTGTTATTAGTTTTTGCAAACGAAAAAACAATGAATAATTCTGATTTTCAGTTTTTCCAAACAAAAAAATCATTTTATTTTTCTAGTTTTTCGAACGAAATCATTCCCTTTCATTTTTTTTTCGAACGAAAAAACTATGAACTATTACGTTTTAAAAGTTTTTCCTAAATACGAAATAGTGTGTAGTCTTTTTGCTCGGAAAAACTAAAAAATGGAATGACTTGTATTTTTTACGATGGGAAAAATTTAAAAACGTAGTGGCTAGAATAATCAAAAAATAAAAAAATACAAACCATTCATTATTCAGTTTTTTTAATGAAAAACAACAAACCCTTTTATTATTTAGTTTTTCCGAACAAAAAACTTCGAACCATTAATTTTTATTAATCTTTAGTTTTAACTTTTTCATATCGTAAATAATACAAACCACTCCGTTTTTTTAGTTTTTCCGAACAAAAAGACTACACACTATTTCGTATTTAGGATAAACTTTAAAAACATAATATTCGTAGTTTTTTCGTTCGGAGAAAAAAAATAAAAGGGGATGATTTCATTCGAAAAACTAGAAAATAGAATGACTTTTTTGTTTGGAAAAACTGAAAGTTAGAATTATCCGTAGTTTTTTTTCGTTTGCAAAAAGTAATAACAGAATGGTTTGTATTTCTTTTCGTTTTTCTCAAAACAAAAAACTAGAATGAGTTTTGGTGCAAAAAAATAAATAAATAAATAAACGGATTGGTTTTCATATTTTTTACGTTTAGATAATGAAAAAACTTAAAACAAGAATAGTTTGTAACTTTTTTTGGTTGAAAAAACTAATAAAAGTTTAAGGTTCAAAATTTTTTGGTTTGGAAAACTACAATATAAAATGTTTGTATTTTTTTCATTCAGAAAAAATAAAAATATATAATGTATTCTATTTTGATACAATTGTTTATAATAAAAGAAATAAATAATTTGTAATTTAGATTAAAAACTGAATTAAAATAAAAAACTTAATAAACAAATAAATTAATATGTAAAAAGTTAAATTAATAATAATAATAATAATAATAATAATAATAATAATAATAATAATAATAAGTAAAATAGAGTTAAATAAAAAAAATTTACATGAGGGACCAAAACTAAAATCAACTACAAACTTGAAGGACCAAAATGTTATTAAAGAAAAGGGTAAAATGGTCATTATAAAATATTTAACCATTTCATGGTTAAAGTTAACAGCAGAGGGACTAATTTTGCAAATAAACAGTGAAGATAATGACCGTTTATGCAAAATTGAAACTACAATTACCGTATCCAATGTTTTATGTAAACCACAGGGACCAATTCTGTAATTTACTCTAATAATAATAATAATAATAATAATAATAATAATAATAATAATAATAATAATAATAATAATAATAATAATAATAAAAAAGAGTTAAATTAAAAAATTTACTTTAGGGACCACAACTAAAATGAACTACAAACTTGAGGGACCAAAATGTTATCAAGAAAATGGTAAAATGGTCACTATAAAAGATTTAACCATTTGATTGTTAAAGTTAACGGCAGAGGGACCATTTTGCAAGGAAACAGTGATAATTAGGACCGTTTATTCAAAATTGAAACCACATGGATCGTATCCAATGTTTTATGCAAACCACAGAGACCATTTCTGTAATTTACTCAATAATTAAATTGTCATTTCTGTAAAAAAACATGTAGACTAGACAAAGAAACCGTCACGTCAGTAATTTTTATATTGGGTAAATTACAAATTTGGTCCCTGTGGTTATAGGGAAATTACGGATAAGGTCCTTCTATAGAAGAAATTACAAGTTCGATGTCTGTGGTTAACATTTTGTTATGGTTTTGGTCCTTTGACCGGTCATTTTTTAAAAAATGACCATTTTACCCTTCGAGAAATAATAATAAAATACAACAAACTTTACTTTTTCAATAAAATAAATTTAAAAAGTATATTTAATGACTTTATATTTTGATATTTAGTATTTAAATTATATTTAATATATTTCTTTTTTATGAGAATTAAAAGAAAAGGAAATAAATCAAAAAAAATAAATTGGCTCAATGTTTATGTTTATTATAACAAAAATAAAATACAAATTTTCATCAAATTCTTTCAATTGTTGCTTTGTGCCCTTCTTCTTAATTGTCCCGGTGCCACCACTCTTCAGGAATAGCACCGACACCACCACCATTATAACAAAAATAAATCAAATTCTTCCATCGTCTTCACCATTAACACCGACACCACCACTCCAGTGCCACCACACTTCAGGATTACTTGTTCCGGTAGCAGCTACAGTCGCCGCCGTTGCGGCTTGTACGACGACTTTAACTCTTTGTAAAGCGATGGAGACGGGAACAGTTGGTCAGAAGACATGGAATCTAACAACAATCTTTATTAAAAGATCAAAGACATGGAAAAGAAGAAAGAAAATTGTAGAATATTTAGAGAAAGTAAGAGAAAGGTTAGAGAGAGATGGTTGGTGAATTGGTTTGAGATAAAGTTTGGGATAAAGGTGGCAGAAGATTGACGGAAACGAGGTGAGAGAGAGATACTTTGTTGGTTTAAATTTTTTTTTTTTTTTTAACTTTCATTATTTATTTATTATTTAACTTCTCAAAAAACACAATAACTATTTTTTATTATTTTATGAAGGGCAAAATAGGCATTTTAAAAAATTTGACAGGTCAAAAGACTAAAACCAAAACAAATAACCAACCACAGATACTGTAATTGTAATTTCGTCTTAAAAGGGACTGAATCCATAATTTCTATATAACCACAGGGACGAAATTTGTAATTTACCCTTTTATATTTCAATCCGATATAGTTACCTTAATAGACTTGACTAAAAAGTATGTTACCTTAATTAAAAAAAATTGTATGTAACCCAAATTGCAAAATTGTAACAGTATGTTATCTAAATTTGACGCAATTAACCCTAAAAATGAATTGTCATAGACTAAAACATACCGACAATCGTCGTTAGAGAACAATACATGTACATTAACCATAAACACTAATTAATGAGAACAAATTAAAGAAAATATAACATTAAAATATAATCTACTTAATCAGTCAAGAGTTCTTCTTAAGAATCACATTTTGAAATGTACTTTTAATTCATCAAAGTTTGAATGTGCATTTAAGTAATCATATTTCAAAAATGTTGCATGCATGTGAGGATTTAATTATATATTCAAACAATATAGCAATTATGTATAGCTTAAATATAATTAAATTACTTTTTTGTGGTTACAATCATACAAAATATTTATGAATTCTACATCATTTTCATCTTGTTCTTTAATTTAATTATATATGAATCCCCAAGTAATTATTTATAATTGAATAAATCAACATTAAAAGTATAAAAAATCTGAAAATTATTGTTGAATTTGATTAACATCGCTTTTTTCTATCAAAATAAACACACGGCAATGTAAAATGCTATTTTCAGTTTTTTCTAAACAACTTGTCATTTCTCTTTATTTTGTAAAATAAATTTTATGATTGTGAAACATTATAAATAATTAAAGATTAATCTTGGTCATGGGGATGTTTTTGAAGACACTAACATCTAGCGTTTAATAGATGAATAACTAATAATTTCTAGTGATTTTCTCCTTTATTTGCTAAGAACATACTAGTATACTACATGCAAACCAATAAATTAACGATATTCATAAATGTCATGATAAGATAAAAATTCATTAAGAAAATTATAATTTTGATCGTTTTAAAAATATATAAGCTATCAAAAAAAATACATTTTGCATTCAGAATACATTCAAAAATAATGTACATAAACATTTCAATGCATGCAGCAAAGGTTTGATTCTAATATATTGTATGTCATGATCATTTTGATTTTGAGTTTAATTCTAATATTGTTACAATCCGTTAAACAATAAAAATAATACTAAACACAATCATAGTATTATAACTTTATTCACTTTTAAACAATGAAAATATACATAAACACAATCATAGTATTGAAACTTTATTCACTTCGAGAAGAGAAAACGAACAAATTACAAGGACTTGAACATCATAATTCCTCGATCACAAAATACTTTAGAATTTTGATTGAATTTGATAAACAACTTGGATATCCACCTGAAAGGCCTTTGCAAGAATATCTCCGGTGATATCTGGGTTTGATCCAAACACAGCATTTGCAATCGTAATGACACCAGGATTTTGACTACTCAATGCTGCAATTACAAAAGCATTTTCATCCCCAACATTTTTTTTGAAAGTGGATTAGACCTTCTGGGAATATAAAAACATCGCCTTTTTTGAGTACTTTCGTAATGAGTCGGTTTTCAGGGTTAGAGGTAACAAAGCCAACTAGAATGCTACCTTCAATGACAGTCAAGATTTCAGTAGCTCGAGGGTGCGTGTGTGGAGGGTTAATACCCCATGGAGCAAAGTCAATACGAGCCATCGAAATGCCAAAGGTGTTTAATCCTGGTAATTCTGTTACAGTTAGTCGCTATAGAATAGACCCAACATCATTCGATGTATTTCCCATGATGTTGAGCCCTCTATAAAAGAAATCATCGGCTTGCACAACTTTCGGATCTTTGCAAACCACACCATTAACTAATACTAAGAAAACAAATATTAAAAACTTGTAAGTACATAGAGTTTCTAAATCACTGAATGTTGGACTGATGTTTAGAACTTCAAAATAAATTTTTACCTGTGCTATTTATGTCAGCTACACAGAATTCTTGAAGAGGACTTGGATCTGAAGCTGAAATAAGAGCAGAACTCACCGCCAAGAGAACTATCAATAACATATGAGATGTCATATTGGGAGGTTTAACACTAATTTTTCAATGAACTTTTGGTTGGTTGAGAAATGTATGATACAACACATGCAAATTGGTGATGTTTTTATAGTGAAAACATTGGAACATAAAGTTAGCATAAACCATTTTTACAAAGAAAAAAAAACTATGTGGAAAAATTAAAAGGAAGATAAAGTCATCATATACCATATGAAGATAAATTCAACTTAAGTTGTTGATCAAATTTGAATTTAATAAGACTTAAGGATGATGTGCCTACGATCCATTTATTTATTTATTTATTGTACGTTTTCATATTTAAATACGTTTTGATGTAAATATAATGTTTATGATTCATCGATTTGGTCCAGAGTTTTACTTTTCTCAAGAATGAAACTTAACCCAAGATCAAAATAACTTTCTACGGACGTGATATTGTGTTGCTATAATTAGTTTCTGTTTTTGCCGGAAAGAAAATGTGATTAATCTCAGCCGTTGTCCGTCAGAGGGTCCACAATTAACGGAACTACAAAAAAATTATAAAGTTTTTAAAAGTATTCAAAAACAAATTATTTTATTATAAAGAACTACAAAAAATTTAATAAGTATTTAAATGGAATAACCCGAATAAGACAAAGTAAAATACTAGTTTCTTTTGATGGTGATGAGAATAAGAAAAAATTGGCATGGGCAATGTGGGATTTAGTATTGGGTCCGATGAATGTAAGGGGTTTAGTTTTGGCCTTTGGTCCGATGGATGTAGAGGGTTTAAGTTATTAATTCTTTGAAATAATTTAGTATTGTAATACCCTAATTTTGAGATTGAGATATGGAATTACTTAATTCTTGGTTTTGTTATATCAAGCTGGTCCATTTATAATTTGATACGTAGAATTAGGCACGTGAAGAGATCACGTGAATTAAAGGTTACGGATTCACATTTTATAAACAATTAAATTAACTATTAGTTGAATTGGGTCCAAATGTTGATAAAAATTTAATTATTAATAACGGTATCAGATACTAGCCCTAATGCAACACCGACAAAATGTCACATTTGGTCTTAAAAGTGTTGCATTAGAGCTAATGTGACACTTTATCAAATGTCACATTAGCCAATGTCGCCTTAGGTTTAAAACGACACTTTTCTTAAAATATGCAACACATTTTAGGAGGTTGCATGTATTTTATGATTGCGATACCTTTAAAATGCAACACTTTTTACATTCTAATACAACATTTTATGATTTATTCATTTATTGTCATTAAGTTATGACAACAATTTTTTAATCAAATGTGACAAAATAAAAGTGATAATATTTATGCTCAGTTGCAACATTTTTCTTATTCATTTTCATTTAATACAAATATAATAAATTAATATATTGATTTGTAATACTTTTCTTCATATAATACCAAATTCTATAATACGAATTAACAATAATAGAAATAATACGATATCATTCAAATTGTATTCCAACAATATTAAGGTCTAATATCAAAAATAACTACAATTAAATGCACAAGTAACACAAAAAGAGTCGCTTACAATCCCAGAACCTATATTCTTAAATCCTAGACTTGAAATTTCTTTCATACGAAGTCGTTGCTTCATCTCATTATATTTACAAGCTCTACACATGACTTTGTATATGCTAAAATAACATATACTGAAACATACAAAACCAACACACAATATTGTTAGTGTGTTTGTAATTTAAATAAATAAAAAATTATAAAGCACAAAATTTCTAAAACATGAACATCGATGGTAACATAATTCAATAAATTAAGTAAAATATTTTTATACCTTATAATACACGTGGACAAAACTCATCATATATATTGCCCCCCCCCCCCACCCCACCCGACCCGACCCGATAAAAGGGCTTGTTAGTACATTTAAAAACTATCTTGTTTAATTAAATTTGTCAAATACAAATGCAGAATGTTCGTTTATATTATTATAAAGTGGCATTTTGATTCAATAAGAGGGTTTACATGCAATCTTGAATAGTTACTAACTAGAGGGTATGGAACCACGTCGTTCGCTTAGCTTGTCCGGGGGTCAATGTACGTATGGGTGTGCGTTTATGATCATTCCTATGTTAGTAATCAAGTTAACTTCATTGATATAGGAGCATCTTAGTTGTTAATAATACAGTCAGTTTGAAAGATTTATAACAACCCTAAAAACAACCAGAACTAAGTGCACATCAGTCCCCAAAAAAGATACAAAATCAAGTCCAAACCGAACACTAATACACTATAAATTAAAGTGTGCTAAATTGTATGGTTTGGCTAATTAGATGATGTTTTCTAAGTTGAACAATTTAAAATAGAAAAAGGGTTAAGGAAATTCACCTAAAACTGATTGAATATTTGATTCTTTGATGGAGAGGATGCTCCTGAATCCTGCTACAATGAACGAAGCAGAGTATAGTAAGTTTCAACAACTAAGCTTAACCATTTAAGACGGTTTATCATTAACTTCATATATGTAGATAATAGTAACGAATCTATCAACATAGAACATGGAATATACTTCAAGAAAGAAAAATACAAATCATATTGATTAGTCACTTAATGCTTTGTAGCAAAACCTGGCTGAAAAAACAATCAAAATGAATAAGAAAAAGCAGGGAACATGGTTTCCAACAAAGCTGCAAGAAAACAACCAAACTACAACCAGAATTGCTTCCAAACCAGTAGCTAACAGTTGTGAACAAACATTGAGATAAGGGCCTTTTAAGTGGTCAAAAAGAGTAGATGTGCATAACAAAATGCTTCTAAAAAAACTACAGAACAACTATAAAGAAACTTTTAAAAATACATCTCAATCACGTGTAATGAGCATTTCCCTTTTCACAGTTGTGTGGAGAGGCAAATGTATGGGCGATGGAGTTGTTCCAGAAGTATGAGACCATCTTAAGGGTGCATTAAACATTACTTTTGATGGCGTATACCACTCGCTTGTTGGTTCAGACGATGAATCTACAACACCTGCTAAACTAGTGTGCATGCTTATAGATTCTTTTCATGGAAATCTGGCTATTGTAATTCCTACATCTTCTGCTAGAAGTTTTTGCTTTCCATCTAGCAAAGACATTCATTTATATGTATATTGATCCTTTTGAATAGAAACACCTTTTTAATTGAAACACTTGAAGCACACCTTTTTAGAGCACTAGAAGCATATGTTTCAATTGAATACATATTAAAACCAAATCACACACACACACATTAAAGCTTACAATCTTTCAATTGAAACCCTTGAAGCACACTTTTTTAAAGCTAATCAATATGTATTTATAAAGCTAATCGATATGTATCTATATTATAGCTAACAAAAAATTTTAACAGAACCATTAGATTTCTTGAAACAGAAACATTAGATTTACAAAGGTTAATGTTTAATCCATTTACCATTCATCATTTATTGATTCTTTTGTGGAAACAACTATAGGAGTTTATTTCCAGCCAAAACTGTCCCAAATCAACTCCTGTAACTCGTCTTATTCATGGTTATGAGACCCATTCCTTTAAGTCCAAGTTTAAGTCGTGGCCATCAGGTTCTGCGCCTTCTACTCCTGAGGAGGGCCGAGGAAAAAAGTAGCAGGTAAAGCTGTTCTTTAGTTGCAATGCTACTCCAAGATTTTTGTTGTACCTGGGTACCAATAATCTTTCTATATTCTATATTACTTTAGCTCTGGTGAAGCAACATTGCGTTGGCCTCAAAGGGCTAGAAAAAAGTTCTACTTTAACAGAGGAAGTCCTACCTTTGCTTGAAGAAAATAGAAAAAATGAGGTTTGATCACAAGCTCATCACTGTCTTTTTTGGAGTTAAAGCAGTTTCTGTGGTTCATTTCCTTGTTTACGATGGAAGCTTTGAATATTTTGTTTGTTTTTTTCTAAAATATTTTTGCGTTTTTGGCGTAGCGGATTAATGGTAGTGTTAAGATCGACACCAGTACCTAAGGAGGACATCGGTAAATTGTATAGTGGAGATTGCTACATTATCCTTTACACGTACTGTTCTAGTGAAAAGAAAGAAGATTAATACGTGTGTCGACGTTGGATTGCCAACATCAGGAGGACCAAAATATCCGGTGACTGTTGTACAGTGGCACCCAGAGGTAGTTTGCTTTTATGTATCATTTCAGATAAGGGAACTTTGTAGCAACTTCCAAATTTACGTAATTTCTCTTTCTAAAAAGTCATCCAGAGCTTCTTACATGGTGAGTTTTGATTCGTTTAGTTTATAAATATTTCGATTACGTAAGCAACTGAATTATAATATACAATATTAGAAATTTTCGTAAACGTTACGTGCTTTGTATCCCAAACGATAAATGCCTGCTTCTTACTCCGAAGTGCTATAATATGTGGAAACCCTTGATAGGGTATTGCATTCATCTCATTAGTATAAATAGAGTACATATTTACAAAGGAGACCCCTACACTATACATTATTTAACACACCCCCCTCAGTCATAGCTGGAGGAGGACTAATGCTAAGACTGGACTTAAATTGTAAAAACAGCTGTGTAGGAAGACCTTTAGTAAATATATCTGCTAACTGATGAGAGGAGGGCACATGCGACACACGCACTTGCCCCAAAGCAACACGTTCTCTTACAAAGTGTAAGTCAATTTCCACATGTTTGGTTCGTTGATGCTGTACTGGGTTATTAGCTAGATACATGACACTTACATTATCACAAAAGACAACTGTGGCATGTGAAAGAGGTAGATGTAACTCAATTAAAAGATTACGAAGCCAGGCAGATTCGGTGACAACGTTAGCAATACCACGATATTCAGCTTCTGCACTTGAACTTCATCTACTGTATATTCAATGCATTAATGTCTCTGAATACTTTGCATGCTGTTCATATTTCTTATGATCATCATGAGGGGGAGAAAAGCTAGTTTTCAGAGACAACTGTTGAGTAGATTGAAGACGATTGCTACATCATCTCAAGACAATTGATCAAGAAAGAGATTTAATAGCTATTCATGATTCAAGGGGGAGTGTCCTATCAAGAAAAGAGAAGATCAGAAAAGAAGAGATGAGAAGATCAAAGAGAGACAATAAAGAAGAAGTTTCTTAATCAGAAGATTCAGAGATCATAGAAAAGAAGAAGATTCAAGATAAGAATTAACCTGAACAGAGAACTTTAAATGAAAAATTGTTTTCATCTCTAAGGGGGAGATTGTTGGGTACAATTATAAGTAGAGTTGAAAACAATATTTTGTAATAGTTCAGGGGAATTTATTGTAAATACACAATAGTTATATTATGTATATAAATAGAAGTAGTATTTCTATTTTGGAGGGGATCGAACAGAATAGAAAGTGGATACGGATCTAGAGAGAGAATAGAAGTTTGCTTTGCAAGAAAGCCATGAACCAAATGTAATATTCTTCTCTTAATCATTCAATAGATTGTGTTAGATTGTTATAATTGTTCATATATTGTTTAATGTTGTTATGAATTGCTAGAAATATGAATTCACAGGGACACAACATGTTGGCGTTTAGAGGACTAAAACACAAGATTGTCACCCAGGAAGATGCAGAACCTAGAGGTGGACCGGCGTGTTTCAGGACAACGGCCCAATCAGCGTCAGGGTAACAGACCAAACGATTAACAGAGGATGAGTGGAGAAAAAGACCATGAGTAAGAGTACCCTTCACATAACGAAGAATGCGTTTGAGGGCATTCAGATGTGGTTGGTGAGGATCATGCATATACAGACATATTTGCTGTACAGCATATGCGATTTCCGGACGAGTGATCGTGAGGTACTGCAACGCACCCGCAAGACTCCGATAGAGAGTCGGATCATCGACCGGTTTGCCAGAGGAGGGTAGTCTGGACTTTGTCTCAGCCGGTGATGAGCAAGGATGACAAGTATCCATGCCAGCACGAGAGATGATTTCTTGGGCAAAAACTGATTGGGACAGAAAAAGGCCCGAAGAAGAGCGTATAGCGGAGACCCCTAGAAAGAAGAAGAGAGCGCCAAGGTCAGTCATTTTGAACTCAGACGAGAGACGAGAGATGACATGATTGACCAGAGATTGGGAGGAAGCTGTCAGAATGATATCATCTACATATAGTAATAGGTAGATTATATCACGACCATGATGATAAACGAAGAGAGAGCTGTCAGATTTGCTTGATTGGAAACCGAGGGAAGTAATGAAGACAGCGAAGCGATGAAACCAAGCACGGGGAGCCTGTTTGAGACCGTATAGAGATTTTCGTAAACGACAGACATGCTGTGGGAAGGAAGGATGAACATGACTAGGTGGTTGTTTCATGTAAACTTCCTCTGATAGTTCGCCATTGAGAAAAGCGTTTTTAACATCAAGTTGATGAATCGGCCAGTTGAGAGAGATGACAATGCTTAGGACCATCCTGACAGTGACGGGTTTGACAACAGGACTGAATGTTTCGTCATAGTCAAAACCAGGCATTTGAGAGAAGCCTTGAGCAACCAGACGACCTTTGTAACGCTCAAGACGACCCTGACTATCGAACTTATGGCGATATAACCAACGACAGCCAACAATGTTGACTTTTGGTGGAGGGGGAACAAGATCCCACGTGTGATTGGAGAGAAGGGCAGACATTTCGTCGTCCATGACTGCCTTCCAATTGGGATCATGGATCGCTTGAGCAGAAGACTTGGGAATTGGGGAAAGAGATTCAACGGCTGACAGATTCAAAATGTGGTGAGGTTTAAGACTGCCAGTACGCGATCGGGTCGTCATGGGATGGGTGGAGGTAGGGGCCGGAGGTGGTGAAGAAGTGATAGCTACAGGTTGAATTGGCTCAGAAGAACTGTGCGAAGAGTGAGGTGCGACAGATGAATGAGTTCGGTCATCGGCTGTAGGAGCATCACTAGAGGGAATGAGCGAACCACTCAAAGTAGGTGCAGAAGGAGAATTATCAGAGGGAGTGGTGGATGGAGATGCAATAGGTTCATTAGTCATTACAGTGGATGTGGTGATGTCGTCAATGAAAGCATCATACTCAGAGGGAGAGGGTGGGGCATTGAACGAAGGATATGGAAAATGATCTTCATCAAAAATCACATGACGGGAGATAAGAATACAGTGGGTGACTAGGTCATAGCATCGATGACCCCGATGACAAGGGGAAGGCCCGAGGTATACACAGGCAGTAGAGCGAGGGGAAAGCTTGTTTGGGGCTGTAGAAGAGAGATTTCGATAGCAGAGGCAACCAAATACACGCAAGTGTGTAAAGACCGGGAACGTGCCGTATAAGATCTCACAGGGAGTTTTGGAGTCCAGAGTAGTAGTGGGAAGAATGTTCAGGAGATGAACAGACATGTTGAGAGCTTCGACCCAGAATTTTGGTGGAAGAGAGGCTTGAAACAGAAGAGTACGGAGCACATTGTTGATTGTGCGAATGGCTCGTTCAGCTTTGCCATTTTGTTGTGACGTGTACGGACAAGAAAAGCGAACTTTAATGCCATGTTTTTGAAAAAGGTCAAGTAATTTACTATTATTGAATTCACGTCCATTATCACACTGAAAAGTTTGTATATCTGTTTTAAAATGATTTACAAATAAGCACGAAAGGTAGTGAATACTTGGAAAAACATCAGATTTCACACGCAATGGAAACACCCATAAAAAATGAGAATAATCATCCAAAAAAAGTATATAATATTTAAAACCAGTCAAACTAGAAATAGGAGATGTCCACCAATCGGAATGAACCAGTTCAAAAATACGTGAAGTCTTAGTTGTCGAATTTGAAAAAGACAAACGACAATGTTTATCTAATTGACAAGCGTGACACGTAGGTAACATTGCATTGGAACAGGAAATAAATTTACGAAAACGTAAAAAATTAAATGTAGAGCTGCCCGGATGACCAAGACGATGATGCCATACATCAGGAGACAAAGAGACCATAGCAGTGGCAGAGGACACAGGGGGCTGAGAAGGCTCGAGGACAGAGTAGAGATCACCAGTACTGTCAGATCGATGAAGAAGACGTCCTGTATTAAGATCCTTTATGGAGAAACCAAAAGGATCAAATTCAACAGAAACCTAATTATCAAGAGTAAATTTGCGCACAGAAATTAGATACTTAACCATATGATCAGAGACAAGTACATTTTTCAGTGCCAAGTTGTTTTGTGACAAAGGAAGAAAAGTATCACCAGTACAAGAAACCGGAAGTAAAGCACCATTACCAACCATGATTACTTTTGACTTAACACAAGGTTTAATAGAAAGTAGGTTACCTTGGTTGAATGACATGTGAGAGCTTGCACTAGTGTCCATGTAGTAATTGTTATCTTGATTCTGTTGAGGTTGCTGAACAGTCATCGAGCTGAAGAGAGATGCTAGATCAGTGAACTGAGATGGAGCTGCATGAGCAGGAGAGACTGGAGGAGGCACAACATATAGTGCAGATGGGGTGTGAGTTCCGATATGTGCTGGTGTGGAAGACACCTGCTGACGATAGTTGCCTCCAAACTGAGAAGCCTGAGAGTGATGAGGTAACAGGCGCAGGAGAGAGGCGGCTGCGCTGAAAAGGCAGCAGCAGCGGCGATAGGTGGCTGTCGGTGGAGGAAGCAGCCGCAGAAGGAGGGCGGCGGCTAGGGTTTCCGGAGTCGCTGCAAACAGGAGCAGCAGCAGGTAGCGGCGCCTAGGGTTTTTCTTGGCGGCGGCGGTGTTACAGCCGAGGGCCAAGTAGGCAGAGGTGGGCGAGGGTGGCGGAAGCGATACCGGCGGCAAATAGGGGCGGCCGGAGGCGGCAGGAGATCGGCCGGAGGTCACTTAGACCGGAAAAAAACAACCCTAATATTGAGGGTTAGGGTTAGGCTTGATACCATGCTATAATATGTGGAAACCCTTGATAGGGTATTGCATTCATCTCATTAGTATAAATAGAGTACATATTTACAAAGGAGACCCCTACACTATACATTATTTAACACAAAGAATCACCAAATCCATGTTGCTCGATCCAGAAAAATGCTTTTGAGTAGGCCTTATCAACGATTCCACATTCAGACGAGCTTTGAATCCCAAACAATAAATGCCTACATTTTTTGCAGTGTTTACTTCTTCTGCTGCATGACTGGAGCAGGTATTGTTCATCTCAAATAAATCTATATTTATTTGTTCTAGAACACCTGAATTTTCTTTGAAGAGTGAAAACTGTCAATTTGTTAGACAAATATATTTGAATTTGGCAACCAAGATGAAGTGTTAATTAGACCTTTTATAGAAATGAGTTTTTAAAAAAGATTAAACCACTGGAAACAATTAGAATAGTTCAACAATCTTTGTCATAAGAAGACTTGAACAGCATAAACTATGAAGACAAAATAATAAATTAACGTGACATTTGGTTCACGGAATGTAATTCGAAGACGTTAGAATTCAAATTTTAGAAGATGATTCTTAGTATTGGTTAGAGATGTAGGTTGAAATTTAATTCATTATATGTTGGAATTTAATTTATGTATGTTTTGAGAAAAATGTCAAAAATCTATAAACAAGTAAATTTGATTAGAAAAATACATAAATTTAATCATTTACATTAGTTGTCAAAAAATTTAAACAAGCTAAATTTAAATTCTAATTCCATCGAATTCCATTACACGAATGAAACGACACATAAGATTTAACAATGTGATCATACCCACTCGATACTTCTTATATAATTTAAATATTAATAATAAAAGTTGAATGCATCTTAGATATTTGATGACTTTTTCATTATTTTACCTTTTCAAAATGGTTTTAATTTTTGGGAGAATTTCATATATATCCCTACAAAACTTCATAATATCATATATACCCAACTTAAAATTTTAATATCATATATATCCCTTTTAAACATCATAATATTATATATACTCAGTTTTAATAATTAATATCACATATATCTCTATTAAACATCATTAATATCATACATACCCAAATTCTTTAATTTAATTATTTTTAGAACATTTAAAACTCATATTTAATATTGATTATAAATTAATGACAATTATACCCTTATTTATGCATTTTTCAACTAAACCTTCAAAATATCATATTTATCCAACTTAGATTAAAATATCATATCCCTTTAAATAATTTTATATAATTTATTTTTGTAAACTTTACTATGTAAATTCTTCATAGTAGAACAAATTAACATTAACAATAAAAAGATTGTATTATATTTTTGTTCGTTTGTAATCAAATCGTATCGACTTATTTTACTTTCTTATTTGTTATTTTCCTTTAGTTTTATATATACAATTAACTGATTATATTATGTTCTTTCTTTTCTTTTTCTTTTCGAATTTATAGTTGTATTGCATTTTTTTTAATTTAGTATATATCTTTTGTTTTCTATATACATTACTTTCTATTCTTTTTCAAGTTCGCTTTCGTTTTATAATTATTGTTTTTTCTAGTTTATTTTTTTTTTACTTTTTTATATTTAATCTAGTATTTGATTTCTAACTTGTTATCCAATTTTATTAGTTGTGTACATTTTGTGTTAACAATAAGATTATATATGTTTTATCCTATATATTTAAACATATAAAATAACAATGGAAGTTGATATAATAATCTTAACAATAAAATTATATACATTTTATCTTATATATTATACACAAAATATACACAAGTAATAAAATTGGATAACAAGATATAATTCAAATACAAGATTAAATATAAAAAATTAAATTAAGTAAAGTAGAAAAAATAAAATTAATATGAAAGCAAACTTGAAAAAAATAGAAACTAATGTAGATCGAAAACAAAATATACACTAAATTAAAAAAAATGCAATACATCTATAAATTCGTAAAGAAAAAGAATAAAAAGAACATAATATATAATCAGTTAATCGTATATAGAAAACTGCATGAAAAAAACAAATAAGAAAATATAATAAGTCGATTACGATTTGTTTACAAACGAACAAAAATATGATACAATTTTTTAATTCTAATATTTACTATGAAGAATTTACATAATAAACAAAAGTTTACAAAAATAAATTATATAAAATTATTTAAAGGGATATGATATTTTTATTTAAGTTGGATAAATATGATATTATAAAGGTTTAGTTGAAAAAAGATATAAATAAGGGTATAATGGTCATTAATTAATGATCAATATTAAATATGAGTTTTAAATGTTCTAAAAATAATTAAATTAATGAATTTGGGTATATATATATGATATTATTGATGTTTAAGAGGGATATATGTGATATTAATTATTAAAATTGGGTATATACGATATTATGATGTTTAGGAGGGATATATATGATATTAAAATTTTAAGTTGGGTATATATGATATTATGAAGTTTTGGAGGGGTATATATGAAATTCTCCCTTAATTTTTTATATTTGTGTGGAGACCATTTATGCCACCTTTTTGTTCATAAGGTTTTCACTATAAAAACATAACCGTTTGACATGAATTGTATACTAGATTTTCTCTTTCAAACAAAATATCACTCGAAAACAAGTTTCCCATTTCTCAACAATGACTTCTCATCTACTTATATTAGGTCTTTTGACGGTGAGTTGCTCCATTGTTTCCGCCTCCGACCCTAGTCCCCTCCAATACTTCTGTGTGGCTGACCCAGATAGCAAAGGTAAAAGATAACATTAGGATGTGAAAAACTAATGACATACACATGATTTGACAATATGTTGCATTAATTTGCAATTTCTTACTTGTTTTGTATCATTGTTTTCGTAGTACTGGTGAACGATGTGGTTTGTAAAGATCCGAAAATTATGCAACCTGATGGGGAAACACTTAACCCCCACATACACACCCTCGAGCCACTGAAATATTAACATTGCTTGAAGGTAGTATTCAAGTGGGTTTTGTCAAATCCAACCTTGAAAATCGTCTAATCATGAAAGTACTTCATAAGGGCGGCGTTTTTGTATTTCCACAAGGCCTAGTTCACTTCCAAAGAAATGGCAGAAATGGTTATGCTGTTTCTATTGCTGGGTTGAGTAGTCAAAACCCAAGTGTCATCACGATTGCAAATGCTGTGTATGGATCAAACCCTGACATTCCTCCAGATATTCTTGCGAGAGCCTTTCAAGTGGACGTCCAAGTCATTAATCAAATTCAATCAAAATTCTAAATTATTATATATGTCATCGTTTAACATTTTAGTGTTCAATTCCTTATGATTTATGTGTTTTGTGTTGAACCTTTCAGAGTGAATAAAATATTTAATGTTGTTGTTTATTTACATTTTAATTGTTAGAAAATTAAAATATTCAACCTAAACTCAAAACACAAAAATAATTAGTCAAACATTTTCTATTGTTTAAATCCATGTACCATTTATCAGTTATTGATGACATGCTAAACAAGTTAAATATCAAGATTGTCTAGAGACTTAATTAAACAATCGAATATGTGTCCAGTGACTTAATCAATAAATTGATAAAAGTTTATGGGGTTCTCACAATATAGATCTTAAAATCAATGTTTACTTCATTTTTTATGTATCACAAAATAACATGCCCTTTGTACTAACTACTAAGGAAGTAAGTATATAAATTATATATCTAAGTAGTCCAAAGATACAAAATTTTCATTGTCAAAAATCTAGATAAAATTATTTGTCTTTTATATGTACATTGATAAATATTATATAGTTGTCTTACCAATAAATATAAAATTATTTTAACACCTACTTAACTGTTTTAATTTTGATCTAAACGATATTTGGTTAGAAATAATATCTATATAGTATAATAAATGAGAACAATCATTGCGACATGTCATCTTCTTAATAATTTACTTTTTCATTTTCCTGTTTTTTTTTTCCAAAAATAAAAATTAACATTAATTAAGTAACATGCATATCATTTAATTGATTTAATTTAAACTTTATTATTGAAACTTATTATTTTTGAATCCTAAACTAATTGAAACTACAATTAATACTCATTAAAAGTTTTAAAATTAACAAGCAAAATAAAAAATTTCAAAAAAATCAATAAATTTATGTTTAAAAGTCTAAAAATAAATAATATTTAGAAAATCAGTAAAATAAAAATAAAAATTTAAAAATAAATTTTTTTATAGATCAATAAGATAATCAACTTCAAATTTTAAATGTCCGAAAAAATAAATAATTTTATGAAATAATAATTAAATACCTTAGTATACAATCAAATTGAAAAACTTTTTGTTATCAAATCTTTATATGTTAATTATGAAATTTTGACACATTAAAAAAAATAATCATTCAAATTTCATATGTGATGTGGTCGATCTTATATATATATATCTAGCATATTTTTCCTCATTTAAGTGTGTTATTGATAGCTAAACTTTCGAATTTGACGCTGAATTGAATTAATTTTTGTTTTTGAAGGTTTCTAGCGGATACTTGTGAATAAAGGAAAGAAAAGGGGTGAAAATTTCATATTTAGCATTAGATATTTACATGGTCATGTAAATGAGGAAGATAAGGCCATGGTTTTGGAAAAGAAATAAAAAAACACGCTGCTGCTGATAGTTTAATAATTCCATGGCCATGGAATTAGGAGAGAAAGCGCCGGGCCTGCAAGGAAATCCATGGCCATGGATTGCAATTTGTAGCCGCACGCGGAAAAGGAAACAGGGGGAAGAAAAAGGAAAAAGAACCCTAGCAGCAGAAAAAGGAAGAGGACGCCAAGCAGAGAGCACGGCCAGAGGGGGAGACACATCAAGAGGCGATTTTGGAAGAAAAACAACACGAGTTTGATCAGTTTTTGCAAGATTGAGAGTCAAGTGGACGATTGAACATCACAGAGAGTCATTGGGTTTGATTTTCTATTTGCTTTTCATTGAGATTCAACTATGGTTTTTTGTGCTTTTCAGTTTGATATGATTGCAAGCATTCGAATCATGGAGTAGTTATTTACGTTTACTTGGATGAGATGAATTCTAGATTTTTGGGTTAATTAGGTGTTTGTTGATTTGTCGGTTCAATTGAAGTTAGTTATTATTTAGTTTCATTCAATTACTGTGATAAACAAGTTCTTAATTTCAGATTTAAATTGATTCTTGGATAGATTGGCATGCTTGTTGACATCGGTGTGTTAGTTTGTTTATTCGTATTTGACATTGGTTGTTAGATGCGGCGTATTGCTAGACCTAGCATGCGAAATCAAGTTGAATTTGACTTTAAATCAATCAATATTGCAATTGCTTTTAAGTGAACACTTAGGGTAATTGTCGTGATACTCCATGACCACTGGAATGTCATTACTTGAATGAATTAGATAATAGGTAATGGATGGCGCTAAATGCATGTTTTGCGGTGATTAATATTGAAGAATTTCAAGATTAGTTTTCCAATTTACATAGGTTGAGTAACCTGACCAGGAAACTCATTCTAGTTAATTGAATCTCGAATCGACATAATCACAAATCACATTCAATTATCTCATAATAAATCTAGAAGGATTCAAGTCTAAGTGAACGTCTCTTCTTATTGATACAATTCGTGCCATCTTTATTCGTTGAATTGCCTCCTAGTGTTTTCTAGTTTATTTCTCTGTTTAAATATTATTTAGTTTAATTCATTTAATCAAAACAATTTTGTAACGGATAGATAAAAACAAGAGCTAACTATCAGAATTCATTACATTGTTCCTCGAGATCGATATTCGGTTCTTACTTTAGCTATACTATTAAACGATATGTACACTTGCCTTTTCGTCTTTTAGTCCCTAACTTTAGTATATAATCTCTTTTAAAAACCCGGTGACTTTTTAAGACATCAATATGTATTTTCTTTAATAAAATTTTGTATTTATATTTTTTAAAAACTCCAAAAGTAAATGTCGCAAAATTTATATTGTAAAATAACTTAATTTCAAATAATCTTAATTAATTATTTATTTATTAAGTTGGCGCTGAAATTGTTGTATCAAGTTTTAATCAGTTAGGCAATAAATATTTATTATTAATTAAAACATTTTCAATAAGAAAACTTGTATATGGTTTAATTTAAGGTCGCTAACAAATTTATACAATTTAAATTAATATACTTCATAAAAATTTAAAATAGAAAATAATTAGCATGTAAAATTTATTTTCTTGATTTCTATGGGATTATTGATGATAACACAATAACAAACAACACAGAATGAATGTTCAACATTTTTTTTAATAAATAATAAGAAGATAATAATTAAATTGAATCGCATATGTAAAAGTCATAAATTAAATACTATATTTAAATCAATAATTCAAATATTTTGATTCATATTTTAACCGTCTTCTTTTGATTTAAACATGACTTAGAGTCATCATTTTTTACCATTGACTCATATGTCATCTTTTTATTGGTTTTTTTGTATCTTAACTTTTTTTAAAAAAAATTTAAGTTTCTTAAGGGATCCCATATCTTTATAAATATTTAATTTATAACAAACTTTTTATATCAATCCATGTAATACATGGGTATTAACTTAGTTTAATATATTTTAATACTGAGCTTATTCTTCTCAATGGATCTTTAGGAAAACTAATTATAATATAATGTGTAATTTACCGGTTGGTTTAGACGAGTGTGTGAGTTTTGTTTTAAAAAAGGCATTGTCATAGACTAAAACATACTGACCATCCTCATAAGAGAACAATACATGTACATTAAATATAATTCAATTCACATACACTAACTAATGAGAACAAATTAAAAAACAAAAAAAGAAAAATAACATTAAAAGTTAATCTACTTAATCAGTCAAGAGTTCTTCTTGAAAATTACATTTTGAAATGTACTTTTAATTCATCAAAGTTTGAATGTGCATTTGAGTAATCATATTTCAAAAATGTTAAGCATGCATCATGCATGTGAGGATTTAAGGATATATTCAAACAATATGATAGTAATTATGTATAGCTTAGATATAAATTACTTTTTTGTGGTTACAATCTTACAAAATATTTATGAATTCTACATCATTTTCATCTTGTTCTTTAATTTATGAATCCTCAAGTAATTATATATAAATGAATAAATCAACATTAAAAGTATAAAAAATCTAAAAATTATTGTTGAATTTGACTAACATCGTTTTTTTTCTATCAAAATAAACACACGGCAATGTATATAAATTAACTAAATGCTATTTTTCAGTTTTTTCAAAACAACTCTTGTCATTTCTCTTTATTGATTGTAAAATAAATTTTATGTTTGTGAAACATTATAAATAATTAAATATCAATCTTGGTCATGGGGATGTTTTTGAAGACACTAACATCTAGCGTTTAATAGATGAATTACTAATAATTTCTAGTGATTTTCTCCTTTATTTGCTAAGAACATACTACATGCAAACCAATAAATTAACGATATTCATAAATGTCATGATAAGAAAAAATTCATTAAGAAAAGTATAATTTTGATCATTTTAAAAGTAAGCTATCAAAAAAATACATTTTGCATTTAGAATACATTCAAAAATAATGTACATTAACATTTCAATGCATGCAAAGGTTTGATTCTAATATTTTGTATGTCATGATCATTTTGAATTTTGTGTTTATATAATTCTAAAGTTACAATCCATTAAACAATAAAAATATACCCAAACACAATCATAGTATTATAACTTTATTCACTTTTAAACAATCAAAATATACATAAACACAATCATAGTATTGAAACTTTATTCACTTTTAACACGAGAAGAGAAAACGAACAAATTACAAGGACTTAAACATCATTAATTCCTCGATAACAAAATTATTTAGAATTTTGATTGAATTTGATAAACAACTTGGATATCAACCTGAAAGGCCTTTGCAAGAATATCTCCCGTGATATCTGGGTTTGATCCAAACACAGCATTCGCAATCGTAATGACACCCGGATTTTGACTACTCAATGCTGCAATTACAAAAGCATTTTCATTTCCAATATTTTTCTGAAAGTGGATTAGACCTTCTGGGAATACAAAAACATCGCCTTTTTGGAGTACTTTCGTAATGAGACGGTTTTCAGGGTTAGAGGTAACAAAGCCAACTAGAATGCTACCTTCAATGACAGTCAAGATTTCAGTAGCTCGAGGGTGCGTGTGTGGAGGGTTAATGCCCCATGGAGCAAAGTCAATACGAGCCATCGAAATGCCAAAGGTGTTTAATCCTGGTATTTCTGTTACAGTTACGGGAGTCGCTATAGACCCAACCGCATTCGATGTATTTCCAATAATGTTGAGCCCCCTATAAAAGAAATCATCGGCTTGCACAACTTTCGGATCTTTGCAAACCACACCATTAACTAGTACTAAGAAAACAAATATTAAGAACTTGTAAGTACATAGAGTTTCTAAATCACTGAACGTTGGATTGATTTATAGAACTTCAAAAGAAATTTTTACCGGTGCTATTTAGGTCAGCTACACAGAAATCTTGGAGAGGACTTGGATCTGAAGCTAAAACAAGAGAAGAACTTACCACCAAGAGAACGATTAATAACATATGAGATTTCATATTGTGAAGTTTTACACTAAGTTTTCAATGAACTTTTGGTTGGTTGAGAAATGTACGATACAACACATGCAAATTGGTGATGTTTTTATAGTGATGACATTAGAACATAAGGTTAGCATAAACCAGTTTTACAAAGATTAAAAAAAAAACTATGTGGAAAAATTAAAACGAAGATAAAGTCATCATATATCATATGAAGATAAATTCAACCTAAGTTGTTGATCAAATTTTAATTGAATAAGACTTAAGGATGATGTGCCTACGATCCATTTATTTATTTAATTATTATTTTCATATTTACATACATTTTGATGTAATATATAATGTTTATGATTCATTGATTTGGTCCAAAGTTTTACTTTTCTCAAGAATGAAACTTAACCCAAGATCAAAATAACTTACTACGGACGTTATACTGTGTTGCTATAATTAATTTTTTTTTTGCCAGAAAGCAAATGTGATTAATCTCAGCTGTCGGACGACAGATCATGGGTCCACAATAAACGAAACTACAAAAAAATTATAAAGTATTTTGAAAGTATACAAAAACAAATTATATTATTATAAAGAACTATAAAATATTTTATAAAATTTTTAAAGGGAATAACCCGGATAAGACAAGGCAAAATACTAGTTTCTTTTGATGGTGATGAGAATAAGAAAATAAAATGGCATGGGCAATTTAGGATTTAGTTTTGGGTCCGATGAATGTAAGGGGTTTAGTTTTGGCCTTTGGGTCCGATGGATGTAGGGGGTTTAAGATATTAATTTTTTAAAATGATTTAGTATTGTAATACCCTAATTTTGAGATTGATACGTGGAATAACTTAATTCGTAATTTTGTTATATCAAGTTGGTCCTGTTATAATTTGATACGTAGTATTAGGCACGTGAAGTGATCACGTGAATTAGAGGTTACAGGTTCACGTTTTATAAACAATTAAATTAACTATTAGTGGAATTGGGTCCAAATGTTATAAAATTTTAATTATTAATACAGTATCGGACGAGACATCATCTGGGAATATGTATGGGAACTCAGAGACGATCGGAATATCAAAAACGGAATTCTTGTTGGCTTCAGAGACGGATTCAGACGAGACAAAACACATATAGGATTTGTGTCCCTTAGACAGATATTTATGCGCTTTCTCAACAGATATAAAAGAAATGGGCACCTTTTCATTGGTCGCCTTTGATTTCTAACACTCGGCCGTCTGAAGACTTGATTCTGATGATTCGGCGGTTGCAAACGATTGTAGCTTCATTGTTCATTAACCAGTCCATGTCGATAATGGCGTCGAACTCTTTTAATGGAATCGGAATGAGATCGAGATTAAATACGGCGCTATTGACAAGTAGAGTGCAATTTCGGTATACGGAATCAGCCATAACGTAATTGTTATTGACCGTCTCTATATCAAGTACTACGGGAAGCTTTGATGGACATTTAAACAGTCTTTGAGCAAAATTAGTCGATATGTATGAATGACTTGCACCGGAATCAAATAGCACACAAGCAGGTATAGAATTCACAGGAACATACGGGTAACCACATCCAGTGTTTCCTTTGCTTCCTCCGCTGTAATTTGAAATGCATGGGTTCTTGCAGTTGGAGTTGCGGATGAGTTTTTCATCGTAGAACCTCCGGCTGACGACTGTGATTGGCTTCGGCATCCACTCTGATACTGATACATAAAGTGTAAGGTCTTGTAACACGGATCTATCAAGACGCGACACACGGCAACAAGTGCGGAATCCTCGTTAGCGGCTTGACGGATATAACTAGGGGTGTAAATGAGCCGAGCTACTCGTGAGCTACTCGAACTCGACTCGTTAAAAGCTCGAAAAAAGCTCGAGTTAAACGAGCTCGAGCCGAGCTCGAGCCTCAATTGGAGCTCATTTAATAAACGAGCTCGAGCCCGAGCTTCACATATCGAGCTCGCGAGCCTAAACGAGCTTAAACGAGCCTATATATAAATATATTTTTAAATTAATAAATATATAATATATAGATTAAATAAATAAAAATAAAAAGTTATATATATAATATATAAAAGATTATATAAATATTAATTAAAAAATTAAAAAATTAAAATATATAATAAACGAGTCGAGCCCGAGCCGAGCCCGAGCTTGGAAAACTATTCACGAGCCGAGCTTGAGCTTTACATACAAAGCTCGAAACGAGCCGAGCTCGAGCTCGAGCCTGATACTTTTAAACGAGCCGAGCTCGAGCTTAAACGGGCTCGGGCTCGGCTCGGCTCGTTTACACCCCTAGATATAACACTCACACGAAACACGGAGACTACCACGGAGTTGTACGATCGACGACGAACGAACCTACGCGATGATTCTCTCCTAACGAACACAATATCAGCTGATAAACTCGAGATCGCCTTTTGCTAATTGCTCACCCGAATTCTGCAAAAGTCTTCTAATGATTCGAGTTAATCACTAATTATAGAGACCAATTCGAGTTTGTCATGGGCCAAACTTGAAACAGTCCCAAGGCCCATACGAATTTGTCCCCTTGACAAATTCCAATCTGCCTTATTCGAATTTATGCCAAATTCGAATCTGCCTTGTGTGTAAATTCGAATATGCCCTAAATTCGAATTGCACAAGTCAAACTTCTATTTAAACATATGTTCTAACTTATGATTGAATTAATCTTTGGATTTCATGTTTGAACTTCTTGTAATACATTACATCAAGTTCAAACATACAATCAATAACTATCAACCACATATGAACACATATATCAAACAGTAGTTAGTATTTAAAACCTTGTAACATGACTAATACAAAATGCTAACACACTTTAGACTGCTATCGTCACACAGGGTGTACCAACAGACTCCCCCTTGACGATAACTTCTAACTATTTACATTTTGATTAAGTACTCGGTTTATTTAAAATACTACCTGCATACAATCCCTTTTCTATACATACCTTGACCACCTTTTCATACTTCTTGCCTTCTGATTTCCAACCTATACTAAACACTTAACAGAATATTTTTGACGAGTATAGTCAAAGAAAGGTTCAATCAGATAGCGGTGTCAAATACGCGCTTTCAGTATTCAAATTTTCACACTTAGGAATTTTTTATTCCTTTGATTGTTTGTCGTGACATACATTTCCAGCCGATTGTTGGTATTATTTTCCCTTTAAACACGTTACATTTTGGAATATCCCTTGGCCTTTTTATTTATCATGAAATTATCTTACGTGACTCATACTTAGACATACTTTTATGATCAAGGCATACACACAATGATTATAACTTTTTGGTATTTGCAAACTTTCTTTAAAAGGCAAACATCAGACACAGGCCTGTATTTACATACAACAAAGTGTCTTAGTTTGTCTTAAGGTTTAATTTTTTAAAGCTAGCAAGACAGCGGTGACAGGTCTGTACCGACGTACAACAAAGCGACTTATCTTGCTAACTCGAATCAAAACAGAGGCAACAGGTTTGTACTTACGTACAACAGAGTTACTTGTTTTAACTCTCAACCCAGTATGATTTTTCGATTCTTTCCATTTTAAGATGTATCTGATGTTGCTATACATCCCCAGAAAGTTTGCATACCTCATTTAGAATCAAAGTTTGTATGTCTCTAACATAAAAATTAAGACCAATTGGTCATACATCTACGTTAGCGTTACGTCTGACTTTTTCTTGAATATTTTATTAGCCTTGAGACTCCCTATATGTATTATGCCTACCAACATATCAAACTAGATAATGTATAACACTTAGGATTTTAGATGTATTATGTGTGAAGGCTAAACACTTAGAGATTATATCGACTGTGCTAATTTTCGTCACTTTGAACCTTTGCATCTAAGACTTAAACCTTTTTCTGATATTCTCTTTTTTTTTAATTTCCTATGGTTTTCTCTCTTTTTTCTTTTGTTTTTCATAAATAAAAGTAAGAAAATATAATAGCCTACTAACTTACTATAAAAGGAAAACATCCTAAGCTACCACACTTACTATAAAAAGAAGAAAGACTACTGCTATAAAAAGAAACAAAACTCTACTAAGGTCAACTCACTCTGGGTTTCGCATTCCATTTAATTGAATCAAATACTCAAAACGTGACTTATCAAAAACTTTGGTAAATAAATCAGCATTATTATCATATGTTGCCACTTTTACCAGCTTGATTAAGTTCTTTTCAGCACAATCACGTATAAAATGATGTCTTATGTCTATGTGCTTTGTTTTATTATGTTTAACTGGATTATTAGTTATCGCAATTGTTGACTGGTTATCTATCCTAATAGGAGTATAAGTATAAGTCAAACCGTAATCCCGCAATTGTTGTTGTATCCACAGAACCTGTGAACAAAACTACCAGCAGCAACGTATTCGGCCTCGCACGTTGACACGGCTACCGAAGTCTGTTTCTTGCATTGCCAGGAAACGAGTCTCTCTCCTAGAAACTGACAACCTCCAGTTGTTGACTTGCGCGTCAAGCTGCATCCTCCGTAGTCTGGATCAGTGAATGCCTCCAATTCCAGATCGCCCTCCGCGTGATACCAAAGTCCCAACTTCGGTTTCGACTTGAGGCATCGTAGAATCCGCTTCACAGCTTTCATGTGCATCTCTTTCGGATTAGCTTGAAACCTTGCACAAATACAAACAGCAAACATAATATCAGGTCTTGAAGCAGTTAAATACATAAGTGACCCAATCATGGCCCGATATAACGTCGGATCCACATCGGTATCACTTTCAGTACCCGGTCCGAGATTGTGATTCACTTGAATCGGCGTGCTGAAATGAGCTGTCAGTTTTGTCCCTTCCATCCCGAAGCGCTCTAATATGTCGTAGACATACTTCGTCTGATGGATAAACATTCCCTCCTTCTTTTGGTCAACTTGCAAACCCAGAAAGAAATTCAACTCACCCATTGCACTCATCTCGAATTTTGACTTCATCACCCTTTCAAAATCCTTGCACATTTGCTCGTCTGATGATCCAAAGATGATATCATCGACGTACACTTGTACCAAGATGAAGTGTTCTCCTTTTCGCTTCACGAACAGCGTACTGTCTATCCTTCCTCTTTCAAACCCATTTTCTAACAGATGGTTGGATAGAGTCTCGTACCACGCTCTTGGTGCTCGATGCAATCCATACAGAGCCTTATCTAATCGATATACTCTGTCTGGATATTTTGGATCTGTAAACCCGGTCGGCTGTTCCATATACACCAGTTCCTTCACTTTCCCATAAAGGAAAGCACTCTTAACGTCTAGCTGATAAACCTTAAAGCCCTTGAAGGAAGCAAAAGCCAGAAACAAACGGATTGCTTCCAACCTTGCTACTGGCGCGAACACCTCATTGTAATCGATTCCTTCCTCTTGGTTGAAACCATTTACGACTAACCTTGCTTTGTTGCGAGTGACTATACCCGATCGTCTCTTTTGCACTTAAAAACTCATTTGGTTCCTATTGCTATTTCCCCTCGAGGTAATGGAACTAACTCCCACACTTCTAGTTTCCTAAATTGTGACAGTTCTTCCTGCATCGCTTCAACCCAAGAGTTATCTTTTAGTGTCATTTGCACGTTTTTCGGCTCTACTTGCGAGATGAAACAAGAATAGAGGCAGGTATGAAAGGCCTAAGAGTCATTTATCATCGACAACAACACAGTGTTGTTATTTAAAGTACTCCTAGTCCTAACACCCGCATTAGGATTTCCTATGATGCTTTCTATAGGATGGTTCTTGTTGATCCTAGAAGTCTCTATCTCGTCAACTCTCAGATTATCTCCTAAATTTGATCCTATTTCACCTAACGGGGGAACGACCTCAGACTCCACATTTTCTTCCTCGTGGACAATTTCCTCATAGTTGGAATTTGTCGTCTGATTTTTGTTTGTAGGTGCTTCAGAATCAGTGACTTCTGGAGATTGATCTTCAGTTGAAGTAGGCTCAGAAGTTGGTTGAAAAGTGGTCCTCGGAAAGCTATGACCCTCGTCATTCAGATTCAACGATGCCATGTCCTTTTCGATAGTACCTGCATTTTCATCCAAAGAATGTTAAATGACTCAAACAGTTTGTCATAGTCAAATATCCATTCCGGACCTATTTGGGGTTCATGTGTATAACTTGTGACTTCAATGTTATACACAATCTCTACTGTACCATTAGTTTTGTTAAAAACCCGTTTGTTTGGTGAGTTCGGCACATAACCTAGGAAGTATCCTTCGTTAGCCTTTTCACCAAACATAGGTTGATGTTTTGTTCTCAATAAGTACATGGTACCCCAAAAGGTTCGAAGCCAGTTAAATTAGGTGGCCGTTTATTCAAAACTTCATAACAGGTTTTGTTCAAAGATTTGACAGTAAGGACCCGGTTTAAAATATGGCATGTGGTATTCACTGCCTCCCCCCAAAACATGGTAGGAAGCTTTGAATCCGATAACATGGTCCTTGCTGCTTCAATCAATGTCCTGTTCTTTCGTTCGGCCATCCCATTTTGTTGTGGCTCATAAGGTGCTCTAAATTGATGCACTATGCCATTGGATATGCAATATACACCAATTACAGTGTTTTTAAACTCTGTGCCATTGTCACTACGAAGTCGTTTAACCCTTGTTCCATATGAATTTTCCACTTGGTCTAAGAACCCGATGAGCTTGACTGTCGTATCGTCCTTTGTACCTATAAAGAAAACGCAAGAAAAACGTGAGTAATCGTCAGTGATAACTAAACAGTACCAACTACCACCTATACTCCTTTTGTTGATTGGTCCGAAAAGGTCCATATGCAACAAATCGAATGTGGCAGCGATGGAGTTCTGAGTCTTGGACTTGTGTGCCTTCTTGTGTTGTTTTCCTTTCTTGCACGGTAGACACTTGTCCTCGAACTGAAAACTCTTCATGGGAACACATTGCACCAGTCCATTTTTCGTTATATAGTTCATTTTCCTTAGGTGCAAGTGTGCCATACGTCTGTGCCATAAAACCGACTCTGTTTCTGAAGCTTTAGATAACAAACAGATTGGTCCCATCGAAGATTCAGGCTTGTTCATGTCGAGCATGTACAAGTCATTCTTCCTTGGAGCCCGCATCAGTATCCACTCTTCAGGAATCTTGAACACCGGTTTTAGCACCAATGCCTCAATATCAGTGAACAACACTGAATTCTTTTTATCACAGATTTGAGATACACTAATGAGATTATGGACCAGTTTATGAACGTGATAAACTTGATCCAATTTTATCGTCCCATTAGTGACCACTCCAGTACCAGTGATATTTCCTCCCTTGTTGCCCGCGAATGATACAAAGCCCCGATTTCCTCCCTTGAAGTCTTTAAGTAGACTCCTTTCCCCTGTCATGTGCCTGGAGCACCCACTGTCGATGAACCATTTGTTGTTTAGACCTGTGGTTATCTCTTGCACATGAAAGAAAATAGATTAGTTATCACGGGGAACCCAAGCCATAACTGACTTGGTAATACCATTCTCGTCCACATATTTAAACTCTTTCAAATACCCATCTCTCCTTTCAGGTGACTTGGGTCTTTAAACTGGAGTTTGTTGTGGTGTCGAGTGATTTAAGTTCACTCTTTGCCTTTGTGTAGGAATTTGCTGTGGAGCTCTTTAATAATTACGATTATAATTCATTTCAGACTGGAATCCCTGAGCTCTACCCGGTGTGTGATGTCTAACAGGAGTGTGTGACCTAACCGGAGTGTAAGCTCTGCTAGGGGTTGTACTCCTATATTGTTGTTGCGGTCCAGACCTAGATTGATTAACGACTCGATTTGGTGAATTAGTCCTAATCACTTCTTTTGGTCCGACTTTCACCGGTGTTTGTTTCTCAGCAGATTTCGGTGTAGCTTGCACAGTTTTCTCGGTACTCTGAGAACTACTAGTGCTTGCAACACTTGCAGAAGGCCTAACTTGTTCTGGCTTCCCTGTCATAGGTGTATTGTCTACTTTCCTATGCAGACAGTTAGAAGCAACATGCCCCTTTTGTGACATCTAAAGCAAGACATTTTATCAATTGACTTTTTGTGTGTGCCCTTTGATTTAGGTGTCTCACTAGTGTCTGTCTCTTTTAAAGCATCTATAGCGACTGGTTCATCATCCTGATCATTAAAGTCAATTTTGCGGTGTCCTACAGGTTTTTCACTAGAGGATGGCACAAATTGAACTTTCTTAATCCTGATAGTCTTATCAGTCACCTTAGTTGCATTTTCCTTTACAGGTTCAGACACTGGTTCCGGTACTTCTTCTAAGTCTATTGATTTCTCAAATTTCTCCTGAGGTTGAGGTACATAGTTGTCATTGAAAGGTGGAGGACTCTCATAATATCCTAGACCTACAGGCTTTTTAGATTGACGTTGTGCATCTAAAATTTTCCCTAGGTCAAGAGATGAGTTCCTAAACTTTTCAAGTTTACTATTTGCCTCAGCTACCTTTACCTTAGACTCAGCTAGCTCTATGTCTTTGGTTTTCAGCTCCTTGGTTAATGCCTCAACATGTTCATACATGAGTTCTAACCTAACACACTATTCGCTCAGTTTGTCCTTTAGAACTATAACATCTTGTGCATCAGCCTTAAGCTTATCCCTAAGATCTTGCTTTATATCTATTAGGCTAGCATTATCTGATTTTAACGTTTCATTCTGAGCAGAGATGGTTTGATGTGATTCTAGTACTAATTTTAACCTATCGATAGATGTAGCACATAAAACACACAACTCATGGAAAAGAGAAAAGTTCAGACTTACCTTGGTATGATCTGATTCCACGTTGGCCATCTGAGCGGCAAACTCCAGGATTGTCTGATCATCTGACTTCTCTACCCACATCGGACTGCTATCATTCTTACCGCCGTCCCCTGTGATTTCCTCTGCCCCTTCACCTCCAGTCTCAATCACTTCAGCCATAAAGGCTCTAGCATTCGACTCTGGATGTGTACTCCAGTCATAAGTGCCGTCCAGCTGTCTGTCTGATGTGACATTATATAACAACCCAACTATATTCGCTTGACCGGATGAAGTACTCGAAAGATATCGCCCTTGCGATTGATTCTGATACGGTTCCTGTTGATTCTGATACTGTCCCTGGTGATTTTCTACCTTCGGTCTCTGACAATCTCTAGCGAAGTGTCCTAACCCTTGACAGTTGTAGCATTTAACCTTGGACTTATCGAAACCAATCCTATTGTTACCCATATTCAGATTTCTTCCCGTCCGTTTGATGAACCGCTTAACTCTCTGAGTTACCATGGCCAGTTGCCATTGCAGATCTATCTCCTCCAGATCATCAGGGTCTACCTGATCGTAATCCTCATCCCAAAGTGCAGGATCGTTAATTTTGCCTTGAACACAATTGCCGTAAGCGGCCACAAAGGAAGCCAACAGATTTAGATGATCTTCCGCAGATTTTGCGCTCATTGGCATCTTAGAGTATCCCTGAGATGTAGATGCCGGAGTAGCCTGATGCTGCTGTTCTTCTGGTCTAGTAAACCCTAAGAAAGCCTTACTTTGTGAGTCTTCTGGCTCAGCTGGTGACGACGTTTCTCAAGAGAAGAAGGTTGTAGCTGTCTTCATGTCAGTTGCCACTAAAGGTTTAGATTTTCCGAAATACATTGCTGGATTTTGAACTTGTTCATAATCCGTTTATGCCTTCAGTAACTCAAAATGATACGCCCTCAGCGTTCCCACCACATTCTTTAGAGTCAGAGTATAGTATTTGTCCTCATCATGCTTAATTAAAGCCACATACATCGCCCATTTGGCAGGTAAAGCATCTAGAAGCTTATTATTCTTCTCAGTGTCACTATACTCAATGTCATGATTGTCTAACTCAGTGAGCAGATGATAGAAACGCATGATAGTGTCATCCAGCTTTTCATCCTTTAATGCTTTGAAGATTGCGAACTACTGCTTGAGCATTTCCATACGTTTCCTTCTAACCCTCGGGTTACCCTCACATCGTTTCTCCAGTGCCTCCCACAGCTCTTTAGCTGTCTTCTGATTTCGGAAGGTGTGTAGTATGTCCTGAGGTAACGTCATTCAATTGATAGCGTATGCACGATTCTCTGCTTCAAACAGCTTTTTATCGTCATCCTTCATTTTAGAATAAGGAACAACTTTTTTTCGTCCTTCTACCTCAGCTGTCGGTGGAATGTCTCTCGTCAATACAAATCCACATGCGCATATCATTAAATCGCGTGAAGTCGGCAAACCAATCCTTCCACCAGTAATAGTCTTCAAGTTTCATCAACTTTGGTGGAGTATTTGCTTTTCCGACCTCGTGATCCATCTCCAAAAACCGTTGTAAACTTGCCATTGTTTCAAAGATAATTGTATTTAAACTTAATGAATTTAATTCGAAATTAATTTAAATTAATTCTTTCGAATTTAGGTAAATTCGAATCTACTTAAATTTAAACCTATTTGAGATTAAATTCGAATTAAGTTCTTAAATCCAATTAAAATTGAAATTGATGACAAATTCGAAGGTCTCTAAACTCGAAACTCACTAAATTCGAATCTCTAAATTCGAAACCCAATTAAATCGAATGTCCCCTATTCGACTTTGTTGCAAAGTCGAAATCCAAAATAAAGTCGAAATGGCAAAATTCAAAACCTCTTTTTAGGAAACTCGAAAGGAGCGTATTTTGGTCAAACTCGAAACCGAGCAAAACCCTAATTTCTCCTTAACAAATTCGAGCCGCAAATTCGAGAAACGGCTAATACGTCGAGTTTTTCACGTTTTTCAGATTAATACAATATTTTTACACGTAAAAATATTGATTTTGATAAAAAAAAACGTGAACTACAACAAAGTATTTCCCGGATTCCAATTTGACAAGCTCGAAAAATTGAAAAATACGTGAGATTAACCGTCCAAAAGCGTCAAGAAACCTAGGATGTATCTTTATGAACACGAAGAACACTAAGAACACCCCCGTAGGCTCTGATACCACTTTTAAGGTCTTGTAAGTTGTAACACGGATCTATCTAGACGCGACTCACGCCAACGAGTGTGAAATCCTCGTTAGCGGCTTGACGGATATAACACTCACACGAAACACGGAGACTGCCACGTCGTTGTACGATCGACGACGAATGAACCTACGCGATGATTCTCTCCTAACGAACACAATATCAGCTGATAAACTCGAGATCGCCTTTTGCTAATTGCTCACCCGAATTCTGCAGAAGTCTTCTAATGATTCGAGTTAATCACTAATTATAAAGACCAATTCGAGTTTGTCATGGGCCAAACTCGAAACAGTCCCAAGGCCCATTCGAATTTGTCCTCTTGACAAATTCGAATCTACCTTATTCGAATTTATGACAAATTCGAATCTGCCTTGTGTGTAAATTCGAATATGCCCTAAATTCGAATTTCACAAGTCAAACTTCTATTTAAACATATGTTCTAACTTATGATTGAATTAATCTTTGGATTTTATGTTTGAACTTCTTGTAATACATTACATCAAGTTCAAACATACAATCAATAACTATCAACCACATATGAACACATATATCAAACACTAGTTAGTATTCAAAACCTTGTAACATGGCTAATACAAAATGCTAACACACTTTAGACTGCTATCGTTACACAGGGTGTACCAACAGACTCCCCCTTGACGATAGCTTCTAACTATTTACATTTTGATTAAGTACTCGGTTTATTTAAAATACTACCTGCATACAATCGCTTTTCTATACATACCTTGAACACCTTTTCATACTTCTTGCCTTCTGATTTCCAACCTTCATGGTAATAGATAGGTTATTCATGAAGCTTCTGCAAGTCTCTTTGGGATAGGTTAACCAGATGAAAAGGATCATATACTTTCAAAATTACCTTGTCCTCATGATCTTTCATGACTGCCTCTGCTGACTCGTTGTCAACGTACCACCATTTCAAGTTCGCAAGAACATCTTGTGGCATTGTTCTCAACGGAACTTTCTTCAGGCAAACGAACTGGTTTATAAAACATCTTCATCCAAGGTTTACCAGTCAATGGATCTATCCTTGATTCATCCATCACTCTCTTTCCTTCCCTTAGCTTAATCCTTTCAAACCTTCCAGATCCACCTTCTTTTCTTAAGATTCGTGCTATCACTTCAGCTTATTGGTCATCTCCTAGGTTTATCAAATTCTTCCATGCCAGTTCTTTGATCTCACATTTGGGCAGAGTATTGAATACTTTCAACGTCCTCTTTAGATATTGCAGCCCATCTCGTCTTTTGAGCACGAAGAGTTGTAACTATTTGTCGAAAAACCAGGTAAGAATGCCTCCAGACAACTTTCCTGGACTTGGAAATCTTATCTTCTTCTTTACAGCAAGCTCAGCTCTTTCCTCTTTCTTCCTAAACCACATCTGTCTTTTCTCATCATTTGTAAGTATCCTTTCAGTCTCTTCACTCTCAGATTCAACATTAAAAGCATCTTTGAATGCATCAATGTCTATCAAATTCTGTTCAGCTGTAGTATATGTATCTGTGATAAGATTCTGTTGAACAATGATCTCATCTGCCTCATATTCTTCATCAACTACGACTTCATCATCAGATTTCTAGTCTGCAATATCTTCTGGTACGAACTCTCCTTCTTCCAGATCCTCAATTTCATCCTCAAAATCAAAACCAAAGTCTAGTGGCTCTTCCTCAATATCCATTAACGCTTCAATCATTTCATGCACTTCACTCTCTGTGACCTTTGAGGAGCTTGCCTCTCCTCCTTCGGCTTCACCTTGACTAGGCTCCCCCTGAGCTTCAACATAAAGAGCAGCAGGAAAATCTACTGGCTCATTCTCTTTCTGTGCATTGGGATCATCGCCTTCATCATCTCCGTCTTGCTGCACCTCTGGATCTCTACAATTCGTCTCCCCCCGAGCCTTTATATTTTTCAATAATTGCTCGATAAGGGACCTCATTGATCGGATTTCGACAGCTTGATCTGCCACAAAGGATTTCAGCTCAAGATTTTCTTCCTCCATCTTTCCAACAGCTTTCTTTAACTCAACATTTTCTTTGTCGATATTTGCGTTATGAGTCTGTATCTCACCAACGGCTTTTGTCATTTGAAAGTTTTGGACTTGCTGGAAGTCAACCTTGCTCCTTAGCTCAGAAAACCTTTGATTGTCCATGAAGGTTGATGATGTGGATGGTATGGATTGTATGGGAGTAGGGATGATTGGTGGAGGAACGGAAGCTTGAACAGGTGGTGATTGTGGAATGGGTTCTGATGGTTGGGCGGTAGGTATTTCTGGCTCTGGAGCAGAGGCTGATGAAGCTCCCTGCATGAAGCGATGTCGCTTTGATCGTTGCCTCGGTATCAGAGGAACTACTTCTTCTTCCTCAAAATCTGAGTCATCGTCATCAAAAGTTCTCGATGCTCTTTTCCTTGCAGCCTCTTCATTGATGACTAATAAACGAGATCCATAGGTCCTTATTTGGATAGCTGGATTGTCTGCCTCTCTGTCAATCTCAATCTCCTCTGTAGACTCAGAATCAGAAGTTGACTCTGCTTCACCTTCCGGCTTAGGTTGATACTCATCTATCTGTTTAAAAATATCAACTTCTCCTTCTGGAGGCTCCAAGAGATCTCAAACGAGTTCAGTAGTAATCTCCTCATTTGCATTAGGCCCGGCTGCCCAAATTTCCTCCAAAGTCTGAAGCCTCGGATCAGATACAGGTGGTACAGTTGAAGGACCAGCCTCTTCCGTTTCTTGCACTTGACTTGTGGAAGGCCTAGCAGCCTGAGTTTGTCTCGCAGATGGTCTTTGTCTCCTCCTCTGTTGCTGAGGCCTAGGTTGTGGCGGTTGCTGTTGCTGTTGCTGCGGTTGCTGTGGAACCTGTAAATCCCCTGCCCAGTTGGCATCTTCCCCTACTTGGAAATCTGGATTAATTATTGCCCCAAACAGTGGTGCCTCCATTGGCCTCGCTAATTGTTGGGAAATAGTTTAAGTATGTTCAAACTGTTAGTTAGACTTCTCAAACTGTTAGTAGATTTTACATGTAAATACAAAGTTCATGCTGCTAGTTGAAGAAACTCGAGCTGCCAGTGTAAAAGTTCAAGCTGCCAGAGCAAAACAACTCAAGCTGCTCAGTTCATGTTGTCAAGAGATTCAAGCTGCTCAACAGTTTCAGAAACAGAAAGTGCTGATTTTCAGGAAACGATATCTACATGAAGATTCCAGCATATCTACTATCAGAGAAGTCATAGTTCGTCAAGGAAACATATCAAGAAGCAATATAAATACAGAGAATAGGTCGTTCTATTGTGAAGAGTTTCTGCATATTTTGAGTCTGTAATTGCTTTGTTGATTAAGTTTTCTTAAGCCTCTAAGGTTGTAAAACCCTAAGAACAGTCTGTGTTCTTCGTCTAATCAAACAGATTAGAGGTGATTGTAATTGATGAATTCAGCAATACAAACAGTCTTGATTAATTCCTGTGTGTTTATTTATTATTGATTCTGAAAGTTTTTGTTAAAATAATTAAGTGTTATTCCGCAAACTTCTTGATTAAACTTTGATTCAAAGCAAGATTATTGATTTATACTCTGATAAGTTCAAATCAGTTAGTCTTGGTAATTCATATTTTAGATCCTGTCAAGTGGTATCAGAGCCAGGTTTGTCAAACCAGGTTATTCAAATCAGGTTTTTCAAGCCAGGTTATTCTTTGTTTTTCAAAGTCGAAAACTTTCTTTCAAATTTTTAATCTTTTATAATGGAATTTGAAAATAGCAGCAGTGGATCTGGGCAAGGACTCAAAGTGCCTATGCTCAAGCCCACTGAGTTTGAGATGTGGAAACTCAGGATTCAACAGCATATTCAATTCATTGATTATGCCATATGGGAAGCTGTTGAAATCCCTCCTGTAGTTGATCCAGAACTTGATGATGAGGGAAAACCAGTCAAAACTCCGCCAAAAACTGAACTTGAAAGGAAGGCTAGAATGAATGAAGTGAAAGCACTCACACTATTACAAATAGCCATTCCTAATGCTTATCAACATCAGTTCAAAAAGTTTTATACTGCTCACTCTCTTTGGAATGCCTTAGAGAAGAGGTTTGCTGGTAATGCCAGTACCAAGAGAAATCAAAAAGACCTCTTGAAACAGCAGTATGAAAACTTTTCTGGTGGCAAGAATGAAAACCTCACTCAAATCTTTGACAGGTTCAACAAACTGATAAGTGAACTGGAAAGTGCAAAGGTCAATCTGGATCAAGATGAAGTCAACAGAAAGTTTCTCAGATCTCTTGGAGAAGAATGGACAGTCTATGCTGCACAATGGAGAACAAAAGACACTCTTGATGAGATAGAATTGGATGATCTGTATAACAGTTTAAGAGTGTTTGAGACTGAGATTGATGCTAAAAAGAAATCTTTTTCTTATAATCACAATACTGCTCTTCTATCTTCTGAAAAATCTAATAACTGTGATTCTTTCTCAGGTGGTGATGGCAACTCTGCTGAAACTCACTATGAGGCCTTTGTTGCCAATGATGGATTATTTGCTCTAAATGTTGAAGACTTGGAACAAATTCATCCAGATGATCTTGAAGAGATGGATTTAAAGTGGCAACATGCAATGCTAACCATGAGGGTCAAAAGATATGCTGCTCCAAATAAAATCAGTTAGGATATCTTGTGATAAAGAAGAGATGAAGAGAGAATTTTTGAAGGCTATAGATCATAAACTTGCACAGTTGTAAGTTTTTGAAAGCCTTGGTTTGTGAATAACAGTTTACTTTTTCATTTCCATTTTTGTATAGAACTTAAAGTCTTGTGCAAAGAATTTAAGTTAGGGGGAGATTGTTGGGAAATAGTTTAAGTATGTTCAAACTGTTAGTTAGACTTCTCAGACTGTTAGTAGATTTTACATGTAAATACAAAGTTCATGCTGCTAGTTGAAGAAACTCGAGCTGCCAGTGTAAAAGTTCAAGCTGCCAGAGCAAAACAACTCAAGCTGCTCAGTTCATGCTGTCAAGAGATTCAAGCTGCTCAACAGTTTCAGAAACAGAAAGTGCTGATTTTCAGGAAACGATATCTACATGAAGATTCCAGCATATCTACTATCAGAGAAGTCATAGTTCGTCAAGGAAACATATCAAGAAGCAATATAAATACAGAGAATAGGTCGTTCTATTGTGTAGGAGTTTCTGCATATTTTGAGTCTGTAATTGCTTTGTTGATTAAGTTTTCTTAAGCCTCTAAGGTTGTAAAACCCTAAGAACAATCTGTGTTCTTCGTCTAATCAAACAGATTAGAGGTGATTGTAATTGATGAATTCAGCAATACAAACAGTCTTGATTAATTCCTGTGTGTTTATTTATTATTGATTCTGAAAGTTTTTGTTAAAATAATTAAGTGTTATTCCGCAAACTTCTTGATTAAACTTTGATTCAAAGCAAGATTATTGATTTATACTCTGATAAGTTCAAATCAGTTAGTCTTGGTAAGTCATATTTTAGATCCTGTCACTAATCGTCCTCGATGAGCTTGACAATCTGCAAAGATGCGTATATCAATCACCACAACACTTTGAATTTCATTTTGCTGTGGCAGATTCGGAAGAAAATGTCTGATCAGCATCATGACGAATCGAGGATAAAGTAGAAATCTTTCTCTGTTTGGAGCTGTGATTTGTTGAACAAACTCAGAAAAGAACATCTCTGAGAAGCTAAACCTTTGATTGTACACCAAAGCTATCATTCCTGACTGAATTTTTGACACAATGTAGTCAAATCCTGCTTTCTTTGCGGCAAAACACACCATAAAAACGTGTGCAAGATATCGCCACTGTCCTATCAGCCCGCTCTTCATGAAAGAAGACTTAGCCATGTCCAGGCTATACCCCATTCTAACAAAAGCCACCTGCCTGATTGATAACGGGAAGTCAATCAGCCCATTCTTTTGTTCTTGAGATCCCAGCTGCAAAACTTGACGTAACATGTCCGCTGAAAACACTAGAGGGTGTCCAGCGACCCTCGTCCTTAGTACTGTTGGCATAACAGTACAACCACTTGTAAATGATCCCAAAACTGACGCACGTAAGGGATGACTATCTGAATATTATGGGATAGAGCATATGCAATCCTTGATCCAATCAAAAAGTCCACCATCTGGCGGTAGGCTTGAGCCTCTGGAATTGCATGGTCCGGAGATATGACCATATTATGCTTAGGCACGAAAATTCGATCTGCCATGTCTGCACAAACAAGCATAAAAGATATTAGAATTGTTAAAATAGATATAAACTTGTGTAAATTCAAATTTGTTCTATTTTGTACTTGTGTAAGTACCAAATCCAACACCTATGAATTTCTACAAGTTTGTTGTAAATTTTAAACGAATAATTCGAATACCAAATTCGAATGTACCATCATTTCGAATTTAATGATAAATTCAAATGTCAAGTTCGAAACAATCATAGATTCGAATTTAGTGGATGCTTCGAGTTTAATGACAAACTCGAAGTCAAGATCAAATTCGAACCAAAGATCAAATTCGAACAGGTCGGTTTGAATAACAACAAAAGTCCAAGATTTTAACCAATTTAGACTTAGAAAATTACATCCACTAGTCCTAATAGGTTCTAATCTAAGATATTTGTGATCAATTTAATGTTTCACCGGTTCAAAGTTTGTAATTTTGAGTTCCAAAGCTCACACCATAAAAACTTCAAAATCAGTTGATTTTGCCTCAAATTAAGTCTAAACCCGCCTAAATCTTGTATAATACACTTGATTATACCTAGATTTGCTAGTAGAATCGAACACAAATGGACAAAAGTCTACATTTAGTAAGAAACTCGAAAAGCGGTAAACTCGAAGATAAACTCGAAGTCGCTCTGATAAACTCGAAGGATCAAAATCGAAGGTAGGTGATTTATTACCATCACTGTTGACCTATTTATATCATCCTCCTTCGAGTTTGTGACATTTCTCGAGTTTACTGCCAAACTCGAGGCCCTGCCAAATTCGAATGTATATTCGAATTTTGCTTAGACTCGAATTTAATCTGAAAATTTTGAAAATTTCGAAAATCTTTGAGATAAATTCAACTTTTTCAACCTTTTCGTGTAACGGAAACAACTATGCCAAATCTTTTACCCTAAGCACAAGATTTTCACGCAATGTTTATTTTATTCAACTATGAATGCACCCTCGGTAATTTTGACCTTTTTCCTAAGTAAAAATAAAAATAAAAATAAAAATAAAAACAAAGTAAAAATTGTGAACAAAAATTAAACTTAGACTGAATTAAATTCTTTAAACTTTACAACCTATACTAAACACTTAACAAAATATTTTTGACGAGTATAGTCAAAGAAAGGTTCAATCAGATAGCGGTGTCACATACGCGCTTTCAGTATTCAAACTTTCACACTTAGGAATTTTTGATTCCTTTGATTATTTGTCGTGACATACATTTCCAGCCGATTGTTGGTATTATTTTCCCTTTAAACATGTTACATTTCGGAATATCCCTTGGCCTTTTTATTTATCATGAAATTATCTTACGTGACTCATACTTAGACATACTTTTATGATCAAGGCATACACACAATGATTATAACTTTTTGGTATTTGCAAACTTTCTTTATAAGGCAAACATCGGACACAGGTCTGTATTTACATACAACAAAGTGTCTTAGTTTGTCTTAAGGTTTAATTTTTTAAAGCTAGCAAGACAGCGGTGACAGGTCTGTACCGACGTACAACAAAGCGACTTATCTTGCTAACTCGAATCAAAACAGAGGCAACATGTTTGTACTTACGTACAACAGAGTTACTTGTTTTGACTCTCAACCCAGTATGATTTTTCGATTCTTTCCATTTTAAGATGTATCTGATGTTGCTATACATCTCCAGAAAGTTTGCATACCTCATTAGAATCAAAGTTTGTATGTCTCTAACATAAAAATTAAGACCAATTGGTCATACATCTACGTTGGCGTTACGTCTGACTTTTTCTTGAATATTTTATTAGCATTCAGACTCCCTATATGTATTATGTCTACCAACATATCAAACTAGATAATGTATAACACTTAGGATTTTAGATGTATTAGGTGTGAAGGCTAAACACTTAGAGATTGTATCGACTGTGCTAATTTTCGTCACTTTGAACCTTTGCATCTAAGACTTAAACCTTTTACTGATATTCTCTTCTTTTACCAGCTTGATTAAGTTCTTTTCAGCACAATCACGTATAAAATGATGTCTTATGTCTATGTGCTTTATTTTATTATGCTTAACTGGATTATTAGTTATGGCAATTGTTGACTGGTTATCTATCCTAATAGGAGTATGAGTATAAGTCAAACCGTAATCCCGCAATTGTTGTTGTATCCACAGAACCTGTGAACAGCAACTACCAGTAGCAACGTATTTAGCCTCGCACGTTGACACGGCTACCGAAGTCTGTTTCTTGCATTGCCAGGAAATGAGTCTCCCTCCTAGGAACTGACAACCTCCAGTTGTTGACTTGCGCGTCAAGCTGCATCCTCCGTAGTCTGGATCAGTGAACGCCTCCAATTTCAGATCGCCCTCCGCGTGATACCAAAATCCCAGCTTCGGTTTCAACTAGAGGTATCATAGAATCCGCTTCACAGCTTTCATGTGCATCTCTTTCGGATTAGCTTGAAACCTTGCACAAATACAGACAACAAACACAATATCAGGTCTTGAAGCAGTTAAATACATAAGTGACCCAATCATGGCCCGATATAACGTCGGATCCACATCGGTATCACTTTCAGTACCCGGTCCGAGATTGTGATTCACTTGAATCGGCGTGCTGAAATGAGCTGTCAGTTTTGTCCCTTCCATCCCGAAGCGCTCTAATATGTCGTAGACATACTTCGTCTGATGGATAAACATTCCCTCCGTCTTTTGGTCAACTTGCAAACCCAGAAAGATATTCAACTCACCCATTGCACTCATCTCGAATTTTGACTTCATCACCCTTTCAAAATCCTTGCACATTTGCTCGTCTGATGATCCAAAGATGATATCATCGACGTACACTTGTACCAAGATGAAGTGTTCTCCTTTTCGCTTCACGAACAGCGTATTGTCTATCCTTCCTCTTTCAAACCCATTTTCTAACAGATGGTTGGATAGAGTCTCGTATCACGCCCTTGGTGCTTGATGCAATCCATACAGAGCCTTATCTAATCGATATACTCTGTCTGGATATTTTGAATCTGTAAACCCGGGCTGCTGTACCACATACACCAGTTCCTTCACTTTTTCATAAAGGAAAGCACTCTTAACGTCTTGCTGATAAACCTTAAAGCCCTTGAAGGAAGCAAAAGCCAGAAACAAACGGATTGCTTCCAACCTTGCTACTGGCGCGAACACCTCATTGTAATCGATTCCTTCCTCTTAGTTGAAACCCTTTACGACTAACCTTGCTTTGTTGCGAGTGACTATACCCCGATCGTCTCTTTTGCACTTAAAAACCCATTTGGTTCCTATTGCTATTTCCCCTCGAGGTAATGGAACTAACTCCCACACTTCTAGTTTCCTAAATTGTGACAGTTCTTCCTGCATCGCTTCAACCCAAGAGTTATCTTTTAGTGCCATTTGCACGTTTTTCGGCTCTACTTGCGAGATGAAACAAGAATAGAGGAAGGTATGAAAGGCTTCAGAGTCATTTATCATCGACAACAACACAGTGTTGTTATTTAAAGTACTCCTAGTCCTAACACCCGCATTAGGATTTCCTATGATACTTTCTATAGGATGGTTCTTGTTGATCCTAGAAGTCTCTATCTCGTCAACTCTCAGATTATCTCCTAAATTTGATCCTATTTCACCTAACGGGGGAACGACCTCAGACTCCACATTTTCTTCCTCGTGGACAGTTTCCTCAGAGTTGGAATTTGTCGTCTGATTTTCGTTTGTAGGTGCTTCAGAATCAGTGACTTCTGGAGATTGATCTTCAGTTGAAGTAGGCTCAGCAGTTGGTTGAAAAGTGGTCCTCGGAAAGCTATGACCCTCGTCATTCAGATTCAACGACGTCATGTCCTTTTCGATAGTACCTGCATTTTCATCCAAAGGCAGATCTATCTAGACGCGACACACGCCAACGAGTGCGGAATCCTCGTTAGCGGCTTGACGAATATAACACTCACACGAAACACGGAGACTACCACGGCGTTGTACGATCGACAACGAACGAACCTACGCGATGATTCTCTCCTAACGAACATAATATCAGCTGATAAACTCGAGATCGTCTTTTGCTATTTGCTCTCCCGAACTCTGCAAAAAGTCTTCTAATGATTCGAGTTAATCACTAATTATAGAGACCAATTCGAGTTTGTCATGGGCCAAACTCGAAACAGTCTCAAGGCCCATTCGAATTTGTCCCCTTGACAAATTCGAATCTGCCTTATTCGAATTTATGACAAATTCGAATTCGCCTTGTGTGTAAATTCGAATATGCCCTAAATTCGAATTTCACAAGTCAAACTTCTATTTAAACATATGTTCTAACTTATGATTGAATTAATCTTTGGATTTTATGTTTGAACTTCTTGTAATACATTACATCAAGTTCAAACATACAATCAATAACTATCAACCACATATGAACACATATATTAAACACTAGTTAGTATTCAAAACCTTGTAACATGACTAATACAAAATGCTAACACACTTTAGACTGCTATCGTCACACAGGGTGTACCAACAGACGGCAAAAGGATAATTAAATAGAAAGTTGTATGCATCAAGTGCACATAATGAAATTTGCGGACCCCTTGACTATAGCTTCTAACTATTTACATTTTGATTAAGTACTCGGTTTATTAAAAATACTACCTGCATGTAATCCCTTTTCTATACATACCTTGACCACCTTTTCATACTTCTTGCCTTCTGATTTCCAACCTTCATGGTAATAGATAGGTTGTTCATGAAGCTTCTGCAAGTCTCTTTGGGATAGGTTAACCAGATGCAAAGGGTCATATACTTTCAAAATTACCTTCTCCTCATGATCTTCCATGACTGCCTCTGCTGACTCGTTGTCAACGTACCACCATTTCAAGTTCGCAAGAACATCTTGTGGCATTGTTCTCAACGGAACTTTCTTCAGGCAACGAACTGGTTTATAAAACATCTTCATCCAAGGTTTACCAGTCAATGGATCTATCCTTGATTCTTCCATCACTGTCTTCCCTTCCCTTGGCTTAATCCTTTCAAACCTTCCAGATCGACCTTTTCTTATGATTCGTGCTATCACTTCAGCGTATTGGTCATCTCCTAGGTTTATCAAATTCTTCCATGCTAGTTCTTTGATCTCACATTTGGGCAGAATATTGAATACTTTCAACGTCCTCTTTAGATATTGCAGCCCATCTTGTCTTTTGAGCACGAAGAGTTGTAACTCTTTGTCGAAAAACCAGGTAAGAATGCCTCCAGACAACTTTCCTGGACTTGGCAATCTTATCTTCTTCTTTACAGCAAGCTCAGCTCTTTCCTCTTCCTTCCTAAACCACAGCTGTCTTTTCTCATCATTTGTAAGTATCCTTTCAGTCTCTTCACTCTCAGATTCAACATTAAAAGCATCTTTGAATGCATCAATGTCTATCAAATTCTGTTCAGCTGTAGTATATGTATCTGTGATAAGATTCTGTTGAACAATGATCTCATCTGCCTCATATTCTTCATCAACTACGACTTCATCATCAGATTTCTAGTCTGCAATATCTTCTGGTACGAACTCTCCTTCTTCCAGATCCTCAATTTCATCCTCAAAATCAAAACCAAAGTCTAGTGGCTCTTCCTCAATATCCATTAACGCTTCAATCATTTCATGCACTTCACTCTCTGTGACCTTTGAGGAGCTTGCCTCTCCTCCTTCGGCTTCACCTTGACTAGGCTCCCCCTGAGTTTCAACATAAAGAGCAGCTAGAAAATCTACTGGCTCATTTGCTTTCTGTGCATTGGGATCATCGCCTTCATCATCTCCGTCTTGCTGCACCTCCGGATCTCTACAACTCGTCTCCCCCTGAGCCTTTAGATTTTTCAATAATTGCTCGATAAGGGACCTCAGTGATCGGATTTCGACAGCTTGATCTGCCACAAAGGATTTCAGCTCAAGATTTTCTTCCTCCATCTTTCCAACAACTTTCTTTAACTCAGCATTTTCTTTGTCGATATTCGCGTTATGAGTCTGTATCTCACCAATGGTTTTTTTCAATTGAAAGATTTGGACTTGCTGGAAGTCAATCTTGCTCCTTAGCTCAGAAAACCTTTGATTGTCCATGAAGGTTGATGATGTGGATCATATGGATTGTATGGGAGTAGGGATGATTGGTGGATATTCTAATAGATATGTTACCAAAATAAGCAGTAGATATCTTCAAATACTTCAACAGATGACCTAGCTAGAAGGTCTAGCAGCGGATTTCCCTTTTCCTGTAAAAAAATTAAACAACTGAGGGGTAAGCGAATGCTTAGTGAATACACAGATTTACGCATTTTATAAATCTTTATGAAGCCCCAAGAGTAACACCGACGACGCACGTCGTGCACTCTCCACGTACACAAAGTACGATTCATGAGTCGTCGTTCCTACAAGACCAAAGCTCGGCATTTAAACCAACCATCTGAGATAGACATAACATCGGGGATGACTTACTGCCTACCAGAACCTCAGAGGGATCAGCTCCGGGTCATATAGCGCAGTAACATCGGAATAACAGATGCGACCCGCCAGTCCATCGATAGATGCACAACAAAAGAACGGACATGCATCAAGATCAATGTGCATCTAAGTCTACGCAAGTTAGTAGAATTCCAAACGAAAGTGAAACAACATGTCTCAGTAGGCAATAGCTAACATAAAGCAGATATAAACATGTGAAATCATATGTACTCACTATGGGTGCGCTATTAACTTTAATCAATATTATTTCTCCTCGGGCTTTCAACCGGATCACAAAGTACCCCACTGTGGGTTAAACAACACCACAAGGGACCTGTTACATTTCCATAAGTAGAATATATCATACATATGTTCATTAACAAATGAGCATCAAATTGTGCAATTAAAAGTGTTACAACATTCGGAACCGTCATCCGAAACTCACGTTAAAAACCATCATTTAGTGTCTTATTCTCAAATAACCCTTCATTGCATGCCTTAATATAATACCAAATATATCCCAAAAGTGTAACTAATTAACCATAAATTCGGGTCCTTAAAAACCCATTCGAATTTCACAAGAATTGCAGCCAACTCGCCGAGTTGGTCCATGGAACTCGCCGAGTTAAGGTCCGAATTTCGGATCCTCGGCCGGATTCGGATCCATCCGAATTACTTTGACCCTTCCGAGTTCGGTTCCATTTGGGTTCGGGTCCAACCGAATTTGGATTCAACACTTAGGAATTTTTGAAGATTATTCAACTGTTCTTGGCAACTCGCCGAGTTCACCCTAGAACTCGTCGAGTTCATCTGCAGAAATGCAGATCGCAACTTACGGGTTTTACACCAAAATTCCATATTCGATTTCTAGCCACATGCAACTTGAAATAATGTTTTATTAACATATATTGAGTGTTTTCACATCATTTTTCCTATCATTAACACTCTGATTTGTCCAAAAATGACCAAAAATGAAGATTTTTCTCAAGAACACTAAAGTTCTCAAAAACTCAGATTTCTTACCGTTTAGGACGATTCAAAGGTTGATTCTTGTTTCTGAGACTTCAGTGATGTTCAAATAATGACTTCCAACTGATTAAACATACATGCAACAACATTTATTCAGATCAAAATCCGAATTTCGTATCTTTATTCTTCAAAAATAAAACCTCAAACTTGAAACTAATTTCTTACCTTTTACCCACTTGAATTCAATTAATATGTAGCTTTAATCCACGAATAATTCATATATAATACATTGCGAAATTTGCGTCAAATTTAAAATTCTCATTAATCAGACTTATCAACGTGAATCACCCAACTTTGCTCCCCATAACGAGCAAAGTGTGATAATTCACAGATTAAAGTATATCGGGTTAGAATCTGTCGTTAACTACATGCCACAAGATTAGTTAAGTACATCCAATCGCATGAAAGTCAAAACGGGAGTCCACTATTCCCCAAACCCGAGCCATCCAAAACTATACCAAAAAGTGGAGAGCTTCAAGCTAACTCCAACCAAACTTAGCAAGACGGACCGGCCGTACCCTTACCCTTGACAGAGCCTGAAAAGGTTAACATCTAAGAGGGTCAACATAAAGTTGAGTGAATTACTAGATTAGATATAACACAAGGTATATAGATGCAATAATGATCAACATGATGATTCCAAACGACATAAACCAAGTGCACAAGATGAGTGATCAATACCACATGCCCCTTCATAATGCAGGGTTCCCTAGCAAGTACGGGTGTGGTGATTCCTCTAACATAGTACGAGGTTGTCCCTAGCAAGTACGAGACTGTCCCTAGCAAGTACGGGACTTCCGACAGTGCGAGTATGTCGGCATCCGGCATCAAAAGGGCCAGGAATAATCCATGGATATCCAGGTGAGTCCAAACAAAAGGTATGATCAACAAATGAGGTCCAAGATGCCTCGAGTATACGAATATGTCATGCATTGATGAAATGGATGAATGAGCAACAATCGTATAATGTCATAGTATGAATCAACAACGAATGATCAATCATAAAGCAACAAGTACATCATATATGACTTTATGAAAATCTAATACTAGAACTCACAGTGATTGGTTAACAGGATTCCCAAGGCCTTCCAAAATAATCAAAATAGCCTCGAGAATGGCTGAGACTCGCGATCAAGCCTCTTTCGATTCGATTCGCCTATAAGCATTCATAAGGCGTACACATAAGTTCTCTAACACAATATAAGACCCTAATAAAGGCCTAAGGATGATGGGACACCAAACCGAAATCACTAAGTCCATTAGAGGCCCTAGGAGTTCCGAAATGGATTAAAGGCCTTCAAACCCTTTAAACACTTAATTTAGACGTGCATTGAACGTACAAGACCCGAGCATCGACCCCCAACCATGGAAAACGAAATCTAGAGGTAGCCTGTTGGTCATGGCGAGACCAGAGGCTGGTAGCGCCGCTACCAGGCTTTTGCATGCCCACTGACTGCACAATTAATGCTCTTCAATGCCCCAAACCTTCCAAAACTCCCACAAATGCTCCCAACACTTGGAATTGACTTTACCAACCATATAATCAACATATTAAGGTCATTTAAACGCCTCTAAACATAATGAAATCATTTCATAACAATCCATGATTCTATGGAGCTCATACGGACTCCGAACGAGTCCGAAAACGATCGAAAGCTCCAACCGACGACACCGAGCTCCATTTGAGCTCGAATTCAATTCTAACCAATTCCATAGCATTATTAAACCTACATGGGCTATGTTAGACATTCAAATCACATCTAAGCATTAAAACTCATTCACAAAATGTTTTGGAACTCGTTGTGGCATTTCACCAAACACTTGGCGTGCGGTTTGGGCCTAAAACGCCAAATTGAGTTCTTGCACGTGATTTGAGTTACCCAACATATGAAAACACTTTTTTATCATAAGTAAACACTTTCTAGACATATTGGCACCATAACACCTCATTCCATGATTCCATGGAATTCATATGAACTCAACTGAGCCTTTAAATGGCCAATACGCAATTAAGTCTTCAAAACTCCAAATGAGTTCCTACTAGCTTCCATTCAACTCCATGGCCAAATAACACATTTAACTCATAATTTATCATATGGAATGTACAAGAACACATAAACTCATTTCCATCCACCATTGGAGCTCAAAAGGAGCTCCAACTTAGGGTTTCATTCCATAACACTAACTCACCCAAACATTTACATATTTATGACTCAAATGATTCAATAACCCATAAATATTACTCTATACATGATTTTAGGGTCATTTACTAACTCAATCATAAAAACCCACTTAGGGTTGTGTTCTTCAAGAATGAAGAACAAGATGGAAATGGAGAAAGGGATGGAAAGAGTGTGATATACCTTCAAAGATGACACCAAAATGGTGATTTCTAGTTTCAATCCTTCACCCTTGAAGACCAACCAAGCAAACCCTAGGTGCTCTCTCTTGATTTCTCTCAAATGTGGAAAAGATGCAAAGTGAGTGTGTGTGTGGTGTGTTGGTCCATCAAATGAATAAAAGGGGGGGGGGGAGAGAGAGAGAGAGAGAGAGAGAGAGAGAGAGAGAGAGAGAGAGAGAGTTTGGCCAATAACCAACTTTACCCCTCCTACTTCAACCCCACACACACATAAACCCTTAACAAAAATGCACCCATTTTATTTAAATAACACAACAACCTATAATACTTAAATTCATATTCATGCAACTTGTAACAAGGTATTATACTAATAACACAAATATTATAATTAGCTAATATTAATTATCTAACAAATTTTGGGGCGTTACAATTCCTCCCTACTTAGAAGGATTTCGCCCACGGAATCAATTTGGCTCAAACAACGTCGGATATTTGGCTTTCATCTCGGTCTTCGTTTCCCACGTCAACATGGCTCCACGATGATGCTTCCAACGAACCAATACCATTTCAATCTCTTTGTATCTCAACTTGGTAGATTTCTCGCTCAAAATGGCTTCCGGCTCTTCAATATAACGAAGCATCTCATTTATGTGCCCATCGTTCAACGGGATGGTCACATCAGGATTTATCGGACTCCTTTTCAGATAACTTACATGAAAGGTATCATGGATACTCGCAAGCTCCTCCGGCAAATCTAACTTATAAGCTTGGTCTCCAATCCGTTCAACGACCTTAAAAGGTCCAACATATCGCGGACTTAACTTTCCACGCTTTCCAAACCTCATAACACCCTTCCACGGAGACACTTTCAACATTACAGAATCTCCGACACTGAACTCCACATTCTTGTGGCGCTTATCCGAATAAGACTTCTGAATATCTTGCGCGGATTTAATTCGTTCCCGAATTATTTGGATCTTTTCATTCGTTTCTTGAAGTAATTCGGGTCCTGCCAACGGTTTCTCACCCTCTTCGCGCCAACAAGTTGGGGTTCTACAGTTGCGGCCATACAACGACTCGTAAGGCGCCATCTTTATCGAAGAGTGATAACTGTAGTTATAAGCAAACTTTACGAGTGGCAAATGTGCATCCCAATTTCCTCCCAATTCGATCACACATGCTCGGAGCATGTCTTCCATGGTTTGATTGGTTCGGTCCGTTTGGTCGTCGGTCTGAGGACGGAAGGCAGTACTCAAATTTACACGAGTCCCTAACTGCTCTTGCATACTTTGCCAAAACCGCGAAGTGAATCGCGAATCACGATCAGAGACAATAGACTTTGGGATTCCATGCCGCACGATAATCTCATCTTTGTACATCTTGGCTAGACGCTTTAACGGATAATTCTCTCGGATAGGCAGAAAGTGCGCAAACTTTGTCAACCGATCAACAATAACCCAAATTGCATCATGCTGTCGTTGGGTCTTCGGTAGCTTCACCACAAAATCCATTGTAATGTGATCCCATTTCCATTCCGGTATCTCGAGCGGTTGCATATTATCGGATGGTCTTTGATGTTCAGCCTTAACTTGCAAACACGTTAAGCACCGCTCCACATGGTTTCCCACGTCCCTTTTCATTCCAGGCCACCAATATTCCATCTTCAGGTCTTGATACATCTTTGCACATCCCGGATGAATCGAGAATTTTGAATTGTGAGCCTCTTCAAGAATCACACCACGAACGCCACCAAGCTTCGGTACCCAAATACGGTTCTTAAACAGCTTCAAACCATGGCTCCCATCTGTCAATAATGCTAATTGGCCGACCATTCTCTCGGCTTTTACATTTTCTTCCTTGATAGCTTCTTCTTGCCACTTCCGAATGTTGTCAATAATAGTAGAAGTTACCACTACATGAGTGAGCGAATAGCAAGCAGCCTCCGGGTAGCGCTTTCGGCTCAAAGCATCGGCTACAACATTAGCTTTTCCCGGGTGAAAAAAGGATCTCACAATCGTAATCTTTTATCAACTCCATAGCCCGCCTTGCCGCATATTTAGTTCCTTTTGATCAAAGAGGTGTTTCAAACTTTTATGATCCGTAAGAGCTGACACCGAGTGCCATACAAGTAATGGCGCCAGATTTTTAGTGCAAAGGTGACAGCATCAAGCTCGAGATCGTGAGTCGGACGACTCTTCTCATTATCTTTCAACTGCCTTGAAGCATATGCTATCACTTTGCCTCTTTTGTAACATCCTAAAATCTAAATTAATGTAATTTAGATTAATTGGTTGGATATTTGGTAATTAAGGATAAATAAGTTGGATTACGAAATATGATTATGTATTTAGATGATTAAAAGTTGATTGCTATTTTAAGAAATTAAGAAATTTGAGAATTTCAATTTTAGTTATTTAGTATGATTATTAAAAATGTTAGTAATGATAAAACTAAGATAAAATCAGTATTTAATGGAACCTAATAAGTTGAGGGGTTAAATGTGTCAAAGTTGGAAAATGGGAATAAAAAGGCTCATGTCTTTCATTTTGAATGAAAGACAATATCTCACTACTCTCTCTCTAGAATTCAAACACTCTCTAAATCTCTGCTGGAATTCGAAAATTTGGAAGGAGATTCGTGGATTTAACTGATAATTAACAAGAATCAAGTGGATTAAAGGTAAGAAAGTTATTACTAAAGCCTTGAGTTTTATTTTGAAGAATAAAGATGCAAATTCGGATTAATCTGATGAAATGATGTTGCATGTGTATTATTCAAGTTGGAAATCATCAGTTGAAGTCCCTTGAAGGTTCAGAAACAAGAATCAAACGTTGAATCAACCAAAAAGGTGAGAAATCTAAGTTTTTGTAAATAATTGTGTTCTTGAGAAAATATCCATATTTTGGACAAATCTGGATGAATTACTATGTTTTAGATGGGGAAAATGATGTAAAAACACACAATATATAGTAATATATCAAATGTATGGATTGCATGTCACTATAAATTATTTTTGGAAATTTTTAGTGAAAATCCGTAAGTTTCGAAGGCAAAACCTGCATCTGAACTCGGCGAGTTCATGGGGAACTCGGCGAGTTCTCAAGAACATATGAACAAATCTTCAAAAATTCATAAGTGTGGGATCCGAATTCGGTTGGGACCCGAATTCAGATACGACCCGAACTTAGAATGTAACCGAACTCGATTAAGAACCGAACTCGGATGGACCCGAATTCGGATGGGTCAACCCAATTCGGATGGGTCCGAAATTCAGTCAAGGATCCGTAATTCGGACCTGAACTCGGCGATTTCTAAGCAATTCATGGGTAATTCGGATGGGTTATTAAGGACCCGAATTGATGGACAATTAATCACACATTTGGGATATATTTGGTATTATAATAAGCTAAATAATGGAGGGTTATTTGGGAATAATAACACACCAAAATGACGGCTTATAATATGAGTTTCGGATGAGGGTTCCGAATGTTGTAACACTTTAATAATTGATACCAAACATATGTATGATATGTCTTATGTATGAAAATGTAGCAGGTCCCTTGTGGTGTTGTTTAACCCACAGTAGGGTACTTTGTGATCCGGTTGAAAGCCCGAGGAGAAATAAGATTACTTGAAGATTAATAACGCACCCACTGTGAGTACCTTTGATTTTAAACATGTCTGCATCTGCTTTATGTTTGATATTGCCTGCTGAGGCATGTTGTTTCACTTTCGTTTGGCACTCTACTAACTAGCGTATAAATTGATGCACATTCATACTTGTTGCATGTCCTTTCGTTTTGTTGTGCATCCTGTCGATGGACCTGCGTGGTTGCATCTGTACTCTGATGTTACTGTGCTATATGACCAAGAGTTTGACACCTCTGTGGTCAGGATAGACAGTAGGTCATCCCCGATGTTATGTCTGCCTCAGATGGTTGGTTTCTTTATGCCGAGTGTCAGCTCGAAGGGGCTGCAGGCTCAGGTTTGCGTACCTTGGGTACGTGTGGAGTATACGGTATGTGTTACCGCGGTTACTCCTTAGGGGCATCATAAGGATTTGCAGAATGTGTAAAAATCATTTGGTATTCACTAAGCTTTAGCTTACCCCCTCAGTTGTTGACTTTTTACAGGAAAAGGGAAATCCACTGCGGGACCATCTAGCTAGGACGTTTGTTGAAGTATTTGAAGATTTCTACGGTTTAACTTGGTATTTGGTTATGGAATTACTATTGTAATAAATTTGGGGATAATGTAATATTTTTTAGTATGTAGACTTAGACATGTAACCTTTGTAGCACCATAGGGTGTTTGACTCAGTTGTATTATTTTAATTTATGTACTTTATGCTTCCGCACTTTAATTAAGATAGCAGATCATTATGTAATATTGTGTTGATGATTAATCCTGGGTGTTATGTAAATGGTGGTTATTGTGGCAAGGGTGTCACATCTTTGCATTAGCACACAACCCAACTCATTTATAGATTCGTCACTATACACGGAAAAGTCTTCATTTCCTTCAGGCAATGCTAGCACAGGGGCCTTAGTTAGGCGAGCTTTCAAGGTCAAGAACGCCTCTTCCTGCGGCTCTTTCCACACAAACTTTGCGTTCTTACGCATCAAAGATGTGAGTGGGACCGCAATTTTAGAAAAGTCTTGGATAAACCGCCGATAATACCCGGTTAATCCCAGAAAACTTCGAATCTTTGAGGCATTCCTAGGTGCTTGCCAATTCTCTATGGCTTCAATCTTGGAGGGATCGACAGAAACACCCTCACAAGAAATAACATGCCCCAAAAATTGTAACATCCACGGATTTAATTTGATGTATTTTGGTTAATTAAGTGGAAAACTTATATATATTTAAGTTGAATTTGGGCGATTATTATGTATTTGGATATTTAGCAAGTTTGTTGCTATTTTTAAGAAAAATTGAACTCAGAATCAATTTTGTGGAGTATTATGAATTTAAAAGTTATTTATGATAAATCTAAGATTAAATCAGTATTTTATGGAACCGGTTAAGTCGAGTGATGAAATGTGCAAAATGACGAAAGTAGTATATAAAGGGCAATAGGCTTCATTTTTCTAGTTTACACTCTCTCACTACTTCATCTCTCTAGAAATTTTCTCTCTACATCTCTCTAAGATATATCACAAACCGACCGTCAGATTTTCGAGAATTATACGTCATCGGAAAGGTATCGAGGAGTACAACAGCAATCTACAAACAGAATTCAGATTTCGTGCGAATTTAGGTAAGAATCGACCTTTCTAAGATTATGGTTTCGGTTTTGTAGAAACTAAAATTTCGAATCTATCATTTTATGCAAATTTAAGCTTGTTTTGCTCGAAACATTGCTGGAATGTGATAATATATGCATAGTAGAATCGAATCTAGGTATTATACATGATATATTAGTGATTTTAGCCTTAGAAATGAAGGATTTAAGTTGAAATGATGAACAGACTCGAATATGTCAAGAACAGAGTCGAAATACAAGAACAAACTCGAGTTTGGTGCTAGATTCGAGTGTGTACCGTTAGATTCTAAGGGGAGGGCTTCGAATCTAGGCCTAGACTCGAAGTGGGGTTCGAATCTAACCCTAGATTCGAAGGTATGTTCGAATCTGACATAAGGGGTTCGAATCTGATGCTTGATTTCGAATCTAACCTATTAAATTCGAGTTTAATGCCTAAAATTTAGAATACTACTCCCTAGACTCGTGTAATTTGAATGAAACTCATATACAACATATAAAATGATATGAAATATGCAAAGGACAAGATATAGACTTGAAATGGGTTTCAACTTTAGTCATAGTTCGAATTTAGATGTGTACCCGAAACGGGGGAAAATATCGCCAAACTTACGAAACTTGATTATATGGAATTAAACGGTTAATGATATGAGGAATTGTTGTAATTGATTTAACAGGTCCCTTGTGGTGTTGTTTAACCCACAGTGGGGTACTTGGTGGATCCGGTTGAAAGCCCGAAGAGAAATAATATCGGTTAAAAGATAAATTACGCACCCACTGTGAGTATAGTAGATTTCGCATGTTTATATTTGTTTTATGTAAGCTTTGCCTGCTGAGACTTGTTGTTTCATTGATGGTTTGGAATTCTACTAACTTGCGTAGATTTAGATGCACATTCTTAGTTGTTGCATGTCCTTTCGGTTGTTGTGCATCTAGTGATGGACCGGTGGGTCGCATCGATTACTCTGATGTTACTGTGCTATATGACCTGGAGCTGATCCCTCCTAGGCCCGGTAGGCAGTATGTCATCCCCGATCGTACGTTTGTCTCAGATGGTATGTTTAAATGCCGAGCTTTGAGCTCGAAGGGGCTGCGGCTCTGGTCCGTACTTTGTGTACGAAGAGGATATCCGATGTTGGTCATCTGTGTTATCCTTGGGCTTCATAAAAATTTATAAAATGCATAATCTCTGTATTCACTAAGCATCCGCTTATTCCCCAGTTGTTGATTTTTATTTTACAGGAAAAGGGAAGTCTACTGCTGGACCTTCTAGTTAGGTCGTTTGGAAGATTTGGGAGACTCGGCACTATTTGATCGGTAATGGTGATTTGGACAATGTTGTAAAATATTCTGGATGATTGTAATAAATGTATGGGTGTGTAGACTTAGACTTGGTACCTTATAGCACCGTAGGGTGTTTAACACTTGTTGCACTACTTTATTTATGTTTTTAATGCTTCCGCACTTAATTTAGGTTATCAGATCATTATGTTATTGTATGTTGGTGATTAATCCTGGGTGTATTGTAATTGGTGGTTGTTGTGGCAAGGGTGTCACACGAGATGGTATCAGAGCAGTTGTTTGAGATTCAAGAGTCCGTGAGGTCTTAATCTCAAACATTAGGTAATGATATGTAGTGGTCTAAGTAATGATCTGAACTAAGATAGGTTATGATCTAGTAATTATAAGAGATTGACTATCATACGGGACACAAAAGTGGTGTCTTTAAATTAATGACATGTTACTAAACAAGTTATATGTTTATATTTTCAGAACATGTCTGGAGGAATGACACCTGAGGAAGCCAGAGAGATGATGCTAGCCATGATGGTTGAGCAGAATAAAATGATACAAGATCAGTTTCGGGCTCGAGATGAGGCCGATGCTAAGAGAAGAGAGGATAAGAGAAAGAACAAGGAGAAGGAAGGGAGTAACAACGAGGAACGAGATGACAACACTGGGTCATCTAACAAACCTCGAGGTTGTCGTTTTAAGGATTTCAAAGGAAATGGGGCCGTGGAGTTTAATGGATTAGGAGATGTTGTTGTCGCACTGGAATGGATAACAGCAACTGAGCGAACATTCCGAATCAGCGACTGTGCTGAGAAGGACATGGTTCGTTATGCAACTGCTATGTTCACGAATGATGCACTCATGTGGTGGAATGCCATGGTGAACGCCTTGACATTGGAGAAGATTTCTGTTATGACTTGGGCTGAGTTCAAGGACCTGTTCACTCAGCAATACAGTCCGGTTGATGAGCGCCGGAGGTTGGAAGCAAAGTTTATGGCGCTAGTACAGGGGACTAAGACGGTGTCCCAATATGCTGTGGAGTTCACGAGGTTAAGTCTGTTCGCACCTCATCAGGTGGACACCGAAGAAAGGAAAGTGACCAGGTTGGAGGCTGGTCTTGACATTGAGATTAGGAGGGTTATGAGCAACGTCCGCTACCCTACATTTGCTGGCTTACTTGAGGCTGCCAGAAATGTAGAACAGATCTTGATTATGTCAGGTTACTCGATCGGGTCTGCTGCTGCTTCCACCAATCCAACACAGCCGTCACCACCGAAGCGCCAACGCGAGGGAGGATACTCGGGATCTTCCCGGTCTTCACAATACTCATCACAGCAGTCTTTTCGCCGACCATCTGGTTCTTCTGATCGTGGTCGTGCTCGTGCATACTCTATCAACACCGAGCCACAATACTGCAACAAATGTCACCTGGAACATTTTGGCAAGTGCCCTAACGGACGTGCTTGCTTTTGCTGTGGAGAACTGGGACATTTTCAGAATGACTGCCCAAGGAAGGGTGATGCTTGCTATAAGTGTGGGGTGTGGGGTCACTATAGCAGGAATTGTAGAAAGAATGCTCCAACGGCTGCTGTCCCATCATCAACACGATCGTCTGGAGGTTCGAGTGGTGGTTCAGTTAACCGCCGGGGTCAGTCACAGAGGGCACCTGCTCGTGCTTTTCAGATAACTGCAGAGGAGGCAAGGGAAAATCCGGAGGTCGTCACGGGTACGTTCATAGTTAATTCTATGCCTGCACGAGTTTTATTTGATTCGGGTGCCAATAGGTCGTTTGTTTCTACTGTGTTTGCACAAAGACTTGCCATGCCACTGTCTAAGTTGTCTGCTATACTTGATATTGAAACTGCTAGCAATACTTTAGTTAAGGTAGATCATGTATACCGAAATTGCACGTTAGTAATTGAAGATGTAGTCTTCAATTTAGATCTGATTCCGATAGAGTTCAGCGAGTTTGATGTGATAGTCGGAATGGACTGGTTGATCGAGAATGAAGCCCATATAGTGTGTAAGAGCCGAATGATAAAGATAACTACCCCGGAGGGGCGTGAGATATGTATATACGGGGATAGGAGAAGTGGGGATCTGTGCCTATTGACTATTGCAAAAGCCCGAAAGCTTGTTGCAAAAGGATGTGATGCATACTTAGCATATGCGATTGATGCTAAGGCAGAGAAGAGAACTTTGGCCGATGTGCCGGTTGTTTCACAATTCCCGGATGTGTTTCCGGAAGACTTGTCTGGCGTGCCGCCTGAGAGACAAGTTGAGTTTCGAATTGATCTGATCCCCGGAGCTGCACCGGTAGCTCGTTCTCCTTATCGTCTTGCCCCAACCGAGATGAAAGAAATGATGACACAACTTCAGGAGTTGTTGGACAAGGGCTTCATTCGGCCGAGTTCATCGCCATGGGGAGCTCCGGTATTGTTTGTAAAGAAGAAAGATGGCACGATGAGGATGTGCATAGATTACCGGGAGCTGAATAAGTTGACTATTAAAAACAAGTATCCTCTGCCGAGGATAGACGACTTGTTTGATCAGTTACATGGAGCTAGTGTATTTTCTAAGACTGATCTGAGATCGGGATATCATCAATTGAAGGTTCGAGAGGAAGATGTGCCAAAGACAGCATTCAGGACTCGGGATGGACATTACGAGTTTCTGGTAATGCCTTTTGGATTAACCAACGCCCCGGCAGTGTTTATGGATTTAATGAATAGGGTTTGTAGACCGATGTTGGATAAGTCGGTGATAGTGTTTATCGATGATATTCTAGTATACTCTAGGTCTGAGGCTGAGCATGCTGAACATCTCAAGGAGTTATTAGAGTTATTGAGGAAAGAGAAGTTGTACGCCAAATTTTCGAAGTGCGAGTTTTGGCTGCAACAGATACAGTTTCTAGGACATGTGATTTCGGGGGCTGGGATTTCGGTAGATCCGGCTAAAGTTGAAGCGATAAAGAATTGGGAGCCACCTCAAACAGCTACCGAAGTTAGAAGTTTTCTGGGGTTGGCAGGATATTATCGAAGGTTCATAAAGGATTTTTCTAAGATTGCAGTTCCTCTGACCGCATTAACAAAGAAAAATGCACCGTTTGTGTGGAAAACTGTGCAGCAGGAGGCATTTGAGATCCTGAAGAAAATGTTAAGCGAGGCTCCGATACTTGCCTTACCGGAAGGCAATGACGATTTTGTGGTTTATACTGATGCATCAAGGTTAGGATTAGGCGCTGTACTGATGCAGCGCGGGAAAGTAATTGCTTATGCTTCAAGACAGTTGAAGCAGCATGAGAAGAATTATTCTACTCATGATCTGGAGTTGACCGTGGTAACGTTTGCATTGAAGTTATGGAGGCATTACCTGTACGGTACTAAGTGTCAACTTTACACGGACCATAAGAGCTTGAAGTATATCTTTAGCCAGAAGGAACTTAATATGAGACAACGTAGGTCTATGGAGCTTATTAAAGACTACGATTGTGAGATACTGTACCATCCCGGAAAGGCTAATGTGGTAGCCGATGCCTTGAGCCGAAAGTCTTGGATAAACCGCCGATAATACCCGGTTAATCCCAGAAAACTTCGAATCTTTGAGGCATTCCTAGGTGCTTGCCAATTCTCTATGGCTTCAATCTTGGAGGGATCGACAGAAACACCCTCACAAGAAATAACATGCCCCAAAAATTGTAACATCCACGGATTTAATTTGATGTATTTTGGTTAATTAAGTGGAAAACTTATATATATTTAAGTTGAATTTGGGCGATTATTATGTATTTGGATATTTAGCAAGTTTGTTGCTATTTTTAAGAAAAATTGAACTCAGAATCAATTTTGTGGAGTATTATGAATTTAAAAGTTATTTATGATAAATCTAAGATTAAATCAGTATTTTATGGAACCGGTTAAGTCGAGTGATGAAATGTGCAAAATGACGAAAGTAGTATATAAAGGGCAATAGGCTTCATTTTTCTAGTTTACACTCTCTCACTACTTCATCTCTCTAGAAATTTTCTCTCTACATCTCTCTAAGATATATCACAAACCGACCGTCAGATTTTCGAGAATTATACGTCATCGGAAAGGTATCGAGGAGTACAACAGCAATCTACAAACAGAATTCAGATTTCGTGCGAATTTAGGTAAGAATCGACCTTTCTAAGATTATGGTTTCGGTTTTGTAGAAACTAAAATTTCGAATCTATCATTTTATGCAAATTTAAGCTTGTTTTGCTCGAAACATTGCTGGAATGTGATAATATATGCATAGTAGAATCGAATCTAGGTATTATACATGATATATTAGTGATTTTAGCCTTAGAAATGAAGGATTTAAGTTGAAATGATGAACAGACTCGAATATGTCAAGAACAGAGTCGAAATACAAGAACAAACTCGAGTTTGGTGCTAGATTCGAGTGTGTACCGTTAGATTCTAAGGGGAGGGCTTCGAATCTAGGCCTAGACTCGAAGTGGGGTTCGAATCTAACCCTAGATTCGAAGGTATGTTCGAATCTGACATAAGGGGTTCGAATCTGATGCTTGATTTCGAATCTAACCTATTAAATTCGAGTTTAATGCCTAAAATTTAGAATACTACTCCCTAGACTCGTGTAATTTGAATGAAACTCATATACAACATATAAAATGATATGAAATATGCAAAGGACAAGATATAGACTTGAAATGGGTTTCAACTTTAGTTATAGTTCGAATTTAGATATGTACCCGAAACGGGGGAAAATATCGCCAAATTTACGAAACTTGATTATATGGAATTAAACGGTTAATGATATGAGGAATTGTTGTAATTGATTTAACAGGTCCCTTGTGGTGTTGTTTAACCCACAGTGGGGTACTTGGTGGAATCCGGTTGAAAGCCCGAAGAGAAATAATATCGGTTAAAAGATAAATTACGCACCCACTGTGAGTACAGTAGATTTCGCATGTTTATATTTGTTTTATGTAAGCTTTGCCTGCTGAGACTTGTTGTTTCATTGATGGTTTGGAATTCTACTAACTTGCGTAGATTTAGATGCACATTCTTAGTTGTTGCATGTCCTTTCGGTTGTTGTGCATCTAGTGATGGACCGGTGGGTCGCATCGATTACTCTGATGTTACTGTGCTATATGACCTGGAGCTGATCCCTCCTAGGCCCGGTAGGCAGTATGTCATCCCCGATCGTACGTTTGTCTCAGATGGTATGTTTAAATGCCGAGCTTTGAGCTCGAAGGGGCTGCGGCTCTGGTCCGTACTTTGTGTACGAAGAGGATATCCGATGTTGGTCATCTGTGTTATCCTTGGGCTTCATAAAAATTTATAAAATGCATAATCTCTGTATTCACTAAGCATCCGCTTATTCCCCAATTGTTGATTTTTATTTTACAGGAAAAGGGAAGTCTACTGCTGGACCTTCTAGTTAGGTCGTTTGGAAGATTTGGGAGACTCGGCACTATTTGATCGGTAATGGTGATTTGGACAATGTTGTAAAATATTCTGGATGATTGTAATAAATGTATGGGTGTGTAGACTTAGACTTGGTACCTTATAGCACCGTAGGGTGTTTAACACTTGTTGCACTACTTTATTTATGTTTTTAATGCTTCCGCACTTAATTTAGGTTATCAGATCATTATGTTATTGTATGTTGGTGATTAATCCTGGGTGTATTGTAATTGGTGGTTGTTGTGGCAAGGGTGTCACAAAAATTGCACCTGATTGAGTCACAACTCAAGGTGTTAAGCAATAAAATTCAACTTTTACACTATAATATAAGGGTATTATAGCTAAAGCTTAGAATTTCATACCTGCCGCAACCAAAATTCACACTTGGAAAACTTGGCGTATTGTCGCTCCTTGCGAAGAAGTTCCAATAATTCACGAAGGTGAATGACATGATCAGCTTCTGTCTTAGAATAAATCAAAATGTCGTCAATAAAAACGATAACGGACTTGTCGAGCATAGGGCGACATACGCGATTCATCAGATCCATAAAGGCGGCCGGTGCACTGGTGAGCCCAAACGGGATCACCAAGAACTCATAGTGACCATAGCGAGTTCAGAAAGCGGTCTTCGGTACATCATCATCTTGCACCTTCAATTGGTGGTAACCCGATCGGAGGTCGATCTTTGAGAAATAAGTTACCCCTTGCAATTGGTCAAATAGGTCATCGATGCGAGGCAAAGGGTACTTATTCTTAACGGTCACCTTATTTAACTCCCTATAATCAATACACATCCTCAACGATCCATCTTTCTTTCGTACAAACAAAACCGGTGCACCCCATTGCGAGGTACTCGGTCGGATAAAGCCTTTATCCAACAACTCTTGCAATTGAGCCATCATCTCCTTCATCTCCGAAGGTGCTAAACAATATGGAGCGCATGCAATGGGCGCGGCTCCAGGCACTAAGTCTATCCGAAATTCGATCGATCAATCGGGAGGCAGACCTGGCAAGTCATCCGGATACTCATTTATGAAAGGCACATCCATCAAATTTCTCTCATCCTTCTTGGCATTCGACACATACGCCAAGAAATTTTTACATCCCTTACTGATACTTCTACGGGCTTTAGCCACAGAGATGATTGCAATATCTCTCTTTCGCTTATCGCCATAGACGAAAAGCTCTTAGCCGTCCGGAGTCACCAAATGGACAACTCTTTTGGCACAGACAATACAGGCACGGTTGGTAGCCAACCAATCCATACCCACTATAATATCAAATTCCTTTGTATCGATGGCTACACGGCCTATAGAAAAGTGATACACATCTAACGATAGCACACAATCATAATAAATTTGGGTAACTACAACTGATTTGCCGCTAGCGGCATCGATAGTCAAAGGGAAATTCATCAACGAGGGCAATTTATTCAACTTTCGGGCAAATGATTTAGAAACAAAAGATACATTTGCACCCGAATCAAACAACACAATAGCAGGTAAGGAGTCGAGAAGAAATGTACCAGAAACAACATCCGGCACGTCTTGGGCCTCGGCGGCCGAAATCTGGAATACTCTTGCATGTGCCTTCAGCGAGTTCCCCTTTGATTGGGAGGAACCACCACCCATCATCGGCTTAGCAGCCGAAGCTTAACTCTCCACCGGTTTAGCTTGACGATTAGGACAGCCCCACGATTTATGTCCCGTCTTGCCACATTCAAAACATGTGTCCGCCAACTTAGGACACCATGGTCGGGCGTGCCCCGCCTCCCCACAATTATGGCACACGAGGTTGTTTTGGAGACACTCACCCTTGTGGGATTTCCCACATTTCCCACATGTCTTGGCGGAATTTGACCATTTCCGCTTTGATTTTCCTTGAGAATGAGATTTCTGCTTCGAGAATGATTGCGATTGAGGGTTCGCACCCTTGTTACCAGAATAATAAGATCGGGGTGGTTTCGTCGATTCCTGAGGGATCTCGGATTTTGCTTTCTTAGGCACAAGGACATCAAAGTCGTCCCTAGAAATTTCATACTCCCTTCGGCGGGCACACTCCACCGCCTTTGCAAACGAAGTAATTTCTCGAATCGTCACAAACTCTGGCATTTCTCTACGAAGCCCCTCTATGAAGTTCTTCGTCTTTTGTTCCTCGTCAGCCACCAAGGCACCCACAAACTGTGCCTTGGAGTTAAACTCCAAGAGGTAGTCATCCACACTCAAATCTCCCTGCCGGAAGGAGAGAAATTCGCGCTTTATCTTTTGGATAGAGACGGTAGGACAGAAATGCTTTTCAAATCGGAGCCTGAACTGTTCCCATGTCATAGTTCCCACCATATCTTGACCCAGAATGGCGACTTCAGAGTCCCACCATGTTAGAACTGGGCCAACTAGAAGAGCAGCACCATAATGGACCATCTTATCGGCCCTTACTTCCATTACCCGGAAGAGCTTCTCGATCTCTTTCAGCCAATCAAGCGATTCTACCGCGGTAGCTCGGCCATTGAATTCACGGGGTCGGCACCCAATGAAATTTTTGAAAGACATCCCCTTCTTGGATTTGGACGAAGACTTGTCTTTCTTAGTCTTGTCCTTCCTCTTCTTATCCTCATCTCCCTCATTATGGTCGCCATCGACCTTGCTTTCACCCTCACCGTCATTTCCGGTTGACTTACAGTCATCATTGGCTCGCCTGCCCCAGGCTTCATGAAATGCCTTCATCTGGGCTTGCATCATCTCATTTTGTTGGCGGTTTTGATTCAACATTTCTGCCACCATTTGAAGGACTCTATCATCCCTCGAACCCTCTTCAGAACGATAACTCGTCTCGTACTCGGACTCATCAGTGGGGACCGGCTCAATCACCGGACTAACATTTCGATTGGATGTGTTGTCCGACATTGAACTGAAATAAGCAAATTTATATATCGATCATTTAGTTTTTTTATATATATGAGTATTCGCATACTAACACAATATAAACATTTGAAGGACTCTATCATCCCTGTTGGTCATGGCGCGACCAGAGGCTGGTAGCGCCACTACCACGCTTCTTCCTGCCCACTGACTGCACAATTAATGTTTTTCAATGCCCCAAACCTTCCAAAACTCCCATAAATGCTCCTAACACTTGGAATTGACTTTACCAACCATATAATCAACATATTAAGGTCATTTAAACCCCTCTAAACATAATGGAATCATTTCATAACAATCCATGATTCTATGGAGCTCATACGGACTCCAAACGAGTTCGAAAACGACCGAAAGCTCCAACCGACGACACCGAGCTCCATTTGAGCTCGAATTCAATTCTAACCAATTCCATATCATTATTAAACCTAAATGGGCTATCTTAGACATTCAACTCACATCTAAGCATTAAAACTCATTCACAAAATGTTTTGGAACTCGCTGTGGCATTTCACCGAACATTTGGCGTGCGGTTTGGGCCTAAAACGCCAAATTGAGTTCTTGCACGTGATTTGAGTTACCCAACATATGAAAACACTTTTTTATCATAAGTAAACACTTTCTAGACATATTGGCACCATAACACCTCATTCCATGATTCCATGGAATTCATATGAACTCAATCGAGCCTTTAAATGGCCAATACACAATTAAGTCTTCAAACTCCAAATAAGTTCCTACTAGCTTCCATTCAACTCCATGGCCATAAATAAAACATTTGACTCATAATTTATCATATGGAATGTACAAGAACACATAAACCCATTTCCTTCCACCATTGGAGCTCAAAAGGAGCTCCAACTTGGGGTTTCATTCCATAACACTAACTCACCCAAACATTTACATATTTATGAATCAAATGATTCAATAACCCATAAATATTACTCTATACATGATTTTAGGGTCATTTACTAACTCAATCATATAAAACCCACTTAGGGTTGTGTTCTTCAAGAATGAAGAACAAGATGAAAATGGAGAAAGGGATGGAAAGAGTGTGATATACCTTCAAAGATGACACCAAAATGGTGATTTCTAGATTCAATCATTCACCCTTGAAGACCAACCAAGCAAACCCTAGGTGCTCTCTCTTGATTTCTCTCAAATGTGAAAAAGATGCAAAGTGAGTGTGTGTGTGGTGTGTTGGTCGATCAAATGAAGAAAAGGGAGGGGGGAGAGTTTGGCCAATAACCAACTTTACCCCTCCTACTTTAACCCCATACACACATAAACCCTTAACAAAAATGCACCCGTTTTATTTAAATAACACAACAACCTATAATACTTAAATTCATATTCATGCAACTTATAACAAGGTATTATACTAATAACTCAAATTTTATGATTAGCTAATATTAATTTTCTTACAAATTTTGGGGCGTTACACTTTCACCATGCACGGCCAGCGCCGACGAACAGAGCAGATGCATAACTTACTTTCTTTGAATCTAGGAAATCGAAGATTCTGAAGATTTCTTCAGTATGACTTATCCAATCCAAAGCATGGATTGGATTTACTGTACCCTCAAAGTTCAAAGCACCGCTTGCTTTAAAATCTTTAAATTTACAGCCTTTCGGCTGTTCGATTTGGGTATCAGGGTTAGAGTTATCAGAATCAGACTCATCATTTTGAGCTTGTTTTTCTTTTCGCTTGTTTTTCTTATCAGCACGTCTCTTAGCTTCGGCCTCATCTCTGGCCCGAAACTGTTCTTGCATATTCTTATTTTGTTGTTCCGATTGTTTGGGTAATAGTTGTTGTACCATTTCAAACATCTGTTGGGGAGTCATATTGTTGGGGAAATCACCTGATCCTGACATCTTTACTGAAAATAAAAAATCATGTAACTATTAGTTTATAGACTTAGAGCTATGTACCCTTATTCCCATCCTAACAGTCTGTACATCCTATCTCAGTTCCAACCACCTAAATGATTGATACATATGTATTGCTTCAGTTTGAGATCAAGTATTACCCACATAATACTTGATTCACTCAAACTATGGTCACTGATACCATCCTATGAAGACCTCCCCTTACGGGGCAGTCCTCATTGTCTAGGTCCCACAAATTGTAATACGATATCAATCATAACTAAGATAGAGTAATTAAGTTGCGGAATTATGAATTACAGTACAAACAATTTAGGATAAGTTTAATATAATTTCAGTACGAGTTACAATTTTCAAATTTAACTTATAAATGGTACAAGACTAATCTAATACATGTCACCATACAATCAAAGGAAATCTACCCAGACCACCACATTCTATCATCTTCAAAGTTGTACCAAAAGGGTCGTTGGAATAGTGGTCTATAGAAACTTCACTTGATCTTGGGAGACCTAAGAACTTGGTCTGGCAGGTGTTTTTCTCTTGTATTTTCATGTAAAAATGTTTAACAACAACTATAAGCAATGCTTAGTGAATATATAGATTTATCAGATTACACGCATTTCAACAAGCGGATAGTGGGGATCTAGCGTGATACATCTTGACTGCCGCTACAACCACTCATGATTGAGACATAGTAAATCAGAATTGGATGATGTCCAGGTCATGCCCACGCTTTTAGTGGAAGCGATCGACTCAATACTGGGCTAGCTACCAGCAAACATCGTGGGGGAGCATCAAAGTAATCAATACCAAGTTCAATAGAACTGGTGACATAGCTAGGTCTAAAACAATAGACCGACAAGGCTAATCATGTTAAGCTAAATCAATACATCAAAGATACGAGCAATGATGAATGCCTAAATAAACAAGGTCATGATAGCAAAATCAACTTATAACAATATCTGAATTGAACTCTAAGTACAATGTATGCAAAATGATAAGTCAAATAGCCATCATGATCGACAGGGCATCATCGAACCATGGTGAGTACATGTCACAATTCAGCTGAGCATAAATGAATGCCAAGATAAACTATCATCAACAATATGTCTCAACCGGAATCAAACATGTAAAACTGAATATCTATAACTCATAGTTTACTGAATTAATCTGAGTTGTTGACTTTATCAAGCAGATTTCCCCACTACCTGAGTTATCTCAGGATTTTTAATTTTTGACTTTCAGGACTTGGCTTGGCTTTACAAACTCTGACCCACTTTTTAGTACTTTAACTTTATTACTTATCTCAGAAATTATCTGAACCTGTCCAGAATTTATCATTGCAAGATCATTAGCTTTTGAACTATGATTAACTTGATTCTGATAACTCATATGTTTTTATGTCCTTTTTTATAGATATGTGTGACTTTTACTAAGTCATTTAAGCTTTTACTAAGTCATTTAGGCTTTTATTTGCACATTTAAGTCATTTACGCTTTTAATAAACATAAGTATATTACACCATTGCTTAAAAATGATAAGGCTCTTATTTATTATTTTAAAACCATCCAAAATGGGCCATCCGAATTCGGATCAGTGCTCATCCGAGATTTGACATTTGAGTTCGGATCAGCACTCAACCGAGTTCGGGTCATCCGAACTTGACATCAGAGTTTTGGTCTCATTGGAATTCAGTCCCATCCGAATTCGGATCCAACACTTAGAATTTTCCCAGTTGGTTCTTGATGTTGCAGTTTCAACACATACGGGTTTTCATCAAAAATTTGTCAAACTTATATTTATTAATTAACATGCAATTCAAAATAAGGTTATATTATCATTATTGGGGTGTTTCTACACTATTTTCCCTATCTTAAACACATTAAATCATCCAGATTCGTCCAAAATCAAGACTTTTTCTCAAGAACACAAAACTTTACAAAAACTCAGATTTCTCATTTATTTGGACGATTTAAACAATGATTTTAGTTTCTGTAACTCCTAAAAGCTTCAATATACGATTTCCAACCATTATTACTAACATGAAACATCTCTTATTCAGATTTAAAAAAAAATCCGATTTTATGCATTTTAACTCTAAAATAAAAACTAAAGCTTGGAAATTTGTTTTGTTACCTCAAACTCCACTTGAATCTTGATAATTATGAGATAATCCATGATTTTGCTTGGTTTAAATCTGAATTTATTGCAACAATTGATGGAGCCGTGGATGATGATGAGAGAGAAAGAGAGAAATGTTGGTGATAATGAGCATTAACTCACTTTTGGGTATTTTATATATTCAACTTTGCTAAATGAACCATTTAACCCCTAGACTTATGTTTATTATATCTCTTTTAAATTTTTGATCATCTAAATAATTTATAACAATTATTCAACTTAATTAAATAATTCCATTACTTAATTAAATTACAATACAAATAATGTAATTAAAAAACATTATTGAATCAAATATCAAAATTAGAGTTGGGTTAAAAGCTAGGTAGTTACATGCGACACTTTTAAAATGCAACATTTTTCACATTCTAATGGAACATTTTTATGATTTATCGTCATTAAGTTATGACAACACTTTATTCATCAAATGTGACACTTGTATAATCTTTTGAAAAAATAAATGTGACACTATTTATGCTCTATTGCAACATTTTTCTTATTCTTTTTCATTTAATACAAATACAATAAATTACTATATTGATTTGTAATACTTTTATTCGTATAATACCAAATTCTATAACACGAGCTGACTATAGAAATAATACGATATCATTCAAATTGTATTCCGACAATATTAAGGTCTAATACCAAAAATAACCACAATGAAATGCACAAGTAATACAAAAATAGTCGATTACAGCCCCAGAAGAGCGACCCCAATTGTTAGTACATTTAAAAACTATCTTGTCTAATTAAATTTGTCAAATACAAATGCAAAATTTTCATTTATATTATTACAAAGTGGCATTTTGATTCAATAAGAGAGTTTACCTGCAATCGGGAGTACTTACTTACTAGAGGGTATGGAGCCACGTCGTTTGCTTAGCGTGTCCGAGGGTCAATGTACGTATGGGTGTGCGTTTATGATCATACCTATGTTAGTAATCAAGTTAACTTCATTGAGATAGGAGCATCTTACTTGTTAATAATACAGTCATTTTGAAAGTTCTATAACAGCCCTAAAAACAACCATAATTAGGTTCACATCAGTCCCCAAAAAATAAACAAAATCAAGTCCAAACTGAACACTAATACACTATAAATTAAAGTTTGCTAAATTGTATGGTTTGGCTAAATATATGTTGTTTCTGATCTTGACTCTTGGCTGTACAGGATTCAAGTGTTCTTTGAATTAGATGTTGTTTCTTATCCTACCAAAACTAAGTTGCCTGCTATTCATATGGAGGAGAAGGCACTTCAATTTAGTGTACCTTTATCTTGGTCTGAGTATAATGATATTGAACAATTTAAAAGAGAAAAATGGTTAAGGAGATTCACCTAAAACTGATTGAATATTTGATTCTTTGATGGAGAGGATGCTCCTGAAAACCTACTACAATGAACGAAGCTAATATATAATAAAGTTTCAACAACTAAGCTTAACCATTTAAGACGATTTATCATTAGGTTCACATATGTAGATAACGGTAATGAATCTATCAACATAGAACATGTAATATACTTCAAGAAAGAAAAATACAAATCATATTGATTAGTCACCTAATGCTTTGTAGCAAAACCTGGCTGAAAAAATAATCAAAATGAATAAGAAAAAGCAGGGAACATGGTTTCCAACAAAGCTGCAGGAAAACAACCAAACTACAACCAAAATAGCTTCCAAACCAGTAGCTAACAGTTGTTGCCCTGTTGTGAACAAACATCGAGATAAAAGCCTTATAAGTGGTGAAAAATAGTAGATGTGCAGAACAAAATGCTTCTTAAAAAACTACAGAAAAACTATAAAGAAACTATTTAAAAATTCATCTCAATTAGGAGTAATGAGCATTCCCCTTTTCACAGGTGTGTGGAGACTGGAGAGGCAAATGTATGGGGCGATGGAGTTGTTCCAGAAGTATCATACCGTCTTAAGGGTTCATTAAACTTTACTTTTGATGGCGTATACCACTCGCCTGTTGGTTCAGACGATGAATCTACACCACCTGCTAAACTATTGTGCATAGTAACAAATTCTTTTCATGGAAATCTGGCTATTGTAAATCCTGCATCTTTTGCTGGAAGATTTTGTTTTCCATATGGGAAAGACACTCAATTTAATTATATGTATATTGAACCTTTTGAACAGAAACACCTTTTTAATCCATTTATCATTTACACTGGCTAATTAAAGTTGCCATGCAAGCTGCAGAGGTATGATTTGGATTTAATAACTTTCTTTTGTGTATCAGTTATTGATTCTTGCGTGGAGTTGTGGAAACAACTATAGGAGTTTATTTCAGCCAAAACTGTCCCAAATCAACTCCTGTAACTTATTCAAGGTTATGAGACCCATTCCTTTAAGTCCAAGTTTAAGTCGTGGCCATCAGGTTTTGCGCTTTCTACTCCTGAGGAGGGCCGAGAAAAAGTAGCAAGTAAAGCTATTTTCTATATTACTTAAGCTCTGGTGAAGCAACATTGCATTGGCCCCAAATGGCTAGAAAAAGTTCTACTGCAACAGAGAGAGTCCCACCTTTGCTTGAAGAAAATAGAAAAACTGAGGTTTGATCACAAGCTCATTACTGTCATTTTTTGGAGTTAAAGCAGTTTATGTGGTTCATTTCCTTGTTTACAATGTAAGCTTCGAATATTTTGTTTGTTTATTTCTTGAATTTTTCTACTACCTGCGTTGTTGGAGGTTTGATCACTAGGATAATGTAGCGGATTAATCACAAATCTTAGGCATTGTTTGATTTAATGTCTAATATCTTAATTGTCTCTAATATCTAATTTGAACAATTGAAATTTAACATCATCTCTTTATTAAACAGATGTAATAAGACATTAGACGTCTAAACACTTAAAAAACAAACGAGCTCTTACTATATATTTCATATTTATTATTTCATCTCTTTTTAATTGTTCTTGATGGACATATGAGGCTCATAGGCAAAGTAGTAGTAGATACTCTTTGAGGACTTTGATGAACACATGTTTTTTTGCAAGTTAAGTCCAAAAACATGCAGTTATGGTTGTGTTTCAACAATCTGAATGTGTTCTTTGAGATAATGTGATCATATTATGCAACATCGGGAGGACCAAACTATCCAGTGACTCCTGTATAGTGGCACCCATTTATGTATGGTTTTTGTTAAGGGAACTTTGTAGCAACTTCCAAAGTTACGGTAATTTCTTTTCTTAACAAACGCAAAAACTTCATCACTTAAATAGTTGAAATGGAATTATTCTATCTGTTTTGTTTCGTTTAGTTTATAAATATTTCAATTTACGAAAAGAAACTAAATTATAATATACAATATTACAAATTTTTAGTAAACGTTACGTGCTTTGTATCCCAAACAATATGTCTGCTTCTTACTCTGAAGAATCACCAAATCCATGTTGCTCGGTCCAGAAAAATGCTTTTGAGTGGGGCTTATCAATGATTCCACATTCAGACGAGCTTTGTATCCCAGACAATAAATGCCTACATTCTTGGCAGTAATTTTTGTTAAAGCTGTTAAAGAATGAATTATAATGTATAGTGTAGGGGTCTCTTATGTAAATCTTTGTTCTATATATACTGTGAGATGAATACATACACCCTCGATGGGTTCCACATATTATATCATGGTATCGAGCCTAATCCTAATCCTTGATATCGGTTCCTTTTTTCCGATCCACTGATCTCCTTCCGTCAACCATCGCCGACAACGCTTCCACCCTCCACAGCCTTCCGGACACCATCACCGCTGATGTGCCCCCTTTGCGCAGCCATCCCCCTTGCGCCTATGCCACCTGTACCGCCGCCCCCCCCACTTTGCGCCTGCGCCACCTGCGCCGTTGCCTTCTCCGTTGCGACCTGCTGCTGTCGTCCACCGCTGTTGCCCACCTGCTGCTGCCGACGACCTCCTAAGCCGCCGCTACCTACTGCTGTCATCCGCCGCCGCCATCTGCCGCCTTCTTCTCGGTTACTTTGTGAGCACATTCCTGTTTCACTTTTACCGTTAATTTTATTTTTCTCAATTACTATTATAATTAGTCATGACAGGAAATCCCTCACAAACCACACCCAATCCCACAGCCTCCCAACTAGTGTTTAACCACTGATGGCTCACGCTATAATTTGTGGCATCGAATATTTACTGATGTGTGTAAAGGTGCAAAAGTCATGGTTCACATTACTGGAAAATCAAAACCTATTAGTACTGATGATGAGGATTAGGAAGCTATAGATTCTCGCATTAAATCCTGGTTTTATTCCACCTGTGAACCTAACTTACTTAATCTTATCACCAAAGATAATTGCACTGCACATGACCTTTGGGAGGCACTTGATGCTCATTTCTTGAATAATAAATTATCCTGTAGCCTTCAGCTTCAAACTCTTTTTCGTAACACTAAAAAGGGTGATCTTTCCATTACTGATTACTGTCATACATTAAATGATATTGTTGATTCCCTAGCTGATGTTGACACTAAAAATACTGATCAGGATCTGTCTTGCAAATTCTACAGAATTTACCTTCATCCTATCAAAGCTTAATTGATGTTATCACACACACCAAACCTTTTCCCTCCTTTCTTGAAGCCAAGAACATGTTACCTTTGCATGAGTCACGTGAAGACCAACCTAAGCCTACCCTTGAACCACAACCTTCCCTCAGCTCTGCACTTTATTCCTCGCCTAGTACTAATAATAATGGTAAAGGGAAAAATAAAAATAATCGTGGAAACAGAAACATGGGACGCGTTGCATCCAAGGGTAATACGAGAGGGGGGTCTTTTAATGGTACTGCTTCTTTTACAGGTCATTCTCGTGGTGCAGGTTAATCAAGTGCTCCACCAGCTTTCAATAATCAGCTTCTTCAACTCCTTCAGAATGCCTTGCATCAACAATCTCAGGCTTCTCAGCATGGGGGCAACTATCGTCAGCAGATGCCTCCCACATCCCATCATACAGGGACTCACACTCCATCTGCACTATACGCTGCGCCTCCTCCAGTCTCTCTAGCTCCTACAGCTCCACCTCAGTTCACAGATTTAGCATCTCTCTTCAGCTCGATGTCTATTCAGCAGCCTCAACAAAATCCGGATAACAATTACTACATGGACACTGGTGCAAGCTCCCACATGTCATTCAACCAAGGTAACCTAGTTTCTCTTAAACCTTGTGGCAAGTCAAAAGTAATCATGGTTGGTAATGGTGCTTTACTTCCGGTTTCTTGTACTGGTGATACATTTCTTCCCTTAATACAAAACAAACTGGCACTGAAAAATGTACTTGTTTCTGATCATATGGTTAAGAATCTAATTTCTGTGTGTAAATTCACTCTTGATAACTGGGTTTCTGTTGAATTTGATCCTTTTGGTTTCTCCATAAAGGATCGTAATACAGGACGTCTTCTTCATCGCTCTGACAGTATTGGTGATCTCTACCCTGTTCTTCAGCCCTCTCAGCCATCTGTGTCATCTTCCACCGCTATAGTCACCTTGTCTCCTCATGTGTGGCATCGCCGTCTTGCTCATTCGGGCAGTTCTACTTTTAATTTTTTACGTTCTCGTAAATTTATTTCTTGTTCCAATGCAATGTTACCTATGTGTCACGCCTTTTAATTAGGTAAACATTGTCGCTTGTCTTTTTCAAAGTCTACAACTAAGACTTCACGACTTTTTGAGCTGGTTCATTTTGATTTGTGGACATCTCAAGTACCCAGTTTGAGTGGTTTTAAATACTATATACTTTTTTAGATGATTATTCTCACTTTTTATGGGTGTTCCCTCTGCGTGTGAAATCTGACGTGTTCCAGGTGTTTACTACATTTCGTGATTATGTTGTAAATCAGTTTAAAACAAATATACAATCTTTTCAGTGTGATAATGGACGTGAATTCAATAATACTAAATTACTTGAACTTTTTCAAAAACATGGAAGTAAAGTTCGCTTCTCTTATCCTTACACATCACAACAAAATGGCAAAGCTGAACGTGTCATTCTTACAATTAACAATGTGGTCCGCACCCTTCTGTTTCAAGCATCTCTTCCACCAAAATTTTGGATTGAAGCTCTCAACATGTCAGTTCATCTTCTGAATATTCTTCCCACCACCACTCTAGACTCTAAAACCCCTTGTGAGATCCTATACGGCACTTTCCATATTTTCTCTCACTTACGTGTTTTTGATTGCCTCTACTATCCAAATCTCTCTTCTACAGCCCCCAACAAACTTTCCCCTCGCTCTACATCTTGTGTATACGTGGGTCCTTCCTCTTGTCATCAGGGTCATCGATTCTATGATCTAGTCACTCACCGTATCATTATCTCTCGTCATGTCATCTTTGATGAAGATCATTTCTTGTATGCATCGTTCAACGTCCCTCCCTCTCTCTCTGAGTATGATGCGTTCATTGATGATGTCACCACACCTACCCTGATGACTAATGAACCTAATGCATCTCCATCCACTACTCCCTCTGTTCCTACTTCTGACTCGCACACCTCTAGTGACTCGAACATCTCCACTGGCGACTCCCCTACAGAGATGATTGTTGGGAAATATTCTAAGTATGTCAAGCTGCTAGTTAGATTTCTCAAACTGTTAGTAGATTTTCTATGTAAGTACAAAGTTCAAGCTGTTAGTTGAAGAAGTTCGAGCTGCTAGTTCAAAAGTTCAAGCTGTCAGTGTTCAAACTCAAGCTGCTCAACAGATAAACTTTAAACTGCTCAACAGCTCAATAAACAGAAAGTGCTGATATTCAGGAAAAGATATATTTGAAAATTTAAGCATATCTACTATCAGAGAAATCAGAGTTTATCAAGGAAACAAATCAGAAAGCAATATGTATACATAGAATAGGTTTTTCTATTGTAAGTCTGCACGTACTAGTTTATTCAGTTGTAATTGTCATTCTGATTAAGTTTTTCATAAGCCTCAAAGGTTGAAAAACCCTAAGAACAATCTGTGTTCTTCGTCTAATCAAACAGATTAGAGGTGATTGTAATCATTGAGATTGGTTATACAAATGACTTTTGATTATTGATTGTGCTTGTGTGATTATTTGTTTTGAAAGCTTTTCTTAAAACAGTTAAGTGTTATTCCGCAAACTTCTTAATTGGACTTTGATTCAATACAAGGTTATTGGTTTATACTCTGATTAATTCAAACCAGTTAATCTTAGGTAGTGATTTTTTTTATTGATCTTGACAAGTGGTATCAGAGCCACAGGTTTTTCTTTGTTTTCAAAGTCAGAAGCTTTCTTTTAAAATTTTAATTTTCTGCAATGGAATTTGATAATAGCAGTAGTGGATCTGGGCAAGGACTCAAAGTGTCTATGCTCAAACCCACTGAGTTTGAGGTGTGGAAACTCAGGATTCAACAACACATTCAATTTATTGATTATGCCATATGGGAAGCTGTTGAATTTCCTCCTGTAGTTGATCCTGAACTTGATGCTGAGGGCAAACCCATAAAAACTCCTCCAAAAACTGAACTTGAAAGAAAAGCTAGAATGAATGAAGTGAAAGCTCTTACACTTCTACAGATAGCCATTCCTAATGCTTATCAACACCAGTTTAAAAAGTTTTACACTGCTCATTCTCTTTGGATTGCTTTAGAGAAAAGATTTGCTGGCAATGCTAGCACCAAGAGAAATCAAAAGGATCTTTTAAAACAGCAGTATGAGAACTTTTCTTGTGGCAAGAATGAAAAACTTAATCAAATATTTGACAACTTTAAAAAAACTGATAGGTGAATTGGAGAGTGCCAAAGTCTGCTTGGATCTAGATGAAGTAAACAGAAATTCTCTTAGATCTCTTGGTGAAGAGTGGACAGTCTATGCTGCACACTGGAGAACCAAAGACACTCTTGATGAAATAGAGTTGGATGATCTTTACAACAGTTTGAGAGTGTTTGAAACTGAGATTGAAACTAAAAAGAAATCATTTTCCTATAATCATAACACTGCTCCACTGTCATCAACATTGTCTGATAAATCTAACTGTTGTGATTCCTTCTGAGGTGTTGATGGTAACTCTACTGAAACTCATCTTGAAGCTTTTGTTACCAATGATGGACTGTTTGCTCTAAATGCTGAAGATTTAGAACAGATCCATCCAGATGATCTAGAAGAGATGGACTTGAAATGGCAGCATGCAATGTTGACTATGAGGGCTAAAAGGTTTCTGAAAAGAACTGGCGCCAAAATTTGATGCGAGTGTCGTTAACCCGTCAAAAATACCACTAAATACCTTAGAAGCTAGGGTAAGTAGGGATCGTATCCACAGAGAGCGAGAGGTTAAATGCACGTATTCGAGCGACTAGCGTTGTAATTTAAATAATTTGAAAAGATTAATTGATTTGTAAAAAGGTGATTACTTGGTTTATAAAATCAACTACTTACGAGATTTGTAAAAAGAAACCTTAATGAAATTGTTTGATTAAATAAAATATGAAGATAACCATTCCCGGATTCCACACTTAGCTTTGTATTTAATTTATAAACGATGTGAAGATTACATAGACATAATCCTTGTTATAATTATTATTAGATTCGTTACGTGATCTTAGGCATAGCGCGTGACACGTTTGATTACTCATCTTAATTAAATAAATAACTTGGCACGAATAATAAAATATCAACGAACTATCTTGCGAAACGCAACCAAACAAATAACAATCATTCGTTTACAATCTAAACATAAATAATAAAACCATGCAAACATAAAGTAATCGTTCGTAAAGTTAAACACTTAGCCGCTGTGCTTCCTCCGAGAATGATTATGTGAGATTAGCCGGACATTCTTCGCGTGACGCTCAAGAGTTGTGTGTCCATCTTCGCAGCTTGACTCGTGTGCTCTTCGTACTTGTGTTCGCTCAAACGGTGTCCTTTTCCTTAGCTTTCTTCTCCAAAAAACGATCTTTTTTTGTCTTCCATGACTTGGTATTTATAGAGAAGTGCTGGAAACCCTAAAAACGGCTCAGAATCTCTTTTTTCGGGTTGGGCGCTGTAACAACCTAATTTTTATCTAGTCGTAAATTCAGTAACATTTTGAACCGATAATGTAATAAAGTTACATTATTTGAATTATAATTTAATTAAGTGATGAAATATTTATTTAATTATATAAATATTTATATTTATGAATTAATAAACTATTAAGGGAATTAAATAAAAGAGATATAATATACAACAATGAAAGTGAGTTAGCTAGCAAATATAACTAGACGATGTATATAAACGAGAAATTAGATTCAAAATCAGAATTTGCTCTCTCTCTCTCTAACTCTCTCTCTCTCTAAACTCTCTCTCTAGCTTTCTCTCTCTACCTTCTCTCTAGAAATTCTCCTAAACCGACCGTCCGATTATCAAGAAATATATATCATTAAGAAGATCTCGGCGAATACTACGCGAATATACTAGTTCCTGCGTGAATTCAGACGAATTGAGGTAAGTTTATATATATTTCCGTTTTATATATATATGGTATTCTCGAATCTATAAAGTTTTATGAAATTTAAAGCCATTTTTATCAAAATTAACTAGAATAAGTGTAAGATAATCGAACATAGGCTTAATATTGATTATGTATGTGATTTATGCCTTAGAAATTCAAGTTTTAGAGTTGCAAATATGATCAGATTCGAGGATGTTATGATCAGATTCGAAAAATGCATAGAACAGACTCGAAATGGAGTTAGATTCGAAAATACCTAATTAGATTCGAATTTTGTGTATGGTTCGAATCTAGTCACCTAGATTCGAGGCTATGTATGTTCGAATCTATGTGTTCGAATCTAGGAATGTGCATCGAGTCTAAGTCTTAAATTCGAATCTATATGCATGCTAGTATCGAATCTAATCTCATTATCTCGAATGTGTATGAGCTTCGAATCTATTCACTAGATTCGAATGAGCTTCTTTTCGAATCTATGATATTCGAATCTGTTTCCTTTAATTCGAATCTGATTTAGTTCCAAGCCTAAGATGATATATGAACAAACAAGTTATCAGAATCAGATAAAATAAAGATTTTAACGACCAAAGAAATGATGATAATGATATGATATTGATATGGTATGATATGACAATTCTGGACAGGTTCAGTGAAATTCTGAACAGTTAGACAAAGATTTTAAAAGATTTAAAGCGGGTCAGAGACTTGATTTGACAGAGAACAGATTGATAAAATCCTGAGATAACTCAGGTGGCAGATTCATAAATCTGTTTGATCAAGACCCAAACTGTGAGTTATAGATATTCAAATTGAACATGCAAAGATCCGTTTGAGATATATTGATGCTGTTACATTATTTGACATTCATTTATCAGCTGGATTGAGACCTGTGCACACCATGGATGGGTGTTGCCCAGTGAATCATGATAGCTATTTGCTTATCATTTCATATTGCATTTATTAGCGCTTCAGACTTTGCTTTATGATTCGTTGCTATCATGACTCCTAAGACTTATGCTTACTTCATTGATCAGACTTGATAAGATTTATTCAGCTTGACTAGCCTTTATGGTCTATTGTTCTAGACCCGGCTATTCCACCAGTTCTCACGAACTTGGTAATGACCTCCGATGTTCGGCCATGTTGACCTACTGGTAGCTAGCCCAGTATGTGGCTGATCCCCACGATATAAGCGTGAGTGTGGTTTGAACATCATCCGATCTTAAGATACTATATCTCAATCATGATGAGGGCTGTAGCGGCAGCCAAGACTTATCACGCTTAGAATTATGACTCCGCTTGACACGCATGTTAATATTGAAAATCTATAAACTCACTAAGCATTGCTTACAGATGTTACATTATAATTTTACAGGAAAAAGCAAAGGAAAGTCACCTGCCGGACCTAGCACTTAGGTCTTACACGATCAAGACAGAAGTATCATAGACCTCTACTCAGCGAACTCATTTTGGTACTAATTGGATGATGATGTTATGGTGATCTGGGTAGATTTATTTTGATAATATGATGACATGAATTAGATTAGACTTGTGCCCTTTATAAGTTTAATTTAAAAACCGTAACTGTATTAAACTTAAATCTTAATAGCTTGTACTGTAATTTAATTTTCCGCAATATAATTACTCTATCTTAGTTTGATTGATATCGTATTGCATGATGTGGGACCTAGACTGGTGAGAACTGACCCGGAAGGGGTGGTTTTCACAGGCGCAGCCGCAGGAGCAGGCCTGCGCCCCCCCCCCCCCCCCCCCCCCCCCCCGCGCCCCGGTCTTCGCTTGGGTTTTTCGATGGGAAAAATCATTCTGTTGAACACTCGGTTGGGGAGCAGGGCTGCGCCCCCCTCTGCGCTTGGGCACTCGGTTGGGGAGCAGGGCTGCGCCACCCCTGCGCTTGGCTCTCTGAAAAGTTCTCCGATTTTTCTCAATTTTTGCCAAACTTAGACTTAAATTGGTCACCTACACAAGCAATGAAATTAATTAATAGTAGCACATTCTACGACATATTTTCATTTAAAACTAACTCTTCTACGCTTAATAAACATGGTTATTTATAACCCGATCACCAGATCAAAGGGAAACCAGCATTTGATAAATCCAAAGTTGAATGCTTTAAATGTCACAAGCTTGGCCACTTTGCCTGAGAATACAGATCCCAAGGTCAACTGCCACCAAGACCCCAGCAAATCAATCAAGCTTCATCATCACAAGCACTTGTCTCTCAAGAAGACAATGTGTTTGACTGGAGTGATCAGACAGAGGAAGAGTTTCAAAATCAAGCTCTAATGGCAGAAACATCAAATGTCACCTCCACTGAACTACCATCTGAGGTAAATGCTAAACTCTGCTCTCAAACATGCAAAAATATGGTTAAAAAGTACAGAGATCATAATGAGAGCATGTGTAAAACTCTAGCTAAGATGGAAGAAAGGAGATATGAGTACATGCAGGCCATAGAAGATCTTGAAAAACAGATCAATGACTATAAGGATAATGATATTCAAATGGGACATGATAGAACATATCATGAGTGGGAGAAAAAGGAGCTGAATAAGAAAATAGAATCTCTAGATAAGAAATTAAATGAGGCTGAACAGAAGGTGTTGGAAGCTAATAAGAAAATAGAATCTGTCAATATAGACCTAGGAAACTTCAAATTGGCAAATCAAAAGCTGGAACACCTAATGGAAATTCAATTTAAAGATAGGGTAAAATCTCAGCTCAATCCCAAAGAAGGTATAGGATACAAAGCCACTCCACCTACAACAACAAATACATTCATCCAATGAGTGAAGTTGCTGATAGGCTTGTTAATGAACCATTAGATGAGTCTATGACCACTGTAGATCCTGTCCTTGAAACCAGTCCTGATTCTAAAGAAGATCTAATTAAAAATGAAGACTGTGAGTGCAAAGAAGTTGAGAAAGGACACAAAACAATGAGTGTACCTATAGCAGCCCCAAACCCCAGTAAGAAAGGAAAAGAGAATATGAGTGTATGCCATGCTGCTCCCCAGGTTTCTGTACCTTCTAATTGTAACACTGCATCTTCCTCAAAAGGTAATAAAAGAGGTAAGACTGTTCCAATCTGCACATCCCAAAAGCATGGTGTCTAAAAGTTTCCCAAACAACAGCAAGTAAGGGGAAATCAACGGAACAAGAACCAATTATGGTCTGATAAAACTGGTTCTCAAATCAAAACAGTCAAAAGATGTTTCCATTGTGGCAGGAAAAACCATTTGGCCAGACATTGCTTGTACAAACCATTTGTTGCAAAACAGACTGTGGTTCAGAAACACGCATTTGTTAAAAACACTAAAAATCTTAAGGTCAAATCACCTGTTGCACCAGTTCCGAAGAAAACAGTTGATCACAGGTTCTCAAAAGTCACTAAAAAACAGTCCACACACCAAAAACAAGTTTTAGCAAAACCAAAATCAAAGTCTAAACAGATATGGTGTGTTAAAGGCAAAAACTCAGGTGAAACTGTTGATACAAACGTTGAAACTGCCAAGTCTAAAGTTGAAACTGTTAGTGCAAATTCTGAAGCTGTTAGCACTGCAGACTCAGCTCAGACTGCTAGGCTCAAAACTGAGACTGGTAATGGATCATCTGAGACTATTACTGCAAAGGTTGGACAAAACACCTGGATACCTCATGTCATAACTAAATACTCTCCACAGAATTCATCAGTGGATCTCACTAAGTATAAGAAGTTAAAGACAGTGTTTAGTTATGTCAATGCACAAGGACAACCCAAAACCAACTTGATTTGGGTTTACTCCACTACTAACTAAGCTTTTATTTGTGCAGGGCACCCACAGGTCACAACACAAAACAAGATGGCATTTGGACAGTGGATGCTCTAGGCACATGACAGGCAACTCTGATTGCTTGTTAAACTTCAAAGGCTTTGAAGGTGGGTTTGTTGCATTTGGAGGAAATTCCAAGGGAGGTAAGGTAACAGGTAAAGGTACTGTCAAAGCAGGCAATATGCTTTTCAATGATGTTTTATATGTTGAACAGTTGAAGTACAATTTATGAGTGTGTCTTAAATCTGTGATAAACAAAATATTGTTGTCTTCACAGATTCTGAGTGCATTGTTCTTTCAAAAGATTTTAAAAACCCTGAAAATCTTATTTTACTTAGAACACCAAGAAAGGACAATGTCTACTGTTTGGACACAGCTCTTTTATCCAAATCAAGTACTTTAAGTTGTTTGATATCTAAAGCATCATCAAATGAGTCTGCTCTTTGGCACAGAAGGATGTGTCACATGAACTTCAAATCTATGAATGTGCTGGTCAAAAAGAATTTGGCAAGAGGTTTACCACAAAAGGAGTTCATATGTGATGATCATTGTGTAGCATGCCTTAAAGGCAAGCAACACAAAACTTCTCATAAGGCCAAGGAAGTAAATTCAATCTCATCTGCTCTTCATCTTATTCATATGGATCTCTTTGGTCCAACATCTGTTTTGAGTTTGAATAAAAGGGCGTACTGTTTAGTTATTGTTGATGATTTCACCAGATTCACATGGGTATACTTTCTTAGGACTAAAGATGAAACTGCTGAGCTAGTTAAATCATTTATTCTTAAGATAGAAAACCAATCCAACTTAAAAGTTAAGGTGATTAGATCAGGCAATGGGACTGAGTTTAAAAACTATATCCTAAATAGTTTATGTGAGTCTAAAGGTATTGCTAGGCAATATAGTGCACCAAGAACACCACAGCAAAATGGTGTAGCTGAAAGAAAGAACAGAACTTTAATTGAGGCTGCTAGATACATGCTAGCTGATTCCAAACTGTCAATGACCTTTTGGGCAGAAGCAGTCAATACAGCTTGTTATGTTCTAAATAGGGTACAGGTTGTTCAATCACAAGGGAAAACTCCATATGAGTTATTCCATCATAGAGTTCCCTTAATAGGGTACATGTGATAATGTAAGTGTCATGTATTTAGCTAATAACCCAGTACACCATCAACGTACCAAACATGTGGTAATTGACTTACACTTTGTAAGAGAACGTGTTGCTTTGGGCTAAGTGCGTGTGTTGCATGTGCCCTCATCTCAACAGTTAGCATATATATTTACTAAAGGTCTTCCTACACAGTTGTTTTTAACTTTTAAGCTCAGTCTTAGCATTCGTCCTCCTCCAGCTCCGACTGAGGGGTGTGTGTTAAATAATGAATTATAATGTATAATGTAGGGGTCTCTTATGTAAATCTTTGTTCTATATATATTGTGAGATGAATGCATACACCCTCGACGGGTTTCCACATATTATAGCAAAAGCTATTATCTAATTATTAGTTTTCAAAAAAAACTACAACACTGTTTCAAACGCAAATCCAAACACACTGTTAGTTTAGGAAAAAAAACGAATCTGTCTAAAAAACGTGTTAGTTTTTCTTTTATTATAAACTCACAATATTTGAAACCAAAACTACTTTAAAACATAACGTAATTTTGAATAATAATAATAACGATGTAAATTACTATTAAGTATCTTTTAAAATACAACATACTATAATAAAACGTTACACAAACGCAAGTATTTACCTTCATAGACTTTTTCAACTATTGTCTATCATCGGATATGCATTTAATATCTTTACCTGAAACTATAAGATAAAAACGTTACACAAACGCAAGTATTTACCTTCATAGACTTTTTCAACTACTGTCTATCATCGGATATGCATTTAATATCTTTACCTGAAACTATAAGATAAAAACGTTACACAAACGCAAGTATTTACCTTCATAGACTTTTTCAACTATTGTCTATCACCGGATATGCATTTAATATGTTTACCTGAAACTATAAAACAAAAACGTTACACAAACACAAGTATTTACCTTCATAGACTTTTTCAACTATTGTCTATCATCGGATATGCATTTAATATGTTTACCTGAAACTATAAGACAAAAATGTTACACAAACACAAGTATTTACCTTCATAGACTTTTTCATCTATTGTCTATCATCGGATATGCATTTAATATCTTTACCTGAAACTATAAGATAAAAAGTATATCCAGCGGAAGTAAAATTTTGGGCATTTCAATCATCCTATTTGAATTTATAATTACATGATAATAATGTTAATGTTTAAACTTTGGGAAATTATCAAAAAATATAATATGAAATGTGACAATAAAAGTATTGAAAAAAAAAAATTAGACCGAGAACATTAACGTAAAATTCTAGTTTGACATAGAAAGAACATGAAATTCAAATTTTAAGCCAAAAAATATAATCAGCTGTTATTCTTTTACCAAAAAACGGATCATAAAATTAAAATTTTACATTCTTAATGGGTTATCAATACCCTTTTTTGACAAAATTGAATTTTATATTACATACATTTCTAATTGGCCTAAAAATTTTCACATTACATTTATTATCAGTTTTTGTATTTTATGTTACCATTCTTGGTAATTTATCTTTTTTTAGTAACCATATAATTACCACATAGATGATATTACAATCAATTACAATATGATTAGTTTACTTCTTCTGTTGCATGACCTTATTCAAATAACTCTATTTTTGACGTAACAAATCATGACCTTATTCAAATAACTCTATTTTCATTTGTTCCAGAACACCTGAATTTTCTTTGAAAAGTAAAAACTATCAATTTGTTAGAAAATAATATTTGAATTTGGCAACCAAGATGAAGTGTTAATTAGACCTATAGAGAAATGCGTTTTTAAAAAAATATTAAACCATTGGAAACAATTAGAATAGTTCAAATATCTTTGTCATAACAAGACTTGAACGTGGCATTTGGTTCACGGAATGAAATTCATAGAAGTTAATATTTAAATTTTAGTTATTAATATAGATGATGGTGAATGTAGAATATGATTTTTAATATTGGTTAGAGATGTAGGTTGGAATCTAATTCATTATATGTTGGAATTTAATTCATATATGAGTTGAGAGAAATGTCAAATTCTTATAAACAAGTAAATTTGATTAGGAAAATACATAAATTTAACAATTTACATAAGTTATCAAAAAATTTAAACAAAATAATTTTAAATTATAATTCCATCGAATTCCATTACACGAATCAAACGCCACATAAGATTTAAGAATATGATCAATTGATCATACCTACTCGATACTTCTTATATAATTCAAATATTAATAATAAAAGTTGAATACATCTTACTTAGATATTTTATGACTTTTTCATTATTTTACCTTTTCAAAATGGTTTTTTTTATTTGTGTGGAGACTATTTATAACACCTTTTCGTTCTTAAGGTTTTCACCATAAAAACATAACCGTTTGACATGAATTGTATACTAGATTTTCTCTTTCAAACAAAATATCATTAGAAAACAAGTTTCCCACTTCTTAACCATGACTTCTCGTCTACTAATATTAGGTCTTTGGATGGTGAGTTGCTCCATTGTTTCCGCCTCTGACCCTAGTCCCCTCCAAGACTTCTGTGTGGCTGACCCAGATAGCAAAGGTAAAAGATAACATTAGGATGTGAAAAACTAATCACATACACATGATTTGACAATATGTTGCATTAATTCGCAATTTCTTACTTGTTTTGTATTATTGTTTTCGCAGTACTGGTGAACGGTGTGGTTTGTAAAGATCCAAAAGTTGTGCAACCTGATGATTTTCTTTTTAGGGGGCTCCATCTCAGGGGAAACACTTCAAATGACGTTGGATCTATGGTAACTCCCGTAACTGTTGTAGAGTTGCCTGGGCTCAACACGCTTGGTATTTCAATGGCACGTATTGACTTTGCTCCATGGGGTATTAACCCTCCACATACACACCCTCGAGCCTCTGAAATCTTAACAGTGCTTGAAGGTAGTATTCAAGTCGGTTTTGTCACATCCAACCCTGAAAATCGTCTAATTATGAAAGTACTTCAGAAGGGCGACGTTTTTGTATTTCCACAAGGCCTGGTTCACTTCCAAAGAAATGTCGGAACTGACTATGCTGTTGCTATTGCTGGGTTGAGTAGTCAAAACCCTGGTGTCATCACGATTGCAAATGTTGTGTTTGGATCAAACCCTGACATTCCTATAGATATTCTTGCGAGAGCCTTTCAAGTGGACGTCCAAGTCGTTAATCAAATTCAATCAAAATTCTAAATTATTATATATGTCGTTTAACATTTTAGTATTCAATTCCTTATAATTGATGTGTTTTGTGTTGAACCTTTTCAGAGTGAATAAAATATTTAAGATTGTTGTTTATTTTCATTTTCATTGTTAGAAAATTAAAATATTCAACCAAAACTCAAAACACAAAAATAATTAATCAAACAATTGATGACACAACTTTAAAGATCCTTTTTTCCTCCGATGAAAGCTTGATGATCGGGATATGAAATTTATAGTGGAGTTTCGCCTCATAATCCTTAAATTACTTTTATTTAATATGTTTTTACTATCAATTAGACATTTCCAAGCATAAATTCCATTCTTTTTTATACACATAATATTTTAATTTATTCATAGAGAAAGTGAGAAAATATGTATGTGTACGTTTCAACAATAAACTATTACAAATATCTTATCAGCCCAATAAAAATCATATAAATACTTTATAAGGTTAATATTGAAAAAACTTATACACTTTTATGAATTCTAGTGTTTATATCCCTCAACAAGTTTGTCTAATTCAAAACTATATATTTTCGACTTGTTATCTATTTACGAGTGAAACAATTAGTTCAATAAATGAGAACTGAAAACAAAAATCAACTTTTGTCTCTCAATTTCATACGAGTCACTAGATTATTTTCTTTAGTTTAAATCCATCTACCATTTATCAGTTATTGATTACGTGCTAAACAAGTCAAATATCGAGATTGTCCAGAGACTTAAACAATCGAATATGTGTCCAGTGACTTAATCGATAAATAGATAAAAGTTTGTGGGGTTCTCATAGTATAAATCTTAAAATAAATGTTTACTTCATTTTTTATGTATCACAAAATAACATGCCCTTTGTACTAACTACTAAGGAAGTATATAAGTATATAATTAAATTATATATCTAAGTAGTCCAAAAATACAAAATTTTCATTGTCAAAAATCTAGATAAAAGTATATGTCATTTTTTAAAGATACATGGCACATTGATATAAATTATAAAATACTATGTAATTGTCTTATCAATAAAATATACAATTATATTAACACCTACTTAACTGTTTTAATTTTGATCTAAACAATATTTTGTTAGAAAATAATATTTAATATATTTTAATATTAAGCTTATTCTTCTCAATGTATTTTTAGGAAAACTAATTATAATATAATGTGTAAATTTACTAGTTGGTTTAGATGAGTGTGTGAGTTTTGTTGTAAAAAAAAAGGGTTAATTACGTCAAAAGATAATCTATTGTTACAATTTTTCAATTTGGGCATCATACTAAAAATGTAACTATTTGAGGTTACATACTTTCAAATCTAGTTAATAAAGGTAACCGTATCGGATTGAAATATAAAAATTACTGACATGACAGTTTCTGTATCCAATCATCCGTTTTTTTTTTAATTTCTAATATTTCTTAATTATTTTAAATTTGCTCAAAATAGCAAGGTATTATCAACAAGTACTTTTAAATTACACAACACATCATATAACAATTAAATTGTCGTTTATGTAAAAAAAAACATGTTGACTGGACAAAGAAACTGTCACGTCAGTAATTTTTACATTTCAATCCGACATGGTTACCTTGATTGACTTAATTGGAAAGTATGTTACCTTAATAAAAAGAAAAATTATTATGTTACCCAAATTGAAAAAACGGTAACAATATATTATCTTTTGACGCAATTAATCCTAAAAAAAAAAAAACATTGTCATAGACTAAAACATACTGACCATCATCATAAGAGAACAATACATGTACATTAACCATAATTCAATTCACATACACTAATTAATGAGAACAATATAAAAAAAATATAACATTAAAATTTAATCTACAATCAGTCAAGAGTTCTTCTTAAGAATCACATTTTGAAATGTACTTTTAATTCATCAAAGTTTGAATGTGCATTTAAGAAATCATATTTCAAAAATGTTGCATGCATGTGAGGATTTAATTATATATTCAAACAATATAGTAATTATGTATAGCTTAAATATAATTAAATTTCTTTTTTGTGGTTACAATCTTACAAAATATTTATGAATTCTACATCATTTTCATCTTGTTCTTTAATTTATATACGAAACCCCAAGTAATTATTTATAATTTTTTTTTTAAACAGCAAAAGAAAACGGACCAGGAGCTTCGACATTGCTATCACCTCCAAATCCGCCATCTGATTATATTAAAAAACTAGCTAGCAAGATGCTAGCAAAATATAAATTACAAAAAGGAACCCTTATAATGAAGAAAGGGGATAAATACACCATAAAGACCACATCAAAGACTTATACTTAGCCCTATACTTTAACCAAGAAAATAAATTTGCTTGAAAATCATCTATAAGCATCGACGCCGACTTTTTAACTCCATTGAAAATACAATCGTTTCTAGCCTTCCAATAAACCAAGTGATTCCACCAATTGCGACTTCAAAAACCTTCCTGCTCTTAACCGAATTTGCTTGATCCAGAATTGAATCCAAAAAGACACCCAAATTTTGGTGCCAGGATACTGCAATATTACACCACGATAGAAACCACCTCCAAATCTCTCTACAAAGCGAACACGAGTAAATTAAATGATCCTACGTTTCCTCTTCCAAAGAACAAAACGGGCAATTAACCGAGGGAGAGATTCCCCGAGATAGAAGATTGCACCTAGTTGGAAGCCTCCGTAACATCAATTTCCAAATAAAACAATTAACTCTTTGCGGCAACCAATTGTTCCAAAAGCATAAAGACTGCTCACCTTCATAAGTAGAAGAATCAATTAGTGTTCTAAGAGATTTAATTGGAAAAAAACCTGAGGGATCTCCTTCCAATTTCCATCCATCCTCCCCAAAAGAAAGCTTAACATCTCGAAGAAAGTTTTCTAAATCAGCAACTAAACAACCCATATCTTCCTCCACCGAATCAGCATTCCAAACCCACCGAAAAGTTACCTCTCCATTAAAATCAGATGCTATTCTTGACCAAATAGAGCAGTCCTTGTCAACTTCATATTCGAACAAATCAGGAAATAACCCACAAAGAGGAGTGTTTCCCCACCACTTATCTTTCCAAAATTTGGTGTTTTTTCCATCTCTTATCACAATGGAAAAAAGATTATCACAATTTATGTTAAGAGTGTGAAGATACAACCCAGCTTTTACTATGTTTTTCCAAGAACCTGAAATTTTGCAATCAATCAAGCAATCAGCAGACATACCATTTAAATTATGAATTGCGAAAATAACCTTTTGTCATAGAGCTTCCTTTTCCAGTCTGAGTCTCCACCACCATTTAAGCAACAGTGCTAAGTTTACAGCCCTTAGCGATCCAATTCCCAAACCCCATATTTCTTTGGAGCAATTGCTTTTTTCCAGTTTACCCATGCTATCTTTGAATTTCCAGAGCTGGAAGTACCCCAAATGAATCTTCTTCTAAGTTTATCAATAGCTTCAATCACCCTTTCAGGAACCTTGAACAAGGACATAAAATACTGAGGCAGGCTGCCCAAGACAGCTTTGCAGAGAGTGATTCTACCCCCAAAAGAGATACTTTTTTCTTTCCAAGATGATAATCTACTTGCAATTTTATCGATAATGGGTTTCCATGACTTTTTCAAACCCATGTTTGCACCGATTGTAATACCCAAGTAAGTAAAAGGAATTTTAGCCTCACCGCATCTAATTAACGAAGCAAACTGTTGAACCTCACTATCATTGACACCAATTTCATACACTTTACTTTTAACATAATTTACTTTTAGACCCGAGGCTAAGAAAAAACAAGTAAGGATCCTTTTGAGATTCAAAATATTAAGGGCATCCCAATTACGTATAAAAAGAACATCATCAGCGAAAAATAAATGAGAAAGCACAGGACCTTGATTTGGCAAATTCACCACAGAGAAAATATTTCTGTTGACTTCTTCGGACATTGCAACATGAAGCCCTTCCATGGCAATAATAAACATAAACGGAGAAAGAGGATCCCCTTGTCTTAACCGCGAAATGGCAAATTCTTTTGATGGAGATCCATTAATTAAAATTGAAGCTCTGGCCGACGTAAGACACCCCTTGATCCATGACCGCCACTTGGAATCAAAATTCATTTGATTAAGAATTGAATCAAAATTCATTTGATTATTTATAAATGAATAAATCAACATTAAAAGTATACAAAATCTAAAAATTATTGTTGAATTTGATTAACATCGTTTTTATTCTATCAAAATAAACACAAGGCAATGTATAATGCTATTTTTCAGTTTTTTCTAAACAATTTGTCATTTCTCTTTATTTTGTAAAATAAATTTTATGATTGTGAAACATTATAAATAAATAAAGATTAATCTTGGTCATGGGGATGTTTTTGAAGACACTAACATCTAGCGTTTAATAGATGAATCACTAATAATTTCTAGTGATTTTCTCCTTTATTTGCTAAGAACATACTAGTATACTACATGCAAACCAATAAATTAACGATATTCATAAATGTCATGATAAGATAAAAATTCATTAAGAAAATTATAATTTTGATCGTTTTAAAAGGGTTTATTATGAAAAAAACCAATATGTTTTCGTGTTTTTTGCGTTTTCGTCCCTCCATATTAATTTTTCCCATAAAAAACATCAAGTTATTCTTTTCTTGTTGGTTTAGTGAAATTTGGACATTAGAACCCGGTTTTTCAAGCTTTTAAAACCCGGTTCATAAATTATAACCGGGGTCTAATGTCCAAAATTTCACTAAACCAATAAGAAAATAATAACTTGAGGTTTTTTATGGAAAAAAATAACACGGAGGGACGAAAACGCAAAAAAACGTGAAAACATGTTGGTTTTTTTCATAATAAACCCATTTTAAAAATATATAAGCTATCAAAAAAATACATTTGCATTTAGAATACATTCAAAAATAAAAATAATAGTAAACACAATCATTGTATTATAACTTTATTCACTTTTAAACAATCAAAATATACATAAACACAATCATAGTATTAAAACTTTATTCACTTCGACAAGAGAAAACGAACAAACTACAAGGACTTGAACATCATTAATTCCTCGATCACAAAATTATTTAGAATTTTGATTGAATTCGATAAACAACTTGGATATCCACCTGAAAGGCCTTTGCAAGAATATCTCCGGTGATATCTGGGTTTGATCCAAACACAGCATTTGCAATCGTAATGACACCAGGATTTTGACTACTCAATGCTGCAATTACAAAAGCATTTTCATTCCCAACATTTTTCTGAAAGTGGATTAGACCTTCTGGGAATACAAAAACATCGCCTTTTCGGAGTACTTTAGTAATGAGTCGGTTTTCAGGGTTAGAGGTAACAAAGCCAACTAGAATGCTACCTTCAATGACAGTCAAGATTTCAGTAGCTCGAGGGTGTGTGTGTGGAGGGTTAATACCCCATGGAGCAAAGTCAATACGAGCCATCGAAATGCCAAAGGTGTTTAATCCTGGTAATTCTGTTACAGTTACGGGAGTCGCTAGAGACCCAACCTCATTCGATGTATTTCCCATAATGTTGAGCCCGCTATAAAAGAAATCATCAGCTTGCACAACTTTCGGATCTTTGCAAACCACACCATTAACTAATACTAAGAAAACAAATATTTAAAACTTGTAAGTAAATAGAGTTTCTAAATCACTGGATGTTGGACTGAGTTTTAGAACTTCAAAATAAATTTTTACCTGTGCTATTTATGTCAGCTACACAGAAATCTTGAAGAGGACTTGAATCTGAAGCTGAAACAAGAGAAGAACTCACCGCCAAGAGAACTATCAATAACATATGAGATGTCATATTGGGAGGTTTAACACTAATTTTTCAATGAACTTTTGGTTGGTTGAGAAATGTATGATACAACACATGCAAATTGGTGATGTTTTTATAGTGAAAACATTGGAACATAAAGTTAGCATAAACCATTTTTACAAAGAAAAAAAAACTGTGTGGAAAAATTAAAACGAAGATAAAGTCATCATATACCATGTGAAGATAAATTCAACTTAAGTTGTTGATCAAATTTTAATTTAATAAGACTTAAGAATGATGTGCCTACGATCCATTTATTTATTTAATTATTATTTTCATATTTAAATACATTTGATGTAATATATAATGTTTATGATTCATGGATTTGGTCCAAAGTTTTACTTTTCACAAAAACGAAACTTAACCCAATATCAAAATAACTTACTACCGACGCACTATAAGAAAAAGGGATAATTGCGTAAAAAAACCCTAAAGTTGGACCATTTTTGTGATTAAAACCCCTAACCATTTTCTGTTGCACAAAAAACCTCTAACCGGTAAAATCTTTTGAAATCAGGACATTACCGGTAATAATAGGTTAATATGCTTACGTGGCACACACGTGGCGTCCACATGGCAAACCTGACTTACGTGGCGCCTACGTGGCACTACATGTATAATTCTTAAACTCAATTTTTGCATAAAAAACCTCGAAGTTGGTGACTTTTTCGATTAAAACCCTTAACTATTTTTTTCATCTCTAACCAACAATAATATTTACCTTTTCTCTTCTGCTCTACCTCCGGCAACTCCGATTACTCCATCCCATCTTTATGTTCAGTTTTGTTTATTTTATGTATGTATGTTCAATTTCGTTTATTTATGTTCCATTTTTAGCTTCTGAATTTCGTTTATTTATGTTCCATCAGTGAAGACTCAATTTTAATTATCTTTGTAGGTTGGAGGTTTTTTATCAAATGAAAAATGATTTGGGGTTTTAAATTCAAAAAACTAAACAAGTTGGGGGTTTTTTACGCAAAAATCTATTTAAAAATTGTACACATCATCAAGTTGCAACCGGCTAAACCGGTTGCAAAGTATTTACCTTCATAGACTTTTTCAACTATTGTCTATCATCGGATATGCATTTAATATCTTTACCTGAAACTATAAGATAAAAACGTTACACAAACGCAAGTATTTACCTTCATAGACTTTTTCAACTACTGTCTATCATCGGATATGCATTTAATATCTTTACCTGAAACTATAAGATAAAAACGTTACACAAACGCAAGTATTTACCTTCATAGACTTTTTCAACTATTGTCTATCACCGGATATGCATTTAATATGTTTACCTGAAACTATAAAACAAAAACGTTACACAAACACAAGTATTTACCTTCATAGACTTTTTCAACTATTGTCTATCATCGGATATGCATTTAATATGTTTACCTGAAACTATAAGACAAAAATGTTACACAAACACAAGTATTTACCTTCATAGACTTTTTCATCTATTGTCTATCATCGGATATGCATTTAATATCTTTACCTGAAACTATAAGATAAAAAGTATATCCAGCGGAAGTAAAATTTTGGGCATTTCAATCATCCTATTTGAATTTATAATTACATGATAATAATGTTAATGTTTAAACTTTGGGAAATTATCAAAAAATATAATATGAAATGTGACAATAAAAGTATTGAAAAAAAAAAATTAGACCGAGAACATTAACGTAAAATTCTAGTTTGACATAGAAAGAACATGAAATTCAAATTTTAAGCCAAAAAATATAATCAGCTGTTATTCTTTTACCAAAAAACGGATCATAAAATTAAAATTTTACATTCTTAATGGGTTATCAATACCCTTTTTTGACAAAATTGAATTTTATATTACATACATTTCTAATTGGCCTAAAAATTTTCACATTACATTTATTATCAGTTTTTGTATTTTATGTTACCATTCTTGGTAATTTATCTTTTTTTAGTAACCATATAATTACCACATAGATAATATTACAATCAATTACAATATGATTAGTTTACTTCTTCTGCTGCATGACTGGAGTTGGTATTGTTCATCTCATTTTTCATGTAACAAACCATGACCTTATTCAAATAACTTTATTTTTATTTGTTCTAGAACACTTGAATTTTCTTTGAAAAGTGAAGACTATCAATTTGTTAGACAATAACTTTTGAAATTGGCAACCAAGATGAAGGAAGTTTCAGACCTTTTAGAGAAATGAGTTTAAAAGAAAAAGATCAAACCATTGGAAACAATTAGAATAGTTCAACAATATTTGTCGTAAGGAAGACTTGAACAACATAAACTATACACTACCAAAAAAAAATTCAATTGTACACGTTATTTTTACACGCTTTTAACAAGTGCGTAAAAAAGTTTTATGTTTATTCGCACTTATAAAAATATAAAAATTAGTTACAATTACAAGTGTAGAGTTTTTATACTCAAATATATGTTTTAAAAAAAGTTTGCAAATATAAATGTGGACAAACTAATAATTTGTCCACGCTTAAAAGTATGAAATTTAATTTGTCACATTTAATTCGTCCGCATAAGAGGAAGCGTGGCAAAATTGAATGTGATAAATTTATCTCTACACTTTCAAGTGTGAAAAAATTAAAATTTGTCCACACATATACATATTAACTTTTTTCTTTATGATTTTAAATGTGGTAATTAGGATGATTTAGTATATATTTTCACGCTTATTACTGCAATAATTTTAAACACATTTATAAGTGTAGAAAATTTACCAAATTTTTACACACTTTTAAAAAGCGTGTAAAAATGATGTGAACAAATGACATAATATATGACGGTGAATAGAAATGATGGTTTTTAGTATTGGTTAGAGATGTAGATTTGAATCTAATTCATGTATATGTTGTAATTTAATTCATGTATGCGTTGAGAGATATATCAAATTTCTATAAACAATTAAATTTGATTAGAAAAATACATAAATTTAACCATTTATATTAGTTATCAAAAATTTTAGACAATATAAATTTAAATTTTAATTCCATTGCATGAATGCACATAAGATTTAAGAATGTGATCATACCCACTCGATACTTGTTATGTAATTAAATATTAATAATAATAGTTGAATTATACTTGAATGCATCTTACTTAGGTGGCGTTTGTTTTTTAAGAGGTTAAATGTCTGAAGTCTGAAAACCACGTCTGAAATTATGAGGAGGCCTAAATATCTGAAATTAAGAGGCTCTTAATTTTAATTCAGACAACTCTCTTCCTCTTAAAATTCAGAGAAAAATTTAAGTCTGAATTTAAACAAACAGTACAAATTAGGTTAACATTTGAAATTCAGACTTCACACCATTTTCAGACCCTCTTAATTGCAAACAAACACACCCTTAGATATTTGATGACTTTTTCAATATTTCATTTTTACCTTTTCAAAATGGTTTTTATTTTTTATATTTGTGTGGAGACCAATTATGCCACCTTTTCGTTCATAAGATTTTCACTATAAAAACATAACCGTTTGACATGAATTGTATACTAGATTTTTTCTTTCAAACAATATATCATTAGAAAACAAGTTTCCCAATTCTCAACAATGACTTCTCGTCTACTTATATTAGGTCTTTTGATGGTGAGTTGCTCCATTGTTTCTGCCTCAGACCCTAGTCCCCTCCAAGACTTCTGTGTGGCTGACCCAAATAGCAAAGGTAAAAGATAACATTAGGATGTGAAAAACTAATCACATACACATGATTTGACAATATGTTGCATTAATTTGCAATTTCTTACTTTGTTTTGTCATTGTTTTTGTAGTACTGGTGAACGGTGTGGTTTGTAAAGATCCGAAAGTTGTGCAACCTGATGATTTCCTTTTTAGGGGGCTCCATCTTAGGGGAAACACTTCAAATGACGTTGGATTTATGGTAACTCCCGTAACTGTTGTAGAGTTGCCCGGGCTCAACACGCTTGGTATTTCAATGGCACGTATTGACTTTGCTCCATGGGGTATTAACCCTCCACATACACACCCTCGAGCCACTGAAATCTTAACAGTGCTTGAAGGTAGTATTCAAGTCGGTTTTGTCACATCCAACCCTGAAAATCGTCTAATTATGAAAGTACTTCAGAAGGGCGACGTTTTTGTATTTCCACAAGGCCTAGTTCACTTCCAAAGAAATGTCGGAAATGGCTATGCTATTGCTATTGCTGGGTTGAGTAGTCAAAACCCAGGTGTCATCACAATTGCAAATGCTGTGTTTGGATCAAACCCTCACATTCCTACAGATATTCTTGCGAGAGCCTTTCAAGTGGACGTCCAAGTTGTTAATCAAATTCAATCAAAATTCTAATTTATTATATGTCATCGTTTAACATTTTAGTATTCAATTCCTTATAATTTATGTGTTTTGTGTTGAACCTTTTCAGAGTGAATAAAATATTTACCATTGTTGTTTATTTACATTTTCATTCTTAGAAAATTAGAATATTCAACCTAAACTCAAAACACAAAATAATTAGTCAAACATTTGATGACACAACTTTAAAGATTCTTTTTTCCTCCGATGAAAGCTTGATGGTCGGGATATGAAATTTATAGTGGAGTTTCGGCTGGATAATCCTTAAATTACTTTTAGTAAATATGTTTTTACTATCAATTATACATTTCCAAGCGTAAATTCCTTTCACTTTATGCACATAATATTTTAATTTATTCATAGAGAAAGTGAGAAAATATGTATGTATATGTTTCAACAATAAACTATTACAAATATCTTATCAGCCCTATGAAAATCATATAAATACTTTATAAGGCTAATATTGAAAAAACTTTATACACTTTTATGAATTCTAGTGTTTATGTCCCTCAACAAGTTTTATCTAATTCAAAACTATATATTTTCGACTTGCTATCTATTTAACCAGTGAAACAATTAATTCAATAAATTAGAACTGAAAAAAAAAATCAACTTTTGTCTACCAATTTCACATGAGTCACTAGACTTTATTTTCTATTGTTTAAATCCGTGTACCATTTATCAGCTATTGATGACGTGCTAAACAAGTCAAATATTGAGATTGTCCAGAGACTTAAACACTTGAATATGTGTCCAGTTTCTTAATCGATAAATAGATAAAGTTGTGGGGTTCTCACAATATAGATCTTAAAATCAATGTTTACTTATTTGATATATATCACAAAATAACATACCCTTTGTACTAACTACTAAGTAAGTATATAAATTATGTATCTAAGTAGTCCAGAAACACAAAATTTTCATTGTCAAAAATCTAGATGATAAAATTATTTGTCATTTTTTAAAGATGTATAGCACATTGATATTAAATACTATATATTTGTCTAACCAATAAAAAATAAAATTATATTAACACCTACTTAACTGTTTTAATTTTGATCTAAACAATATTTTGTTAGAAATTAATATTTAATATATTTTAATACTAAAGCTTATTCTTCACCATGGATTTTTGGGAAAACTAATTAAAATATAATGTGTAAATTTACTAGAAGGTCTAGATTTTTTTTAACGATAAATTAACCTACTCCTACTCCTAATATACCTCTTTGCCTCAATAGAGGATTTCATAACTTACTTTTACCACCTAAATTCAAACATGTCAGCGGAAGTCGAACCGACAATCTCACACTTACATATCACCATTTTTACTAAATGGGTTAAACCGTTTAGATGAGTGTGTGAGCTTTGTTGTAAAAAAAACATTGACATAGACCAAAATATACTGACCATCATCATAAGAGACAATACATGTACATTAACAATAATTCAATTCACATATAATTAAAATCTCTTGCCATTAATTTGCCCGAATATATAATGCCAAGAAATTTTAATAATTATACTTTAGCATTATATATTTTAATGGCATTAACTAGTGACTCAATTGTGAAATTGGGAGAAAAAAGTTGATTTTTTTTTCGGTTCTCATTTATTGAACCAATTGTTTCACCGGTTAAATAGTTAATAAGTCGAAAATATATAATTTTGAATTAGACAAACTTATTGAGGGATAAAACACTAGAATTCATAAAATTGTATGAGGTCTTTTCAATATTAATCTTATTCGGTATTTATATGATTTTCATTGGGCCGATAAGATGTTTGTAATAGTTTATGGTTAAAACATATGCATACATAGTTTCTCCCTTTCTCTATAAATAAATTAAAATATTATTTGCATGAAGTGAAAGGAATTTACGCTTGGAAATGTCTAAGTGATAGTAAAAATATATTTAATATAAGTAAGTTAAGTATTATCGAGTCGAAACTCCATTATAAAGTTCATGTCCCGACCATCACGCTTTCATCAAAGACCAAAAAAAGAAAAGAATCTTTAACGTTGTGTCATCAAATGTTTGACTAATTACTTTGTGTTTTGAGTTTAGGTTGAATATTTTGATTTTCTAACAATGAAAATGTAAATAAACAACAATATTAAATATTTTATTCACTCTGAAAACGTTCTAACATAAAACACATAAATTATAAGGAATTGAATACTTAGAATGTTAAGCGATGACATAATTATTTAGAATTTTGATTGAATTTGATTAATGACTTGATCGTCCACTTGAAAGGCTCTCGCAAGAATATCCGTAGGAATGTCAAGGTTTGATCCAAACACAACATTTGCAATCGTGATGACACCTGGGTTTTGACTACTCAACCCAGCAATAGCAACAGCATAGCCATTTCCGACATTTCTTTGGAAGTGAACTAGGCCTTGTGGAAATACAAAAACATCACCCTTTTGAAGTACTTTCATGATTAGACGATTTTCAGGGTTGGAGGTGACAAAACCGACTTGAATACTACCTTCAAGCACGGTCAAGATTTCAGTGGCTCGAGGGTGTGTATGTGGAGGGTTAATGCCCCATGGAGCAAAGTCAATACGTGCCATTGAAATACCAAGTGTGTTGAGCCCGGGCAACTCTACAACAGTTACAGGAGTTACCATAGATCCAACGTCATTTGAAGTGTTTCCCCTAAGATGGAGCCCCCTAAAAAGGAAATCATCAGGTTGCACAACTTTTGGATCTTTACAAACCACACCATTCACCAGTACTACGTAAACAATAATACAAAACAAGTTAGAAACTGCAAATTAATGCAATATATTGTCAAATGTTATCTTTTACCTTTGCTATTTGGGTCAGCCACACAGAAGTCTTGGAGGGGACTAGGGTCTGAGGCCGAAACAATGGAGCAACTCACCATCAAAAGACCTAATATAAGTAGACGAGAAGTCATTGTTGAGAATTGGGAAACTTGTTTTCTAATGATATTTTGTTTGAAAGAGAAAATCTAGTATACAATTCATGTCAACGGTTATGTTTTTATAGTGAAAACCTTAAGAATGAAAAGGTGGCATAAATGGTTTCCACACAAATATAAAAGAAAAAAACCATTTTGAAAAGGTAAAATAATGAAAAAGTCATCAAACATCTAAGTAAGATGCATTCAACTTCTATTATTATTATTTAAATCATCTAACTAAAGATTGTTGAACTATTCTAATTGTTTCCAATGGTTTAATCTTTTTTAAAAACTCATATCTCTAAAAGGTCTAATTAACACTTCATCTTGGTTGCCAAATTCAAATATTATTGTCTAACAAATTGATAGTTTTCACTTTAGAAAGAAAAATTCAGGTGTTCTAGAACAAATGAAAATAGAGTTATTTGAATAAGATCATGATTTCTTACGTCAAAAATGAGATGAACGATACCAACTCCAGTCATGCAACAGAAGAAGTAAACTAATCACATTGTAATTGATTGTAATATCATCTATGTGGTAATTATATGGTTATTAAAAAAAAAAAGACAAATTACCAAAAAAGATAACATAAAATATAAAAATTGATAATAAAAGTAATGTGAAATTTTTTAAACCAAGAAAGGTGACATAAAATTTATTTTTGTAAAAAAAAGAGTATTGATAACCAATTAATAATGTAAAATTTTAATTTTATAATCCATTTTTTGGTAAAAAAAAAAATAACAATTTATTATCTTTTTTGGCCTAAATTAGAATTTCATTTACTTTCTCAGTCAAACTAAAATTTTACGTTATCTTTTTAAAAAAATTTACAATGCATTTATTGTCAAATTTCATATTTTATATTACCTTTCTTGATAATTTTTCCTTAAAAAAACAATAACATTATCATGATATTATCATGTAATTATACATTCAAATATTATGACTGAAATGCCCAAAATTTTAATGCCACTGGTTTTACTTTTTATGTTATGTGGCTCTTAATTCTAAAGAATTCAAAGAAATTAGAATTTAAATTGTAATTATTAATATGGTCGATGGTTTGATAAAAAATAGTTTTTGGTATCTGTTAGAAATGTAAATTTGTATCTAATTCATGTATACGTTGAAATTTAATTTTTATACAAGTTGGAAGGAATGTCAAATTCCTATAAACAATGAAATTTGATGGAAAATACATAAAATTTACCGTTTACATTAGTTATCAAAATTTCTAAACAAGCTAAATTTAAATTAGAATTCCATCAAATTTCATTACACGAACCAAACATCACATTATATTTTCAAATAATATATTAAACGTGTATCAGATGATTAAAACAATATTTGAAAATTCTATGAAGTTAAACAGTTACGTAACGTTTTATTCGTTATAGTATGTTGTATTTTGAGAAGTAATAGTAATTTACATCATTATTATTACTATTCAATATACATTATGTTTTCAAGTAGTTTTAATTTCATTTTATGTAAAGTTTAATTGCCGGCAGGCATTTACATTTTAAGAACTTATATATATGCTTTTCTTATATCGTATTATTCTCATAATTTTTAGCTTAGATTTTCATAGTCAAATCAAAATCGGAAGTCCAGAACAGATACCAAACCGTTTTTAATTGTTAGGGATTCCAAATATATATATATATTATTTTGTAACTCTCTGTTACTGATAGTCTAGTTTTGGCTCAACGCATACCCCTAACGACTAACGTATGACATCGTAATCAAACCAATCTGTTTGTTCAATTAGCCACATTTAGCCACCTTAACCCGAGACATATCAGTTCTAATCAGTCAGTCAATCTTAGTAGTCGGTACATCTAGTAACCACCCGAATTCAATTAACATCATTCAACAAATACAGTTTGTAAGGATTTAACTTCAGTTGACGAGATCTTTACAGCATAACTGGTTCGACTTTTTACAAAAGGTGTGTTGCTTGCACCATACATACAACCTTTACAAACTAAATCCGGGCAAGGTTTTCAGTAAAAATGTAAACCTCATCATATCCCTTCCTGCAAAACCAGGGAACTGGGTTATAATGTCTCAATCTTGTTGCCAATCGATCGATACTATCATTATCTACCTACATGGCTATATTCGCGTGTCACATAAATAGGACTAAAAAAGAGTAAAATATTAAATTGTAAAAACTAATAGAAGCTAATTCAGAAGGAGCAGACAGTCAGACAGATGTATGTGAGCCTTACCCAGCCTTCCCGCAGTAAGTGGGACTGTAATTATAAATAAGATTGTCCAGCACTTTCCGTAAGGGTGGTCTGTTTGAGGATTTTCTGGCTTCACTGCAAATTTAATACGAAAACAATAAGTAGAACTTGATTAAACCAAGGATTTTTGGGGTTGCAGGAATACGAAAACATTCAAAGAAGTCAATAGTAAACGCAAATAGATCAAAAGCATGCCTCACGAAAAAATTGGCAACATGTTGAGTCACTTGGACCGCATCGTCTGAATGTGGAATCATTGATAAGCCCCACTCAAAAGCATTTTTCTGGATCGAGCAACATGGATTTGGTGATTCTTCAGAGTAAGAAGCATGCATTTATTGTTTGGGATACAAAGCACGTAATGTTTACTAAAATTTCTAATATGGTATATTATAATTGAGTTGCTTATGTAAATCGAAATATTTATAAACTAAACAAACAAAACCGATAGAATAATTCTATTTCAACTATTTAAGTTTCCACCAAACTCACCATGTAACAAACTCTGCATGACTTTTTAGGAAAAGAAATTACCGTAACTTTGGAAGTTGCTACAGAGTTCCCTTATCTAAAACGATACATAAAAGTAAACTACCTCTGGGTGCCATTGTACAGCAGTCACTGGATATCTTTGTGATTGAACCGTTGATACATAAACCTGATGAATGCAATTTCAAGAGTTCAGGTCGGAATCTTTGTATCGTAATCAAAGTGTTCATAAAGAACTGGATATAGATGTAACAAAATAATGAAGATGTAACAAAATTAATGAAGAAATTGTATCGTAATCAAAGTGTTGTGTTCCATAATTGAGTTTGACAGGTACTTGATATAGATGTAACAAAATAATGAAGATAAATCACCTTGTTATCTTCATCGATGCTAGTTGTTAAGATCTTAAAGAAATTGCATAGGTTCATGTTCTCTTGGAATGTGTCTGGTGATACACCATACTGTTACATAGAGAAAAACAATTAAAGATGGGATAATTTATATTTGGATATACATCACTTGTCAAAGTATGGTTGTTCAATAAATCATCCAATGTTTATAGATTTATAACTCACTTTATGATTTTGCATTACAAGGCAATCTGTACTCAATTTTGCAAGCAAATCAGCAGGAAATCTGTAGAAAACAATAACTTAGCTTCAAATTGATTTGCAGAAACAAGCACACTCAAGATGGGAACAGAAAAACTTGTGACTACAACACAATTACAAATGCCTCATATCGATGAAACCTATTAACCTAATATTAGGCCATGAATAATTGAATACACATGGATTAGATTTAGTTTCAACTTTTTTTATACAAAGATACATATAGAATGTGATTTTTTTTGTTCATGTCTGTTCAAACAAATTGTGACGCTTCTGTCACTACTGTGCCAAATTAATTGTTTTCTTAAATGGTTATTGCCAGGTGATTATAAAAGAAAGATGGATCCTAATGTTCTAGACGTGTGCAACTCGGTACTTCCATGCCTGAGCAGTATGTAATTATGAAATATTTAGAAAAAACACAACCACCTAAAATGCTGATGCAAACATGATACGAAGATAATTATTTGCAACTTGCAAAACAAATAGAATCTACTAACAGGACAAGCAAACCAACAACACTGAGAAAACTGAGAGCAAATATTGACCGTGAGCTTAAGTCCATTGTCAGGTGACATCATCACAGTTGAACATCACAACCTTCAAATTTTTAACACCAGTCATCTTAATAATAGTTAAAAGGAATTAATTTATATTGCGAAGTACAAAAACTACATAATACCTTTGAAACACTGTTCCTTCAATATTAATGTTTTTCATGAATTGAAGTGTAGATGCTTGATCTGATGCACTAAATTCTTCAAGAATTTTATTATTCTGGTAACATGGAAGTACAAAGAAATAAATTACACCCAAAACAAGGAAAGCAAATCAATGATATTGTCATATTGCTATGTATTAAAGGGTGATGACTGAGAGAATACGGATAGAGAACCAACTAAAAAGTATGTGTAAACCCGAAATCAAGTATTCAGGAAGAAGTGCTCTATTGCCAAGTGAACACCAGCATGGATGACATTGGCATGTTATTTTTACTGCATTTTCACTCCAATTCTTCAAACAAGTACACATGCCGCGTATAGTATGATAAATCAATGACATGCTTAAATCATATTTAAAAGGGTGCTCAAGAAAGAGGTGTATAGAAGTGTCATCAAAATTCGGTTACTAGTGAAATGTATTTGCATAAACAAAACCGAACATGGCTTACTTTGCTAATGATCATAGTTAAGAGTTCAAAACCTAAGCAAATCGCAAGCAAGGGAAAATGGTCTCCTGCATCATTCTTCTTTAGGACTTGCTGCAGAAATCGAACAACAAAATGCGACAATCAGAAGAGAACATGACCATCAATCAAAATAGTTATGAACTACATTGGTTTCAGAGTAGCGAAGTTCTAGGTGTTTAAACTCTTTAAAAGTTTGTGGTATTTCTAGTCTCAGCACCCCAACTAGTTTGGGATATAAACTGTGATGATTGATAATTCCCTTGTGTGACTTCCATATCTCATTTTCAAATGACTTTTTAAAGGGTGATCTTTGGAACATTTGGTCTTGGCATGTTGGGTTTGACATCAAACCAACTGCACAGAAAACATTTTGATTTCATTAACCATTGTAGATTAATTCATGAGATTAGATAAGATGTTACTCAGGTTAAATTAAGTGGAATACATATTTATGATCATAGAAGTATACAAAAAGCTTTGTTATCTAAGACTTCATTACTTGATATTACCATGTCCTGTTTTAAACGAGAACATACATTTGAAATTATGTAACTTTGTGCAACAAACATAGCAGTTCTCAAAGCTGCACTTTTACCTTAAAAATCCCCTCTACAACCTCAAAGTAGAGGCCACTCTTAGCCCATCCACCAGTGAAAAGCACTCCATTGACCAGATTGAGTTTCTGTAATGCAATTGCAGAGTCAGCTTGACCTAAATTAGTAAATTTTCACTTTCTCTCAATTAGTGTTTCTGATAAATTCAATTCAGGATAGAATACTACAGACTCTGTTAACCCTAATATGGGGTAAGAAATTACGCTTTGAAGAATCTCAGGAGGTTCGTTATAGATGAGAGGAATAACCCTAGCACCCGCCGATTCAACGAACTTCACATAAGAGGCAGCAATATACGAAGCATTAGTGGCATTACTAAGTCGACCGGAGGCACCGTCGCCTGGATGGCTGAGAATTCCAATGATCGGTCGGAAATTCAGCTTGGAATCCGGCGTAGGAGACGTAGACGGCAGTCTGGAAACGGAGACAGAAGACACGTCGATCTTTGACGCGGAAGCAGGTTTAGCAGAACTAACTTCTTTAGACAGAGAGAGCAGAAAAGGGATCCAGACGTAATTCCAAATATTCGAAGGGATAGCAGAGGAAGTGGAGGGAGAATTCGAGGGGGAAATGTGTTCGCTAGTGGTGGATAGAGTTGATGACGATGGCGGTAGCGGTAGCGGTAGCGGTGGTTGACGTGGCGGTGTCATCGGAGAAGGAGGCGCCGGTTGGTGGTGTTTTTGTCATCGGTGGTGTGATTAGGTGAAGTGAAGAGTGGCGATGACTGGTGGGAACGTTGAGATCGTAATTATATACCGTACGGTTTTTCCATGAGGACGGATCCACGAACCGTTCAACCAATAATGTTTCCGTATAGCGTCAGTCATCCAAAAACAGGTAAACCCTCTTTTTTATATAATTATATATAAAATATAAACTAAATAAAAATCATAATTAATTGATATTATTTTAATAATTTATTTTTCATAAAAAAAGCCACTTAAAGTAGCTCAAGTTCTTGAAATTAAAGTGACTCAATATAGTTTATGGATAAAAAGCAGTTATGACTTTAAAAAATTATAAATTTAAGCAATTTCAAGTTGCTTGTCAAACGAGTCGTCAATTGATCTTTTTTGAATCACATAAAGTTTTTAATTTTGAAAAAACCATCATGTTTTCACAAGTTTATCAGTTCGGTTCCTAATGACATTTTTTATCATTTTAATACTTATGTTATTTTTTGTTGAAACTATGAAATTCGTTAGCAGTAATGCATTGTTCGGGTTAAAAAAATAATATCATGTTTTAGTTTTAGGTTTATATTGAAAAAAAAAATTATGTTTCAGTTTTTCATATTTGGCACTAAGACGGTTTTTTATACGAAATTCATAATAGAATCTACATGCTTAAGCAATGAGTTATATTGGTTTTAGTAAATCATTTTAACATTTTGATATTTTTAATACAAAAATGTAGGGACCGAACTGTTACAAAAACTAATGTTGATGGTTTCTAGACATAACTTGAATCAAATGTGACATCATTTTTTAGACAAAATTACATAAATGGTCCCTGTGGTTTATATAGAATTACGGTTTTAATCCCTGAAAAAATTTTATTACACCACAAATCCCTAAAATCAAAAAGTTGTAACATTTTGATCCCTGAAACCAACGGCAGTTAACTTGAGCCGTTAGTTTCAGGGGCATTTTTGTCCTTTTAAATTTCAGGGACCATTTATGTACATATCATACTTTCAAGGACCAAAATGTTACTTTCTTTTTATAATTTAATTATATATATATATATATATATATATATATATATATATATATATATATATATATATATATATATATATATTATTTCTTTTTATAAATTAATTATCCAAATATAACATTTTATTTTTTATTCCTTTTGTTTTAATTATTAATTTTATTTGTATGTTTATTGTAATTATTAATGTTAGTTTTTTTTATGTATTACTATAATTATTTATTTAAGATTATATATGATAAATCTGGTTATTTTTTTTTCAATTATTTATTGAAAACCCAATTATTTCTTTATTCTTTTTTTCATTTAAGAAAAACAAAAACTAGTTGTAGTTTTGTTCGTTCGGAAAATCTAAAATCGAAATGATTTTTTTTTCTCCAGTCAAAAAATTATAAAATAAGAACGTGTTAGAAGTTTTTTTTTTCGTTCGGAAAAAGAATATAATCAAAATGGGTCGTACTTTCTTAATTTCAAATAGTTAATAAAATTTTTATTTCTAAATGGTCTAAAAAAATCAAGAATTGGTATGGTTCATTACTTTCTAGTAAAAAATTAAATTCCGAATGGTTTCTGTTTTTTATTGAGAAAATTGAACTTTTATTGATTTTTTTTATCTATGTTTAATTAAAAATAAGAATGATTTTTTTTGTTTGAAAAAATCAAGAATTGAAATGGTTTATCGCTTTTTAGTAAAAAAAAATTTTAATTAATAATGGTTATTTTTTAGTTTAATTTTTTGATCAACAAACGGTGAACCATCATGATCTTTGATTTTTTCAAACAAAAAACCATTCTGATTTTTAATTAAACGTAGATAAAAAAATCAATAAAACTTCAATTTTTTAAATAAAAAACAACAAACCATTCGAAATTAAATTTTTTTTACTAAAAAGCGATTAACCATTCCAATTTTTGGTTTTTTCAAATCATTTAGAATTAAAGTTTTTATTAAGTATTTGCAATGAAGAAACTACGAACCATTTTGATTATATTTTTTTTCCAAATGAAAAAAGATTCAACACGTCCTTATTTTAAACTTTTTTAAATAGAGAAAAGAAATAAATCATTTCGATTTTAGATTTTCCGAACGGAAAAAACTACAACTAGTTTTTATTTTTCTTAAATGAAAAAAAGAATAGAGAAAGATTTGGATTCTCAATAAATAATTGAAAAAAAAATGAACCATGTATATCATGTATAATCTTAAATAAATAATTATATAAAAAAAGCTAACCTTAATAATAACAATAAACATACAAATAAAATTTAATAATTAAAACAAAAGGAATAAAAAATAAAATGTTATATTTGGATAATTAATTTATAAAAAGAAAGAAATACTATATATATATATATATATATATATATATATATATATATATATATATATATATATATATATATATATATATATATATGAAAACTATGAAAATTAAATTAAATCATAAAAAGAATGTAACATTTTGGTCCCTGAAAGTATAATATGTACATAAATGGTCCCTAAAATTCAAAAGGACAAAAATGCCCCTGAAACTAACAGCTCAAGTTAACCGCCGTTAGTTTCAGGGACCAAAATGTTACAACTTTTTTATTTTAGGGACTTGTGGTGTAATAAAATTCTTTCAGGGACCAAAACCGTAATTTCATATAAACCACAGGGACCATTTATGTAATTTAGTCTTTTTTTTAACTTGAGTAACAGGTTTGATAATAAATTTCACAGTTTCAATAATAAAAATATAACATAATTACAAAAATGATTATAAATATAATATGGGTGGACCAAACTGATAAAACTGTAAAAACATGATTTTTTTTTTCAGTATTAACCTCGTTCAAATGGTACACATTTATTTTTTCATACAAAACATCCAAGCTTCTTTTGATGGCTCATGATTTAGAAACTTTCATATCTCAATAGAAAGCAAACTTCATTATCAAAAGTTCAAAACTGTGTTTTTGAATTTAAGCTTTCAAAAAAAAAAATTTAACTCCTAAAACTCCTTCCAAATATACTCGACATATTTTAATTTTAATCATTTCACTATGGATGATATAAGAGTTTATGGCATTAAATATCAACCTAGCAACCTTTTTTTATTATTATTTAGCTTATTATAATATCTTTTCTCATATTGTTTAAGTTATTGTATTTTTAAAACATAGTTTAATAATTATCATAAATGAAGGGTGGCTAAAAGTGAAATTTTATCATCAAAAAATGATCACTAAAGATTTTAAAGTGACGATAATGTATCATGAAAAACTCATAGTTACTAATGAGATACACTGGAATAAGCCTACGACTGTTAGAAAATCAAATATCAACATTGGTAATTCTCTAATTAAGCTTATACGCAGGATATCTTTATATGGATATATATAATAATCTCTCTCACTTTAGTATTCACAAGTATTTCTTCTAAGTCCTATGCATCAACATTTATCAAATTTGGATAGTTTTGGTAATATATCGATATGAAAAAAATACAATAATACAATGATCAAAACAAAAAAAAAATTAAACAAATAGGTTGTTATTTAAGGAATAAAATAGTTAGTAATATTATTCTGAATTTAACTAACAATATAATATAGCTTTATATAATCAAGCTTGAAAGTTGGTGATTTGTAATTACAAGTATTTCTCCTAAGCCCTATGCATCAAAATTTACCAAATTTGGATGGTTTTGAAAACATAGTTATCTTTCGATATGAACAGGGGCGGCTATTACGTTGTGCGCCCTAGTCCATTGCACAGGGCCTCCAAAATATATAGGGTCTTCAGTTTTTGCTAGGCGTATGTTATATTTGTAGGTTTTTTAATGACCTAAGTTTGAAGCCTAGCCTATCAACCTAATCTAATGCAAACCCGGTCCATCTTAACTATCACACGCACATGGAGTCACCGACGAAGAATACAACGGCCAGAGATGAGCAAACGTTGAGGGAATGATGGCAACAACATGGGATTCTAAGGGTCGTGTGATGGCTGATGACTGCAAAGTCGAAGCGATGATGAATGACGAAAAAAGAAATTGTTGAATTCTCGATTCATCTTCAACATTCAAATCACATACTCGCAAGTATATAGAAATCTCAAATCTACAATTGGTAATCTATATTGCACTGCGAATATAAAAACTATTCATGCTTCTTCTATTGTAACAATCGATTGCATTCTTCAAATACTTCTCTAAATAGCAACAAGCCAACAATCGACAAAATCAATTGAAGTGGGATTGTTAGAGTTTATTGGTACCATTGATTTCAGATTGGTAATTTGTCATTTGTTGATAGAATGGTCTACTAGAGGTAATTTTTAAAAAATTAGTAATTTAGTATATAATAATCCCTCCTGGTCTTTTGTTGATTCTGATTATATATTTAAATTTATGATTTCATTGATCTAAGATTGGACCCAGCCTTGGTTATTTCATTGGATTTAGTTTAGGCTAGATGATTATTTCACTAAATTGGAATAATCCCTTCTAGTCTTTTGTTGATTTTGATTATATAATTAAATTTATGATTTCACTGATCTGAGATTGGACTCAATCTGATTATTTCATTGGATTTAGGGTGTGTTTGTTTGTGACTTAATTAACTTAATGGGCAAAACTAATAATTCAGTCAACCCATAAAGTGGTGTTTGTTTACAACTCATTCATTAAGTGAAAAATTTCCGTTAGACATATAGATAAGCCAAGAGAGAGAAGTCCTTCCAATTCAGCTTTTTATGTTCCAGGTTTACTCCTCCCTCTTTGCATGTCAACCTATAAAATATTTTTTATATTTCCTCTCTCTCTTCTATTGCATTTCATGGTTCCATGGTTTTCTTTTTTATTTTTTGGTGGAGAATATTATAAGAGCTATTGTTTTTTTTGGTTGAATTCATGGGACGGTTATAGGATTGTTGTTTCCAATTTGATTGTGGGTTCTAGATTTTGTATTTTGATAATTTAATTTTTTTTTTCTTTGATTTGATTTGATAATAAAAATTAGTAACTAAATGGCAATTAGGTAATTTTATTTTATCCAGATAGTTCATTAAGTACATAAAACAAACACAAATATTTTACATAGACAGTCAACTTAATCCAGACAGTCAACTTAATCTAGATAGATCTTAATGGAAAAAAAATAAAAACAGCCCCTTAGTTTAGGGTTGCCGATTATTTCACTGAGATTGGACCTAACTGGATTACCCTTTACAAGCAAAATAACATTAATCAGGTTACGTAACTTCTATTATCATTTCTTTTATTATATTATTGCTCTTTTATGTATTATGGCATATAAAGTAAGAAAATATGATTCTGTTTATATTGAAAAAAATGTTTATAAGAGGTCTTTTTAATGATTATGACATATGGTATTCAAAATCTATAAGAGGGTCCTGGATTTCTAATAATACAATAACTAAAACAAAATAAATAAGCCAAATGTCCTGGATTTCTAATAATACAATAACTAAAACAAAATAAATAAGCCAAATGTGTTTTTATTTAATGAATAAAAATAGTTGGTGATAGGACTCCAAATTTAACTAATAATATAATATTATAGCTTTATATAACAAATGTTTAAATATGCTTCTTTAAAGATATAATAAATAAATAAGAAGAAACATATTTAATCAAAATCAAAACTATTAATTGGAACTAATCATGCAAGGTTTTATTACTTCATTATCCACATTTTGAAGAATGATGTTCAATAAGTTTAAGAGTGCCACGTCACAATTAATTTATTGAAATAAAAATATATAATAAACGATATGTAATACCTAATAATGCACAAAAATAATTAAAAAATTATGCTACGGTTCTTTAAATCCTGTTTGTATAGAGGGATTGGGGATGTATCTAACTATCTATATAGAATAATATTTAATCAAAATACGCATTTCATATTTAATCATTATCTTCTAATTAAATCTTTTATTAACTTATTATTAAAAAAATTTGAATTAAAAGTATAAAAGTATTAATCAAACTGAAAATAAAACATAACAAAAATCATTAATCTTGCATAAACGATTCTTATTTACACCGTTTAGCTGCAGAAATGGTCCATCTGTGTCATTGTTTTTTCTAAATAACAACTATACCATTATCTTCAATAACGTTTGTGATAAAAAAAAATAAATAAATAAAAACCTCAAGGCTCAACCACTAAACCTGATATCTTGGATTTATGATAAAAAATAAATCAAAAACAAAACCATGTGATGGGATATTGGGATGGAGGTCAATATGCATTGTAATGGCAGTGACAACGATCTTGAGATGTGTTTTACAAAGCGTCATGGTGTGTCGTTAAAGAAAACAATGGAACGTGATGTGATGACGTTGTTCATGGGTGGTGTTGTAGTTTGCGATTCGATGATGTTGATGCTTTTGTCGAATATTGTTAGGGTTTTAAATTAGTTTGGTTTGTATTAGGATGATAAGTAGTTTTCAATTTTTTAATATTGTTGTTATTTTTAGTATGATTACGATTTCATGTTTAATCTTACAACGCGTAGTTAAGCGTTATAGTTATTAGGTATTTTGATAATTCTAGATTCGTAGATGTTGGTTTGGCCATTCTGATTAATTCAAATTGTGCAAGTGTTATAAGGAAACAATTAGCATGTCCTTTTCTTTCCTTAAAATGACATCTTAATCGCATTGAAGATGTTGGTTTAGTTACATTGTGGCTAATGGCTATTTGACTGTATTCAATTCTAACTACATAAATATGATATGGGTATATTAGAGTATAGGCTTAGATTACCATGAGAAATTTAATATATCTTGAAAAGTATGAGAAGCACTACGATTCATTAATTTTGTATATTGATTCATTAATATTGTTCATTGATTCACTTATTTTGAATTTGTGATTCACTATTTATAAATTCAAAAATTAATGAATTAATGTAAAAAAAATAATGAATTATTAAGTCATTTTATCCGAAATTGATCATTCAATATTTATATATTTAAAAATTGATGAATCAATATGTAAGAAAATAAATTACAATGATTCTCGTACTTCTCAGGATATATTTAACTTCTCACTTTTTAAATATACGCCTGTAAAGAAGTTACTCCATTATTTCTCAATCAATCCAATATAATATTTTAAGTAAACAACTTTTTGAATCATAAAAACTTATTAGAAAACACAAACAGACATTATCATTGATAAAGATGGATCATTTTGAAAATGTAGCAAGAATCTGTCTATAGTCATATTATATATATATATATATATATATATATATATATATATATATATATATATATATATATATATATATGTGTGTGTGTGTGTGTGTGTGTGTGTGTGTGTGTGGGTTCAATGGAGAACCTCAATGTATCGAAAAATCTTGAAGAACCTCCATGCACCACCACAAATGCATCACAATTCCCCGTGATGCATCATTATTTTCACGTGATGCATCAAATTCTCGCGTGATGCATCGATTTCTACGTGATGCATTACGATTTCCAAGCGATGCATTGTGGTTCTCCAAAGTTTTTCGATGCATAGAGGTTCTCCATTGAACCCACCCCTATATATATATATATATATATATATATATATATATATATATATATATATATATATATATATATATATATATATATATATATATATATATATATATATTAGAGTAAATTACATAAATGGTCCCTGTGATTTATAGCAAATTTCAGGTTTCGTCCCTAACTTTGAAAAATTACATTGATAGTCCATATTTAGAAACTTTGTCACGTTTTCAGTCCCTAAGCAACTCAATTTTTTAAAAATTCCAATTTTGCCCTTGAGAATTAATTTCACATATGGTCCCTAATCAATTAATTTAGTTTTTTTTATTTTTAATTATTTGTATATTTATAATTGTTTTATTAATAAATAATATTTTACTTATAGTATAAAAATTTAATTTTCAATTTATTTATGTTATTTATCTATATATTAATGAGTTTCATTGTCATTATTATTATTATTATTATCTACATTCATTCGTTTTGACATAAGTATTTATTTTTTCTTAATTTTTGTTTTATAAAATTTTTCCATCTATCTATATATTTAATTAATTTATCCATCTTATCCTCATATATTAATTTTTAAATGCTATTAATGTTGTTATTAAAATTCTAAACATGAAAAATATGTACATTCATTTATAAATTTTATAAATCATTCATTATTATTTTATAGATTTTTATTAGTAGAATAGTGTATATTCTATATATAAAATAGTGCTACTAAATTTGTATTATTTCTAATAAATTTTAACAAGCTTATAAGTTTTTAGCATTTTTACAACCCCATGCCCTTATGTTACACTCATAAAAATTTTAAAAATGCTAAAAAGGTTACACATTTTAGGGAAAATTTCATATATATCCTTGTAAACTTTAAATATTAAACTCCAACAATAATAAATTTTAAAAATAAATAAATGTCACTTTCTATTTAATTCAATAAAAAACTAATTAAGAAAATAAAATTTTATATTTTTTTAAATGATAAAATAATTTTAAAATAGTCATTTGGATATATATGTGATATTTTAAAGGTTTAAAAGAATATATATGTAATAAGGAAGTTTACAAGGATATATAAGTAATATTTAAAGTTTACAATGATATATATATAATTCTCTCCAAATTGTTTAAAATTTATTGGAAATAATACTCTACTAACACTTTTTTTTATATGTAGAATATACAATAGTTTAGTAACAAAATTCTATAAAGTAAGAATGAATGGTTTTTACGATGTATAAATGAATGTACATATTTTTCATGTTTAGAATTTCAAAAACAACATTAATAACATTTAAAATTTAATATACGAATATAAGAAGGGTAAATTAACTAAATATACGAATTGTTTGCAAAAATTTTATAAAACAAAAAGTAATAAAAATAAATATTTTCGTCCATCCGAATGAATTTAGATGATGATCATAACTATAATAATAAACGCATTAACATATAGATAAATAAATAAATAATTTGTAATTAAGTTGTTATACTAATAAGTAAAATATTATTTATTAATTAAACAATTATAAATATACAAATAATTAAATATAAAGAAAATATATTAATTGATTAGGGACCATATGTGAAACTAATTCTTAAGGGCAAAACTGGTATTTTTAAAAAATTGAGTTGTTTAGGGACTGAAAACGTAACAAGGTTTCAAAATATGGACTACCAGTGTAATTTTTCAAAGTTAGGGACGAAACCTGAAATTTGCTATAAACCACAGGGACCATTTATGTAATTTACTCTATATATTATGACTAAGGATCCTTTGAGCACCATTTATAATTAAGCATCGGTGAGCACCAATCAAAATAAGGGTTTTTTAAATACAATTTTTTATATATATACAAGCTTTAAACAAATAGAAATAAATTTGCAGTGGGTTCATTGCATTCATAGGCTTTAATATACACAAGATTCATTGCATTTTCATTCTTTTATGTAACATCCTCAAATTTAATATAATATTTAAATTATTAATTATACATTAAACCGATGATCGAATGTTAATTGATATGTAAGAGTTGACTTATATAGTCATTTAAAGAGAATATGTATATTAACGTTGTTTTGCAAAACTATAATAGATAGGCAAGACTTACATATATTTGAGTTAGTTGAACTCATACATTGTTATAATACCCTCATAATAATGGTGTTAATTCAATCTATTAAACTTTCAAATGAATTGCAATTTCAATATTATAAATATAATTGTTATAAGACTATTAGTCACAAGCTTTAACAACTTGCACTATATACTTAAAGCCTTGTGAATTGGCAACCCATATTATTATGTACAAGTTATTAAAGCCTATGTGAAAGTGCTTTAAGCATACAAATCTTGATCTAATAATTAAAAGGTGAAGAATGAAGGAGGTGGTAGCAAAACTTAGAAGATGAAAGTTAACAAGGTGGTGATGTGCAATATTGGTCAATTAAGGGTTTGAAAAACCCTTAAATCGTGACCTCCCCTTTTTCTTCATCTAATTTCATTCAAACTCTCTCTGCACATATTCCCTTCAAGACTCACTAGGGCTGGAAGTTTCTTACTGCAAGAGTTACTAAAAAGATTGAAGAAGTGTTGCAAATCTAAGGTAATCATCTCATATCTCAAGTATGTATGTGTGTGAGAGTTTCATCATCTCCCTTAATATTTTAGGTTGCTATCTTATATCATGACTTCACCTAGAAACTAAATAAGTATGCTTATAAACATATAAAAGATGGATAGCTATTCATTTGATGGAGGTACAACACAAGAAACCAATGGAAACTTGGTTTTAATGATTTTAAGTTCATCAAAGAATTGATGATTAAAATAATGGAATTCTTGTGTTATGGATGTTAAATCTTGTTCATATATGTTTATATACATCACATATGTCATAAAACCGAGTTTGGTGGTGTTTTGATGAGTGAAAAACGAGTTTGGAACGAGATGGATGCAAGCAGGACGTCAACAGAGACATTCTGGACTGCAGGGCAGGGGAACTCGCCGAGTTCCTCACACAACTCGCCGAATTCCCATCAGATGGGCCTTTTTCCTAAACATATAAGTTGTAGCCCTATAAGTCCTCTTCGTCTGGGCTCTTGAATCACCTAAATCCGATTTCGTATGAAAAAGTTATGGCCAAAATACGAAACTAGTGCGAGTCGAGCCCTACTCACCCAAAACACTTGTTTTAAGTCCCATAATGATACTATGACATCACGGGATCATTCTATAATTATATAACACATAAATTATCATCAAATAACGCCCAAAAGTTTATAAAACTAAATAAGAGGCGTATCGGGGTCGATAAATTCGGAAACTTAAACCGAAAATGCTTAAACACTTCAAATGACTTCCAAACCTTATGGTATAGTATTATAAACTAATGAATACTTTGAATATCATTATTTAATAGGTTTGGAGCTGGAAGAAGTGCCGATTATCAGTTCGAGGCGTTAAGTGGCTTTATTGGCCGTATTAAGACTTCAGAGCTATTATAACCTCTTGTACTGTGAGTTCTAGCATTGATGTGTGTGTTGCATACATAATAACATGTTTATTTTATTAAAGACATTGTGCATATCTATTTGGCATCATCCTCTTATATGATGCATTGCACTGATTTTATTATACTGCCTTATTGGCGGTTCATTACTTGATCATGGCCTATGACCAGCATACCTTATTTGATACCTCATCATACACGTCAGCATCTTGATTATGCTTTGATTCCTTCTTCATACATATCATGGCTTTTATGCTACACATGATGATTATTCATTTCATGTTCATATGATTACTCTTGATTAACCCCTTTGTGAGCTATGCTCATTTATCCTTGGCCTCACCGGATATCCAGGTTATCATTATTATTATCAAGCGCCTTACTTTGTGTTTGTGCGTATAAATTCCTACCCCACATGAGCTCGTGGGTAGGTGGCCGGACTTCGGGCGCCGGTTGGAGTTGCGCAGCTGGACAATGATCCATAGCTGTTGGCAACGGCGGGTCAGCGGGTCATGTACCGCAACCTATGCAAATTAATGGGTTATGCCCACATTATTTTATTAAAAAGATATTGCACTTGTCATTTTATAATTGATACATGTTGTATGTTGTGCACTCCATATTGATCTAGTAACTCACTTAGCAAATTTTATTTGCTAACCCCTCACTTTTATATACCTCAGGTGGCGTTAAGTAAAGGCACGGTTACTGTCGGCTTTGGTCCTAGAGTTTAAACGGACTGTATCTGAAGCCTTAACTTTGGTAAGACTATGCTTATATAATTGGGAGGTAATTGGGTAGTTGTCTACCATTATGTTTAATATGTATGGATAAAGACATGTAATGTCTTTCGGATTAATGTTAGAAATTGTAATCTGGTAAAAGTATCTTATGAAATTACTTCATATTCCAAAGTGATGGTTTATAATCAAACAGGGATATTGACTCTGTGCGAACGGGTCATGCCCGATTTTCTTTATAATACATGTTAATTATCATTAATCTACTGTAACCCCATTAATGATTATATTACGTTGAAATGGGTGTTTCATTTTATATATACAAGCTTCGTTAGGTTCATTGCATTCATAGATTTTAATATACACAAGATTTATTAGATTGATTGCATCCAAACTATATAAATAACTTATGTGTAACATGCAAATGTTTTATTTGATGCTAATTTGTTAAATTTTTATTAGTGCTTACCGGTGTTTACTATTAAATTATGTTTAAATGATCCTCATCCATATATATATATATATATATATATATATATATATATATATATATATATATATATATATATATATATATATATATATATATATATATATATATATATATATATATATATATATATATATATACATATATATATATATACATATATATATATATATATACATATATATATATATATACATATATATATATATACATATATATATATATATATAGATATATATATATATATATAGACACACACACACATATGTTCAAGTGAGTACCACTTATAATGCAGCGCACCAGAAGGTATCATATATATACCACTCATTATGCAGCGCTAAGGGTGAGCTCGGTACCGTACCGTACCGAACCGGTACCGATCCCGAATATACCGAAACCGAATTATTAGTTTTGAAGGAACCGAATACCGAACCGTATAATTTTATATGGTGCCGGTTCGGTTACGAATACCGAATTTTAGATAATTTAAAAACCGAATAACGAACCGAGAGTATCGAATACCGAATTTTAGCTAATTTAAAAACCGAATACCGAATTGAATATATTAATTCGGTATCGGTCAGTACCGGTACCGGTTCGGGTTCGGGAAATGGTACTCGTCGCTCACCCCTATGCAGCACACCAGAAGGTACCACCTTTAAAAAAAATTAAAATTTTTTTCATAAACATGTTTTAATTAACATTAAAAAAATCATATGTAAATTTCACATATATTCATATCTTTAAGCTCCTAAAAATGATGTGAATGTACACTTACATAATTTTGCATATATGTGAACTTGCATTTATGTGATGCATAATTTCATACACTCAAAGTGTTCGAAATTGGGTGAAATTTATATATGATCTGTGTAATGTTAATTAAAACATGTTTATGGAAAAAATTTCCAAAAAAAATAATTTTAAGAATGGTACCTTCGGTGCGCTGTGTAATAGGTGTACTCACTTGAACATATATATATATATATATATATATATATATATATATATATATATATATATATATATATATATATATATATATATATATATATATATATATATATATATATATATATATATCTCATCCATTGTGAACAAGTTATTCGTTGTGCACGTTGTGAACAAATAAAAAAAATACATATAATCATTCATATATATCAACAAGTGTTTGTAATATGATTCATATGATTCAAAAGGTTCATAGAAGTGTCTATTTAAGATTCAGAACATTCAAAAGGTTCATAGTACGTAGTTTTTATAACAAGATGCACAATATGCATAGGATGCAACAAGATTCATAAGATTCGACAAATTCATAGGATTCAATAAGATCCAAAGGATCCAATAGTATTAATAGGTTAATAGAAGAGTCCAGTACTATTTTCAACAAGATTCATAAGATTCAGAAGCTATTTTATGGTTGTTCACAACGTGCACAACGAATAAAGTGTTCACAAAAGATCCTTAGTATATATATATATATATATATATATATATATATATATATATATATATATATATATATATATATATATATATATATATATATATATATATATATATATATATATATATATTCAGGTTCAAATAAGTATCTCTCGAAATCAAGTGCACCCGAAGGTACCGACCTTAAAAAACTTTTTTAGAATTTTTTTTCACATAACCATGTTTAATTTAATGTTATACGCATGATATATGAATTTCACATAGATTCACACTTTCGGTGTCCTTAAAAATTATGTGAATGCTCAATGCATATTTATGTGAATGGTCATCCATGTGAACGGTCATTTCACACCATGTGAATGGTGTGAATAACCATTCACATGATCTTTTATTACAATTCACAAGATTTATGATGTTACACCTTTTGAAAAAAAGTCTTATAATGTTGTATTATACATGTCTATTAAAAGAAATATATGTGAATGATCATTCACATTAGGATACGCTGGGTACGCTGAAATCTCATGGGTACGCTGATGAACCTGATTATATATATATATATATATATATATATATATATATATATATATATATATATATATATATATATAATATATATATAGTATTGAAAATGATGTAACAAGTTTATAATTAAATTAACATTAGACAACAAAAGGATAAGTAATACTAAAAATATGCTAAATCAACATAAGACATTTAAGATAACATAAAGTATTTATGATATGTTATCACCAATGTATAGATATTGTTTATGTAAAATGAAAAATACATTCATATATATATATATATATATATATATATATATATATATATATATATATATATATATATATATATATATATATATATATATATATATATATATATATATATAGAATATGGTTCGAGAGAGTATCATCTAAATGCAGCGCACCAGAAGGTACCACCTTTAAAAAAACTTTTTAAATTTTTTTTTTTCATAAACATGTTTTAATTAACATTATGAAGATCGTATGTAAATTTCACATACATTCACATCTCCTAGCTCCTAAAAAATAATGTGAACACACACTTACATAATTTTGAAGACATGTGAACATGCATTTATGTGATGTGTGTTTTCATGCACTTAGAGTGTTCGGATTTGCGTGAAATTCACATATGATCTGTGTAATGTTAATTAGAACATGTTCATGAAAAAAAATTTCAAAAAAATTACTTTTAAGGGTGGTACCTTCTGGTGCGCTGCATTAGAGGTGGTACTCACTTGAACCTAAATCTATATATATATATATATATATATATATATATATATATATATATATATATATATATATATATATATATATATATATATATATATATATATATATAATGAATGACGATATGAGACATTGATATAATAACAAATTCAATTACCTTAATTAATGTTAACATCTATATCTATTAATAAAACAAAATAATTTTGCCACATGTCACTCTCTCGTGACATCTCAATTTTGTTTTCCCGCCTATTTTATTACCATAATTTCTATTTTAATGTTAAGGAAAGTTAATAATTCTAATTATTCTTTATAAACTATTTATGATATTTTATTTTCATATTAATTAATACATTTAATAAATTTATATATATAGTTAAAAATCTATGGATTAACCTTCTATTTCATTCAGTAAAATCTTTATTTATTCGTATATTATGTATTTTAATTTTATAGTTTATATCGTTTAGATAATTTTTTTTTTTTTAATATTAGCGTTTAATTATTATAAGTTTATAATTGTAATATACTAATTTAATTTTATATGTAGCTTTTTTTTAAAAAAAATATTATTTTATAAATATATCCCATGTAATACATGGGCAAATAACTAGTAAGACAATATAATGGAATATTTACAAAACTATACAATTAGTATACTGGAATATTTACAATTATAAAAGATTAATTAATGTTAATCTTTTGAATGTTTATGAAAGACATCAAAAAATTCACCAAATTTGTAGTTTTTTTAGAAAAATAAAAATAAAACTTTCAGTTTTTACAACTCAACTGTATTTATATATGAGTTTTTTTAAGTGTTTTTTAATAAAACTTAGTATTATGTTGATAAATTTTTTAAAATACAATTAAATGTTTTTTTAATAATAGATGATGAGATTAGAAGCCAAGAGTCTGGGAAGAACTCACTTGATCAAGGAGATAAGCTTTCAAGGAAATGGAAGGAAATAACATGAACCGAATGCAAAAAAAAAAAAAAAAGAAAAAAAAAAGTCATAATTCAAGGAGTTGTAGAGGACAAGATGAAGCTGGTGGATCTCAACCTTCACAAGTACATTACATACACTTCCATAAAGAAATACATTACATCCACTCATACCACAAAAGACAACATAAAATTCCAAAATAGATCATCTTCTTTCAAACCAAACCCATCGGTTCAGTTGAATATTACAAGAACAAAAATAATAATTAAAAAACCAACTACAAACCAAATACAACTTAAGCCTATTAACTTCATCTTTCCAGGTTTTGATCGTCTTTTAAAGACCATTTTTTTTTTTACCTCAGTAGCCCTGGTATAATCTCCTTTGATCTACGACACATTGGTGGATCAACCCATCCAATGAAACCACAATTTGATCCCTGTAATTTGTAATAACAGAAAATTAGGGAATGAACCTTCAAACATTTAGGGGCAGCGAAAGAAACGTAGAAAACTTACATTTCTAGAACAACGGTAGAATTACCTCCCAGGATTGTATGTTGTCCATGATGTTTGAACAATACCAGGCATCCCACATGTGCAAATCACCATTGTTGTTAAATGGAATCTTCGAGCTAGGTTCTTTTTAGGGATAATTGCGCAAAAAACCCACAACTTGTCAGTTTTTCGTGATTAAAACCCCAAATCATTTTTCGTTGCATAGAAAACCCCAAACTAACTAAAAATCAGTAAATCAAGGTTTTATCAATCGGTAAGCGGTTGAAATCGGTTATTAATCCTACGTGGACCGGTAAATAAACTACGTGGAGTAAATTTTAATCGTTGAAACCGGTTGCCAAGTATTACACACCACTTAAACACCTGTTGATCATTTTTAATTGTAATTTTTAAACGAGATTACATCGTCAACGGAGGTTTAAATGATATGTAATACTTGGCAACCGGTTTTAACAATTAAAATTTATTCCACATAGGTTATTTAGCGGTCCACGTAGGATTAATAACCGGTTTCAACCGGTTACAAATTGATCAAACCTTGATTTACTGATTTTTAGTTAGTTCGGGGTTTTTTATGCAACGAAAAATGATTTGGGGTTTTAATCACAAAAAGCTGACAAGTTTAAGGTTTTTTGCGCAGTTATCCCTTCTTTTTACTAGGAAGAAAGGTTGAAATGTTGAAGAAAGAGAGAGAGGGAGTCATAGAGAGGTAAAGGGTTAAATGGAGAAGAAAGGAAAGATAAATAAGTATTTGACGAAAATACCCCTTCAGTTAATGCGGGACAACTAACGGAGTTAGGAGCAGGATCTAATCCGTAACAAAATGTTAACCACAGACATCGAATTTGTAGTTTATTCGATAGTAGGACCTTATCCGTAATTTCTCTATAACCACAGGGACCAAATTTGTAATTTACCCAAAAAATTAAAATACCAAATTACTGGTTTTTTTAAATATGTTTGAATAAAATTTAAAATAATGTTGATAATATGAATTTCAATATCAAAATTTGAAGTTTGATGTTGATTTATTGATGTTCATTAATTTACTATCTATGTGTAAATCTTTAAAATTCGAATATATGAAATTTCAATATCAAAATTTTAACCAATTTGGAATCAAAATTCCGGATATTAAAATGAAAATATTTTCGAACAGCTTGTTAAAACCTCTTCAAAATTTGTAAGAACACAACGGAAGCCAAAAACTATCTGAAACCCTAAACATGGAGCGATCGAATTAAATCAAGTTACTTCTTCCTTACTACAAAAACCCACAAATGATTCGCATTAAAACCATTCGTTCGCTTCAAATTCAAACATTATTGAATCTCCAATACCCTCCTTCCCTGAATTATGTCATAAACCCTAAACCACACCCCGAAAACCACTCCATTCCTTCAATTCATACCAAATCCTTGATACCCATTTCAATTTTCAACAGAAGCATCTCGCTTTCATCCCAATTCCAACAAGAATTTGTAGAAAATCAGAAGTCAAAGAAGCCATTGGAAGTCCTATTCACAGAAGCTGTTGGGTTATCTAAAAGCGACGACTTTGAAAACGAAAACGAAAACGAAAAACTCAAGAAAAGTTTGAGAAAATTGGAGGGGGATTTGAGAAGAGATAAGAATGATTCAACGGAAGGAACCAATTTTTCGAAGCCATTGGAAACCCTTTTCACAGAAGCGGTTGGATTATCAGAAAATGAAATTAAATTTGATAATCAAGAATCAAAAAAGGGTTTGAAGAAATTATCGAGTTTCTTTACGAGTATTGATGATAGGGAGAAATCAAGAAAAGAGTGTAAGAAACCAGAGAAAAGGATGGAATATAAGGAGTTATCACCCGAAATGGCTATGTTTGCTAATCATTTGCATAAAAAAGGGTACTTGATGAAAGCAAATTTCCTCCTAAAAAACATGTTTGATGTTTCTTGCTTTGAGAATACTTATAGCAGGGAATTCTTGAAGTTTGCTGCTGAAAAGTTTGCCATGGATAATCGCGAAATCTACAAGTAAGTTTAAGTTCTTCACCTTTTGTTTTTAGTTTAATACAAAGTAGCTGATTAATTAATTGCTAAAGAGAGGAAATGTTGATTTATTGATGGTGTTTGAAGCTTGTGCAATGGAGAAATCTTAATGTTGAAACAATAAGATTGCACTGATCGCGTTCACATTTAGTCGTATGAAATGAAACATGAATCACAAAGTATTTATGTGATTTAGTAGTTTGTGTACATTCTTGATTGTTGCTAGGATTCGTGTTATATGTAGTGAATTCAGAGTATGAAGAAAACCGAGTATACAGATCATTATACTCGTCTATGCTATCAAATGTTTCAAACAGCTTTATCGAATGTTTCAAGCAGTTTTTCTTTGTTTTCCTTAACAGGGTTTGTGAAAATGAATTGAGTGTAACGATGATGATTGTACTTTTCTCTGTTTTCTTTATATTCGTCACGCGTTTATAAGCTCTTTGATACCGTTATCTAAATATTGATAATTTAAGGTGGCTGCCCAATGGAGATTTGAAAAAAGTGGCACAATTTGGATGCCCTTCAATTGGACGGAAGAATGTTTTTTCAGCCAAGGCGATGCGTTTTCATTATGGGATTGAAGAAGAAACTGTTAGTGATCGTTTTCACATTGCAAATATATAAATATATATAAAACAGTAATTGATTAGTACAATACGAATCATCTCTTCACATATTCATGGTAAAAAGATTTTGATTTCGTATACTTTCAGGTATGCAACAAGTGCACGTTGAAGGAGTCGTGCAAGTTTGTGAACCAGAGTGTATGGAAAAAAGGGGCGAAGAATATGGACTTAGCCGTTGTGATGAGGGTCGTGGCTTTGTATGCTCTTGAGATGGTGCCTGCTGAGTTGGACGTGCCTGATGACGTAAAGAATGCAGTAAACCGGTTGTTGAAGGAAGTCATTCGGCTAAGTGAACTTGAATCTTGAGGTATTTTCGTCGAGTATTGTTTTATGTATTTTTTTGGTTAACCAGCTATGATTAAAACTGTGAATTATAACCTAACTAGAAACCGGAAATTTCATAGTTCTTAATTAACAAATCCGAACTAAGATAAAGGTTTATTAACCTTGGTTTCGGCTTTTATTTTCTTTGTTTTGAATAAATTGTTGGGTTTTGGAAACTTTTAGTTACTGTTGGTTGAGAATTGTAAAAGAATTTGAAAATTGGATTTTAATTTCATTATTTATTGTGTTTGGATCATAAGAAGTATAACTTAGAATATTTAGGGGTGGGTTCAATAGAAAACCACTATGCACCTGAAAACTATGGAAACCTACGCATACCGTCCGATTGGGTGCATTTCATGAAAAACGCGGTGACACGATCGTAAATAAGGTGATGCATCACGCGGGAAATTTGATGCATTTGTGGTGGTGCAGTGCGGTTTTCACAAGCTTTCACGTGCATGGTGGTTTTCCATTGAACCTCTCTCTCTATGTATGTATGTGTATATATATATATATATATATATAAATTCCATCAAATTTTAAGATAATTTAGATTTCATTATTTCACAACCCATACCATCTTATTCTAGCCACACCATGCTCATTTCCTTTTGTAAGAGTTTTTGTATTTTGGTTGTCAGCCTGTTTGCTTAAATGAGTTGGAATTGTCACCTCTACGGCCTTACCCGACCCAACATCACTATCGTTGCCTCAACAACACCTTGGCAACACTCGTAAACTACACCGCGCCACCTTCATGTTGCTATCACCACCACAGCTGCCTCATTCGTCGCCTCTTCTGCCACCACCCACATCGTTGCAGTTCGTCACCATCACCACCGCCACTGTTACCAACACCCTCACCACTGCTACCATTGCCACTGCCACAGTGGCTACCACCCATCTCTACTGCCGCCACTATGGATGCCAACTGGCATGGGGTGGTGTTGGCGATGCTCTGGCTTGGTGGCTACGGCGGAAGACAAAACTAACGTTGCAATGGAAAAGAATGGAAATAAAAGGAAATCAAAAAAATTAAGATTAGTTTGTGTGTATTTTTGTTCTTTAGGATGGATTGGAAATGAAAATGAATGAAATTTTCCTTCCAAAAGTGGGGAGAAACCAATGGGAAGAAAATATTTATTTTCTTTCTTTTACTTTCCTCGATTTTATTTTCTTTCTATCGAACACAGAACGGTGTGTTTCTTCGAACTTTGATTTCTTTTATTGTTACTCGAATGTGTTAACGTTATTTTTTTAGTTTCAAATTTGCAATTGCTTCAGTTTACTGTTTGCATCACGCAAAATAAATAATAAATGCTACCTCACTTTTGAGTTTTGCCTCTTTTTTAGTCTTTACACATCAAGAAACTGTGGGAAACCGGCAATTAACTCAACTTTCACATATACATATCTATCACTATTTTTATCCTAACACGTTACATTTGTTGTTGATAAATATACAATAACTAGTTTATTCACTCACGTATTACATATGTATTTTTAAATATAAATATTAACATATAAATGTATAAAAATATTAACTGTGCAATGTGGTGGGTCCAGGAAAATTTTGGTATGGAGGTCGGAATTTAACAATACTACAAAAGTACAGGTATTTGTGGTACTTTAAAAAATGTTTAGACCTTGAAATTTTGAATCGATTTATCTTGATTAAATAACAAATATAAAAGTAAAAGTAACATTAAGGGTAAGTTTGTTTGACGGTTTTTCAAGAAAATGAATGGGTATAGGCTTTAAATACATTGTTTGTTTGATTGATTGAAACTAAAAATACAAGAATGATTACCAATAATTGAAACTCGTCAACACTCATGGATTTTCTCTCTAATCAATTATTTCATTCCTTTTCTTTCATCTATATATTTTAATTAAAGGGTGTTTAGCTTGCGTTTGAAAACGTGTTGTAGCGTTTTAGAAATTAATATCAGATTACAGTTGTAACAAAAAGTTCTGCCTAAAATGTAGTGTTTGGTTTAACTTCTGCTATTTGCAATCATAACTATCAAATAATCAATTTTTAAAATGTTTGGATTTGTGTTTTAACTTGTAAAATGACCGAATAATCTTATAAAGCAAATAAGCTACATTTTTAACTTATGAAAAAGTGTGGTAGGATTAAATCTAAATGCAAATAATCACTGATTAACGTATGTTATCCAAACACTTTAAATCAATTATTTGCATTATTGTAACGTAATAAGCTAATAATCTCGTTCATAACGTAAAACCAAACACCCTCTTAATAACTAAATAGATGACATATGTCGCTTTATTAGATGACGTTTGACACATTATTGTATTGACATGTGTAATTAGTTAACTTCAATTCTATTATTATTTTATTTACTTAAAATAAAATGCACAATTCTTTCCTTTGTTAAGGGTTCCAATTTAAATGCGAGATACACATTCAATTCTATAACGATGAACCAACATCTATAGTTAAGTTAGAGATGAGCAAAAAACTCATTTTATCCGAGTAAGATTAGACTTGTAATGGATATTTTTGGACTGATTATCAGTTTCTATAATTTCTTTGAGTTGGATTCTATTTCACTATGTTCGGTCTGGTTTGTTTTTGTATGTTTCAGTAATAGTCAGGAAAAAACCGATACTATCAGTTTTTGTTTCCAGGTCATAATTTAGACATTTTCAGGCTAGGTTCAATTTGGACCGGTTACAAAATCAAACTCATCTCAAGTTTAAATATTTAAAATTTCTTTCTTAATAAATATATGGAAATAAAAATAAAGGATTAGACGTCTAATATATTTGTTAATTTGTACGGTTCATGTAATACTGTGTTATTATATCATTCAAAAATAGTCTTATATGTATTTAAAATAAAAAACTTATAAAAAATTAATTGGTCAAAAAAAATATGTTATTTGATTATTTCTCCATCTAATCGTCCAAACAAAAAGTTTGCAACTAAAAATAGAAAAAAAAAACCCGATTTTCATTATCCTAACGATCTAATTATTTATTTTTAAATAAATTAAAAAAGTCATAAAAAAATTTCAATCTGTCAAAAAATAAAAACGTATTTGGGTCATTTAATTATTTCCTCCCCATCTACTCATCCAAAAACAGAAAGTTTGCAACTAAAAATACTTTTTAAAAAAAAAATAAATCCGACCTGCCGGATTCGAACCAGCGACCTAAGGATTGCTATAAACAACTACAGTCCTCCGCTCTACCAACTGAGCTAAGGTCGGTTGATGATTTATTTCTTTGTTTTTTTTAATGAATGATAAGTTGCCAGCTGTCGAGTTGGACCATGCTTGGGTCACGTGAAAGGATATGGGTTATGGAGTCCACGTAATCAAGTGCCGGGACCACATCCCACGCGAAAAAATCGCCAACCCTTCTTTTCAACGCTCGAATCTCACTCGCCGCTTTGTGATATTGTACTGTGAAGAGTTTTTTTTTTCTACACGTGCACCGAACTTTTGACTCGTGTGGAAACGTCAATCGTGTAGTCTCTGGCTGACACGTGTATTACAAACGTCAGGTTCTGTCAGCAACTCACGCGCCCCCGCAAGCACTTTTTGCACCAGTTACGGTCCAGTTCACCACACTTGTTTATTCCTAAAGTGCCCTTTGTGGGAAACAAGTGCTAACATTTTTCACTTTCCGTAAGTAACCTCTGTTTTTTTTTCTTTTTCTTTTTCTATTCTTAATCTTTTAATTTTTGGTTGATATTTATTAGAGTAAATTACACAAATGGTCCATGTGGTTTGGTGTTTTTTGCTCTTTTCGTCCCTCAAACTTTTTTTTTGCACCAATAGTCCCAAAATCTCAAACCTTTAACACAAATGGTCCCTACCGTTAGTTTGATCCGTTAGTCCAGTTAACTCACAAGGGTATTTTCGTCATTTGTAATCTCAGGGACCATTTGCGTAAGTTACTTTTTTTATAAAATTTTAACATATATTATATCTTATTATTATTATTATTGTAACTAAAAAAGAAAAGTCTAACACCCAATTTTAGGATTTGCTTCTTCCCCAACACAGTCAACACAGCATAACAAATCCATTTTGCTTATTCCCTTTCAAGACAACAACACAGTCAAACAACGTAGCAAACCATTCGTTCAAGAATTTGTGAGAGGCGAGAGGTTCTTTGTAGCAAAATTTGAAGAAATAAATAAACTTGCTCTCTCACCGACAACTCCTCCGTCGCCATTAAAGTCATCGAGAAACCTCCCGCCACCGTCGATCCCACCATGGAGTCTAGGCTCGTCCGTGAAGTAGCGGCCATGCGGCGGTTGAACCACCCAAACATCCTTAAATTCCACGAAGTTTTAGCCACGAAAACAAAGATTTACTTAGTAATGGAACTCGCCGCCGGCGGGGAGCTATTCACTCAGCTCAGGCGCCGTGGAAGAATGAAAGAATCCACCAGTCATTTTTACTTTCAACAACTTGTCTCCACGCTCCACTTTGATCATCAAAAGGCGCCGCACACCGTGACCTAAAACCGCAAAACCTTTTACTTGACGAAAACGGAAATCTTAATACGACTTCGGTTTATCAGCGGTGCCTGAGTTTTAGAAAAACAGTCACCTCCATACAGCTTGTGGAACTTCTGCGTTCACCACACCGGAGATTATTCGATGGTCTCTGTGTGTTTTAAGAAAACGGTGGTGGTGGCGGAATGGTGGAAAAGACGATGATACAAAACCTTTACAAACCTAATCAATACCTTACCTTCGATTGTGATTTTCTTTAGGGTTTTGAATATGAAATAGGTGGTGGTGGTGGTGGACCGATGGAACTTGAAAAACGATGGCGATGGAAGTTGATTTGGGATGCAGAGATAAACCGAACTTGAAAAACGATGGTGGTGGTGATGAACCATTTACTCTTGTTTTTATTTTAGAAAATAAAAAATAGAAAAAAATATATAAAGTATTAGTAAATTACGCAAATGGTCCCTGAGATTGCAAATGACGAAAATACCCTCGTGAGTTAACTGGACTAACGGATCAAACTAACGGTAGGGACCATTTGTGTTAAAGGTTTGAGATTTTGGGACTACTGGTGCAAAAAAAAAAAGTTTGAGGGACGAAAAGAGCAAAAAGCACCAAACCACGGGGACCATTCGTGTAATTTACTCTATTTATTAAAATAATATTATAATTTCATCAAGATAACTATTTTATTTCATCATCTTGGTTCATATTTTTCTGTATTTTATAAATTGATAATTTTATTGATATAAATCTTAAATTTTCCTAAACATGTCAAAATGATCGCACCATTAGAAGAGTTTTCTAGTAAATATCAACCAAAAAGTTAACTCTTTTGGTTTGTGCTGACATTATTGCATATGTTCTTTCGTCTTTAAATATTTTTCCTTTGTCTTATAAAATACTGAAATTATAGGTTTTTCGGTTTGTTGTTATCTCTTGTTTGTTAGCGCCGCCCACAAAATGGGGGCGACCGTCAGGGCCCAAAATTTCATAGGGCCCTAATTTAGTAAATTTTCAATGTAAAATAAATTACAATTGAATTTTTTTGACTTATGGATGGAGAAAATCTAAAATTTATGTTTGTACACAAACATATGTGTGTGTGTGTGTGTGTGTGTGTATATATATATATATATATATATATATATATATCTGTGTGTGTGTGTGTATTTATGCGTGTGTGCATGTTTAGGGTCTTCTTATACGTTTTTGTCCGGAGCCCCAAAAATCAATGAAACGACCTTGTTGTTTGTTGATTTCTAGTATTCATAGTCCTTGTTCTTTTATTAGAATGGTAGTTTGGTTTAGTTAGTATTCACAGTCGTGAAATTTTCAGCATTCTATGCCTACACATCGTGTGACAAAATTAGTCAAGCTTTGTTGTGCCTCACAAAAATAATTAAATTTTGCATCCCCAACACATTTTATTTATTTATTTAATCTTTTTGAAAAGTAATAATTTTATATTCATTCATTATACTTTTGATTGCTTATGTGTGACAAAATAAAGTCATGTGATTTATAATAATGTTACATAAAATGACTTACCTTGAGTGTTAATTTCTCATTAATCATTAATTCGTTTCAATATTATTGAATGCCGTTTTAAAAGCCAAATACAATACAAACACACAATAATTGTCATTTATGACCTCTTATTTACATATTAAATTTAAATATTAAAATCATAATTTAATTAATTATGTTTTAATAATTAATTATATTCTCCGAAAGGTCTAAAAAATATATTATTCTTTTTTTTTTTTTGGGAAATATTATTCTTTAAATAACACAACTGGTCCACAAGGGGTAAACCATGTCAATTTTCACCTATGTGGCTATGTTCTTTGACGAGAAGCCAGTGGCAAATTGGTAATTTAACAAGTACCATTTGACAACAACAAGTCGTCAGTGTACCCATGGCCCACACACACTTCCTTTCACATAAAAGTACCAATTTCTTTCTCTCTTGAATAACTAAACCAATCCCTCTTCGCCGCCGATCAGCCGGTTCTCCGGCGACATAGTTCATAAATGCAGTTCCCAGTAATCCCTGCACAAATTTTGTTTCTATTCCATGCGTTTACTTAATTACAACTCTACTTCATTCAATTTTTCTATTCCTGAATTTGGAACGCATTTATGAATTTCCTAGTACACATTTCACTCTAATCGTTGCTACCTAGACAAGTTGTTCCGATCGAGAACGTGATTCCTGCAGAAAATTTGTATGTAGCGTGTAAACACCTTCATTATCGCTGTTCTGTGTGTTTAGAGAGAGAAATAGAGAGATGTCGGGGACGAGAATGCCGACGTGGAAGGAGAGGGAGAACAACAAGAGAAGAGAGAGGCGGAGGAGAGCGATCTCGGCAAAGATATTCGCCGGCCTGAGGATGTATGGGAATTACAAGCTGCCTAAGCACTGTGATAACAACGAGGTCCTCAAAGCCCTCGCCGACGAGGCTGGTTGGACCGTCGAATCGGACGGCACCACCTATCGCAAGGTATACTATCTATAATCGAATCTAAGTTAACATGTTTAAAAGGATACCGTTAATTAACAGTTTCATATGATTTTGAAGGCTCTTTCCATTAATAGAGTTCAATTTATTTCCTAAAAATTTTATATAAACGTACAGAAACAGTAGTCATGTTGAACTATTATTATTATAATCGGTAAATCCGGATGGTTTAGTGACGCCTTCACGGCAACGATGGCGCATTTTAGCATGTGGTGATTGTTTTTAGGTGAGCTATGGTTCAGTGATCAATTGACGGTGCATTATGGCAGGATGCTGATTTATTAGCATCCGTCTTCCTCATCTTAATTTATATGAATCATGGAGCTTCCTAGCAGTAAGATTTAGTCTTTGGATTAGCTCAAAAGTACCTAATTCCACTTTGGCGCACATTAGTGTTGAACAGTACTTTGCATAGGTTTTGTTCGTATTCATTGTTTTCTTTCAATTGGATGCACAAATTAAAAGATTACGCCCTGGGGCTGGAAAGACGTTAATGTCCGTATAGGCATCCCAGAATTTTTCAGCAAAAGTACCCATTACATGTCGAAACAGATTAACCGAGGGGTAATTATGGTATTCACTTATACATTTGCCGAAATTCTTCCCTTTTGTGTTGGAACTGAAGTCAAATTCACATGAATTTATCGACTTTAACATTAACCCTTTGAATGCAGGCAAATCATAGCCCCATGTTCATGTTTGTTTCTTCGAATCCTGCATACATCTACTGTTACGTGCTTCAATGATTGTTGGTCTTAATGTTATATGGAAGATATGGATGAATTTGGTAGTTTAAAATCTATGTGAATCTGCTCATCACTTTTTAATGATGTCTCCAGGGATGCAAGCCTCTGGAGCGGACACACGTTGTAATTGGTGGTTCCGTGTCAGCGAGCCCATGCTCGTCCTACCAACCGAGCCCTTATGCTTCACGTAACCAAAGCCCTCCTTCCTCTTCAATTGCGAGCCCAACCTCATCCCAGTTTAAAACCAACCCTCATCCTGATTCTCTCATTCCATGGCTCAAGAATCTCTCATCTTCATCCTCCTCAACCAATTCTTCCAAGCTGCCCCATGTTTACTTACACAATGGCTCTTTGAGTGCACCAGTGACCCCACCTGGCAGCTCGCCAACTATTCAATCCCCTCCTCGAATGAAAACCAACTCGTTTTGGGGTGCAACCCACTTCTCCCATTTCCCTTCCTCGACTCCACCAAGCCCTGCTCACCAGACCGTTCCTAGCTATGAATGGTTCTCTGGCATAAGTGGCCCAACATCCCCTACATTCAGCCTTGTAGCAGCAAGCCCGTTTGGGTTCAAGGACGCAGTTGTCTCTCATGGTGGATCACGAATGTGTACTCCTGGGCAAAGTGGGACTTGCTCTCCTGCAATCCCTCCAGGCTTTGACAACAACGCAGATATTCCAATGGCAGAAGTTGTTACAGATGAATTTGCGTTCGGAAGGGTGAAGCCATGGGAAGGAGAAAGGATTCACGAGGAATGCGGATCAGATGATCTGGAGCTTACTCTTGGGAGTTCAAAAACCAGGTATGTACACTTTATTTCAAAGTTATAGATAATAAGATAATTGTATTGTACTACAAATATCATTTGGCTTTACCTGTCATCACTCACACTTTACCCTGTATATTGCAGATAAATAAAATATGATCCAAATTGAAGAAGTTTCCCACATGACCTCACCAAATTAATCATTGTATGTGAAAACCCTGCCTCTCTTTGTTGTGTATTATGTTTTTATGTATGATTGATGGTTGTCACTTGATTGTATTTCTGAGTTTTATTTGGCAATGAATAGAATACAGTTGTAAATGGAGTTGCATAATTTTAACATTTTTGCTTGGATATGTTTTTGTTTGTATATAATTGTGCAAAATCATTGCAGTTGGTTCATGATAAGAATCCTAGTGTTGGCTTTAGCAGAAAGACAAACAAAAAGGGATAAGTGGACCTTAGCACTACAATACTTTTCATTATTGTATGATTTGGTTTTTTGATGCTGCTATGCTATTTGTACTCATTTTGTAGGTTCTAAAAAGAAACCTAAAACACTCAAATTAACCATATCGATGACGAAGCTTGATTTGGTTAGTACTCAAGCTCAAACTTGTCTTTGAAAGGTGTACTCAGACTTGAATTACATGCCAAGTTGCACATAAACCTTATTATAGAAGTACTGCGATAAACCCGATCATCACTGTCATCTTGAAAATCCAATAAGTTTGCAGTTTTGTGTTTTATGCGCAAATTAAACGTACCAATTGGTTCTGAATTTGACTGCAAATAAGGCAACACTTTGTGAATGACAAAGATGGCCACAGTTGGGGGCAATGATTTACTTTACAATCTCTCAACTTTCATGTACATTACCGAAAGTGCATTGTAACGAAGCGCAACAGCAGGAGGTTGAAGCAAATCAGACAATGAACCTAGAAGAAAATCTGATGTTAGTTAGGACTTAGACGAAGAATTCATGTAGGAATCAGTAAGTAGGAATCACTTGGATAATCGGAAGAACCAGTGTACCTTGTACAAGTCATCTTTCATCCGGAAACCAAAATTCTTAATTACAGTAAAATCACTAACACTGTTTTCATTGATGGATTATCATAAAATTTGCAAATTTATTGTATGTATGTCGTCACCATGCTTCCTCCACACAAACAACCAACAAAAGCACATGTAATATAATCAAAAGCAACATTAAAAGAGCAACCAAATATCACAAACTGTGAACCAAAAGTATGTTTTCATGTTACAGTTACTAGAATTGTATGTATACCAAGCAACATATCCACCATCATTACTTCATTAGCTCAAAAATCGGCTTCGGTATAGCTTCCAACAATGCCAGCAGCAGGAGTGTGCACAGGTCGGTTTGGTTTGGTTAGTGGTAAATATATAAACTGTGTTTTCAGTTACTCGTGGTTTGGTTTCAGGATTTTGTCAAAGAATTGCATTATCTTTTAGGAATAATTTGTCAAATCTGAAAAATACATGATAGCTGAGATTTACAAATCCTAAAGGGAAGATTGAGTTTTTCAATAACATAAAAAGATGTGATTTCATAAATTCTGTAGATTTTAAATCCTTAGTGAAATCCGTAAACCAAACACAAATTTTAAATTGTGAATCTTAGTGAATCTCAACAAATCCACCTGAGACCTATTCCATTTGATAAATATGCATTTTCACCAAATGTCTTGAACAACATCTCTAATTTTGAGCTCAATTATGGAATCAATAAGCGCCTTCTAAACACAAATCAAAAGAGGCACAAAAAGGCACAAACAACATTTTCTGGTTTATAGATTGTTATTGTTTTAATGTAGTTTTTTTTAACCTGTTAATTGATTTTGGTTGGAACTAAAACGAGTATGGAGGTATGGAATGCATACCGATATCAATTTGACGGAAATCAAGGTCCGAATATTAATGCAGGGATAAAGGGTTGAAGGATCCGAGCGGTAATGCCCCTAACATATTATACTAGGTTAGTAGTTTATAACCCACGTATTACGTGGATATTTTTAATTAAATTTATTTATATAAAATGTATATGAGTAAAAATAAAAACATACAAAAATAATAATGTGTTTATTTTTTATTATTTACAGATTAAAAAATAGAGTATATTCATCTTTTTTAAAAATAATAAATTGTATTTATCTTTTAATTTATTATAAGTTGTAATTATCTTTTTGGTGAACGTAGAGGTGACACGTGACATTTGATGTTTTCCTTTATTATACATAATAATAATAATTTCCACAACTAATTCAAATTATTACATTTGGATCTAATTATAATTATTATGGATAATAATGATAGATTTTTATTTTAGGTAAACATTAATTTTAAATGTTACAAAATCTAATTTATTACTAATTAATTAATGAAAAAAAATAAAGTCAAAATTTAATGCAATTAAGTTAATGTGTTAAATTTGAAAAAAGAGGTGGAAAAATAAATTTTTCTTGTATTGTAGAAGTGACATGTGACATGAATTGCTTTGTTTTATTATAATATATAGGTTAATCAACCCATGTATTACATGGGTTGATTTAGAAAATACATATTTTTTATATTTTAATAATTTATTATAAAATTATATATAATTAAAATAAAAAAAATTGAAAGCTAGTTAAATTAAAGATAAAAAAACACTTAGTTGTTGATATTAAATAAAAAAAATTATTATATTGTATTATTAAAAACATATAATATGTGTTTGCAAAAAATGTTTCTTTTAATTTTTATTAACTTCAAATATGAAATATCAATGTAAGAAACAAAAAACTTCAATTATGTGAATGTGTATATATTTTGAAAATAATAAAACATAATAATGGTATATCTGAAAATCAACAATCAAAATTTATCATATTCACATTTGAAGTTTTATCAATTAAATTTTAAATTTTGTTAGCAAAATAATTAACAAAATTTTTTAACTTTATTTACTATACTTCTACATTTAAATCCAATTTTTATATTTGAATTTAACTATGATCATTAAAAAATAATAATGACACATGTTTGTTATAATAACCCGAATTTAATAATTGGCGATTTCGGGGACGAAATCAATTTAAGTGGTGAGTGTTATAATAACCCGAATTTTAGAATAACAAATATTAATAAATAGAAATACTAATAATAATAAAACCTTAATAACATTGATTAAACATTAATATAACATTATTTGTAAAATAAAAGGGACTAAAGTAACAAACTTTATAACTCTATTAAATAAACCAAAATAAGATGGGCTTTAATTATAATTAACCTAACTAAGCCCAACCCAGATAATTAGGGTTATACATGTATTTATTAGCATTAATCTCAAACCCTAAACCCTAGTTAGGTTACAAACTCAGAAAATTGCAGAAAACCTCATTGCCATTCAAGGTTCGTTCAAGAAATCAGTAAGGAAGCAAGCAACAATTCACGTTTCTTCAAAGCAAGGTATTCAATACTCACTACCTAAAGTATGTACTGTTTCTTATATATGTAAAAGGGTTTTAACTGGAAATTCGAAAACAAAACTAAATATAAAACACAAGATAATATACAAATCTGATATTTGGGTTTTGAGCGACGATGATGTTTGTGGGGCTGTGGTTCCGTAACCGGCGGCGGCGGCGGCGATGAGCATGGTCAGCCTCGGTGCGTGAGTGCCGAGAGAGAGAGGTGAGTCGTGAGCCGAGAGATCGAGTGAGTGTGAGCGTGGGAGACCGAGCGGTGGTGGCGGTGATGGAGCTGTAGCGGCGGCGGCGCTGTTATGCCGCTGTCGTCGTGGTGTGCGAGAGTGCGAGCGAGAGAGGAGCTGAGCGAGGGAGTGAGGGACAGAGATGGCAGAGAGGAGCCGAAGGTGGTGGTCGCCGGCGAGTGGCAGCGCCGCCGGCCGGAGAGAAGACAGAGGGAAGAGAGAGTAGAGAGAGGTGATGAGAGAGAGAGAGAGAAATTGAGATCGTGTGTTTGTGTGTGGTGTGTTGTCCGAGAAAAGGGGGGAGGGGAGAAAAGAAAAGGCGGTTGGGTCATGGATCGACCCGACCCGACCATAACCTAAATAATTAAACAAATAATTATAATATTAAATGAATATATTAATTTAGTTTTATATTTTTATTTATTATACATCATTATTCCTATTAATTAATAATTAGTTTTTTTTTTAACCCATTTAATAAACCTAACATATTGGAACCAATTCGATATAAAATAATTAACGGGTAACAAATCAATTAATTATTCACGGTTATATTTCAATTAAATGTTATTACTAGTTATTAAAGGATTAAAATGGAATAAATATATAAATGACTTATCATTTAATTAAGGTTCTCTTATAAGTTAATTCAAATGTTCAATGAGATTAAAATAAATACACTAAGATTATATGCGATTGAATACCGACTAAAGTATAGATAAATTACATAATTAATTATTGGAACACCGATTCGATTAATAAAGGTTAATGAAATATTTTAAGTTGAACCAACAATAATTGCGAACCGAACTTAATAATTATTAATAAAAGTATGTATTAAAATAGTGGATTGGGTAGTTAGAAGACCAACCTAGCTGAGTTCTAATTTAAGTTCGTTCTTATAGATCGAATAGATTCGTAGCGGATTCAGTCTGTCGTCGTGACTTTGCAGAGCTGTTATTAAGGTACGGATCCCGTACTTCTTTCAGCGTTACTCTTGAGTTGTTCGTTGTGTGAGTTGCATGCTAATACTTGACTGTGAATTTTATATCTCGTGTCAGTTTCTTTTTCAAAAACAAATATCGTTTTTTTTAAATGCTCGTAAAACATTTGCGAAAAAAAATATATTTGGAAAACAGTTATTTTCATGGCTTTTGTGAATGTGATATTGTCTTGTGAAATGTGACCCTTTTTGTATTGAAATGATTATAAATTTTGAAATGTTATTCGGACCTTGTTGTTATGCTTGAACCCTAGAAGTTAGACAGGAGATAGGATTACCGAGTGAACTACCTGTGGAGGTACCACAGGCATGCCATTGCGGCACCAATGGCATGACACTTCCGTAACAGTGTGATCGGTTACGGCGTCTCCCTTTTGTTTGCGATTCATGATCGAATGATTGATTGAGATTATGTTTATGATCGATGGAGATCATGTTAGCTCGGGATATGAGCTGTTGATTATTTCATGGAGGCGTATGGATGCATCCTAGGCTATGTTACGAGTTTTGCGGAAGTAAGGTGTAATGCCATACACCCTTCCGGCCAGATGCACTGATGTGGCGCGACTCAGTGTAGTCTTGAGAGTGATTGTGAGATGGATTATTGTTTATGATGTTAGGCCGCTCGGTAAATATAACTCAACCCTTTGTTGCTTCAGCCGTTATATTCTTTGTTTGATCTGGTGTGGAGGTGGATATTTATGTTTTAAAGAAAAACCATTTTCAAAACTTTCCTTTTAAATAAACTTATTTTCAAAACATTCTTTAGTCTTTGAATTCGTATACGTTGCACTTGTAATCGATCTCCGTACTGGGCGTTTGGCTCATGCTGTGTTCTTTCTTCCGACAGGTACTCAGGGGTGATGATGGGCAGTGTGCAGAGTGTGGACCGTTGAGGACTTAGATTTATGTTAGCTATTTTATTTTAGTATTAGTGATCATGAGCATTAGTTAATGTTTAGTTTTAATTTTAATTTGGTAATTTGAAAGCAATTTGTATTTAAGTTTAAAGATTTGCAGCTTAATAATGAAGATAAGTTTGCTTTTAGTTAGATGAGGTAGTTAGTAATTAACATTGCCGGTCCAGTCGGGATCGGGGTGTTACAGTTATTTTAGGTAAATATTAATTCATTAATGAAAAATTAAAATCAAAATTTAATGTAATTAAATTAAGGTAGTAAATTTAGAAAATGAATTAAAAAGATGACATATGTATAATTATTGATTTTAATTAAGGGTATAAGAGACATTTCATAAATAATTATGAGTTGTCATTAATCTGGACCATTGATTTCTTTCCATCCATTGGTCCAGAAACTTCAAGTGGTTTTCTTATTATATATAGCATAGATAGATTCTTTTGCTTTGGAAGTATATGTATTGATTTTGACTTTTCATTTCGTTATTTGACTTCTATCTTCGCAATTCTCTGATTGGTGTTGCTTACTCAATTTTGAATTCTCAAGTTTGTTAATTTGCTATGCATTTCAAACTTCACATTTGACTTCGTAAGTCCTAGCAGGTAATTTTTGGCAAGAATTTTTGAAGTCAAACTTCCTCGGAACACTTCCTTTAATTTCAGAAGTTTAATTATATACTATCCACTTACTTATTTGCCCATGTATTACATGGGATATATTAATAAAATAATATTATTTTTATAAATACATATAAAATTTAATTAGTACATGACAATTATAAATTATAAATAATTAAATGCTAATATTAAAACTAAAATAATTTATCTAAGTGATATAAACTATAAAATTAAAATACTTAATATACGGATAAATAAAAATTTTATTGACTGTATTAGAATGTTGATTCATAGATTTTTAACCATATATGTAAATTTATTAAATGTTTTAATTAATATGAAAATAAAATATCATAAATAGTATATAAAAGATAAATAGAGTTATTAATTTACTTTTCTTAACATTAGAATAAAAATTATGATAATAAAATAGGCGGGAAAATGAAATTGAGATGTCACGAAAGAGTGACATGTGTCAAAATTATTTTGCTTTATTAATAGATATAGATATACCCATGTATTACATGAGTCAGATTTAAAAAAAAATAAGAACAAATATTTATAAAAATACATGAAATAATTATAAAAAATTTGAGTTTATTAGATTTTAGTTAATTATATATTAGATTGGTTAGATTACACTATAATAGATTGAATTGAATTTGATTTTAATTCAAGTTTAATTTTAGTAATGACATGTGGCAGATTGAAGTTTTGACACGTGACGAATTAAATGAGGGGTCGACACGTGACAAATTAGTTACTCATTTAATAATATTTTACCAATACTAATGACACGTGACAGCTTAGAGTTTTGACACGTAAAATGAGGGATCAACACGTGACAAATTAGTTACTCATTTAATAGTTTTTATAGATTATAGATTATATTATATTATATTATATTATATTTATCAATCAAATAATAAAACAATTAACAAGTTAGAGATCATACATTCTGTCCATCCCACCCTTCCTTTTTAATTATATATACATACAATTATCAAATGAAACCAACCTATTTTTCTATTTCATTTTTAATTTTAAATTAAAAATTTTTATAATACAATCTTATCTTAGTGTTATATTTTATTTAGCCCTTTTATTTTAATAAATTTTCATTTAGTCCTCTTTTAACATTTATTATTACAACATTATTTATACACTTAAAATTATGATTATACTTATGTTTGGAGTTGTCTTTTGAAACTATTATGTTATGTTTAATTGTATAACAAAGACTTTATTATTCAAATATACGATACAAAATTTTAATGAAGTTGTTTTATTATTAAAATGTAACTATTTAATATTTATATTTTTTTATTAAATATAATCATGTATAACATTGAACATTACTATTATAACGTTGAAAAACCTTAATTAGAGACATTACCGTTATAAGTTTATTTGATTTGATTGTAAAACCAAACAATTTTAAATTGACGATTAAACTTAATCAATATCAAAATTTCAAATTATGGTTATGAATATTTAATTAATTAATTCTGGTTCCGATCCAATTTAGTAAGACATTATTTGTAATTTTAGCATTGCAAAATCTAGAAAGCCAATGACAAGAAATAACTAACAAAATCATTTTGTCTTACTTCTTGAGTTTATATCAGCTTTCCAATTTCACTATTCAATCATGGTTCAGTTGTCTTTTGTTGTTTGAATTGTTTGAAAAGTATTTTATTTATTTGTTATATATATATTTTTGTAATTAATATTTTATACCCCGCAGCAACGCACAGGTGTTCAATAACTCGTTATTTATAAAGCTGAGATAATTGTATATCAAAAAACTATACTTACAATTACTCTTTGTGGAGAAAAACGCTAACAGTATTTACTAAACTTTCAAGAAAAAAGGAAACAAACGTATGAGAAAGAAACAAAATTAACACAAAGCTGTTTCATCTCTGTTTTTTTTTTTTTTTTTTTTTTTTTTTTTTTCCTTTTCTTGTTTCCCCTTTCGTCACGAAGGTTTAGGAACACAATATTATAATTGCAAGATTTGTCCATCAAAATTGTTTTCCTTTATATTCTCCACCAAAATAAGATATTAAATTTAGGGATAATTGCGTAAAAAATCTTAAAGTTGGACCATTTTTGTAATTAAAACCCCTAACCATTTTTTGTTGCACAAAAAACCTCTAACCGGTAAAATCTTTTGAAATTAAGACTTGACTGGTTATAATATGTTGCTATGCTTACATGACACACATGTGGCGTCCACATGGCAAACCCAACTTACGTGGCACTACATGTATAATTCTTAAACTGAATTTTGCATAAAAAACCCCAAAATTGGTGGCTTTTTCGATTAAAACCCTTAACTATATTTTTCTCACCTCTAACCAACAATAATATTTACATTTTCTCTTCTTCTCTACATCCGGCAACTCCGATTACTCTATCCCCTTTTTATGTTCAGTGCTGTTTATTTTATGTATGTATGTTCGATTAACTTTTGTCGTTTAATCTTGAACTTTAACTTCAATTGTGCCGATGGAATCGATTTCATTTTGTGTTCACGAATTGCATTTTTAGATTCAGCTTTATGTTCAATTTTGTTTATTTATATTTCATTTTAGCTTCTGAATATGATTAGCCAAACCAGTGAGGTTCGCTAGCCTAGAGGGTGGAGCTTTCATTGGGAAATGAATTCTTTGTTTGATAACAACAATTTTAATAAATATCCATGTCATCAAAATGCAATCAGTGAAGACTAAATTTTAATTATCTTTATTGGTTGGAGGTTTTTTAATCAAATGAAAAATGATTTGGGGTTTTAATTGAAAAAACTAAACAAGTTGGAGTTTTTTTAGGCAAAAATCAATTTAAAACTTTTACACGTCATCAAGTTGCAACCGGCTAAACCCGTTACAAGTCAGATTTTTTTGAAAAAAAAAACCCAGATTTACAAAGTTTTAACCGGTTGGAGGTTTTTTGCGCAATGAAAGATGGTTGGGGGTTTTAATCGCAAAAATGATCCAACTTAAAGTTTTTTGCGCAATTTCCCCTTAAATTTATCAAATCAAATTGAATTTTTCTTAAAAGAATCACCTTTATGAAAAGCCTACAGGTGGAAACTAGGGTTGATTTCGGTTTCGAAACCATCCCGAATCCGAAAAACCGGAAAGCAAAGATGCCCAAAATTTAATACCGAGAATCAGCTTAAAATTGAAACGTCCGGTTTGATTCTGTTATATTCATTACGTTTAAAATGTTTAAACGTTCAATTTTATGCAAAAGTGCAATATGCACATGTTCATACATATTGCACATTTGAACATATGCATATTGCTATTTTGCATGAAATAGAATATTTTATCATAATAAACATGTAAATTATTTGAATTAGTCATAATAATGTACATTTGAACATGTGTATATTGCAAATTTGCATGAAATTAAACATTATATCATATTGAATATATTCATTTAATATGGTACACCGGTACCCCAGTCTAATATGGTACCCCATTGATCTTGATTATATGTACGTACGTACGTATGTATGTATGTATAATTAGATTTCTTTAGGGTAAATTAAAATTTTCATCCCCGTGATTTACTAAAAATTATGGATTGTCCTTTAACTTTATAAATTACACTGACAATCATTGTGGTTGAAGTTTTGTTATAGATTTCGTCCTTTGACCATTTAAAATGATCATTTTACCATTGTTTGTTTAATAATTATGATTAATATTGTTTTTATTATTATTCCTATTATTATAAAATAATAAACTAGTTTAGAATTTAAATAAAATAATAAAATTTTTTTATGTATAACACATAAAAATTAGTAATAAGTTATTTATAAAAACATATAAATTATTGTTAATAATAAAAACAAAAAAGTAATGTTTTGAGTTTAGATTTTAAATTTTTTTAAAATAAAATGTAAACGTTTTTTAAATCATAAAATTAATCAACTTTATTAAGTACTCATTTTTAAATTAAATGATTTTTAATGAGGATTAAAACATCTATAAAAAATATAAATGGGATAATTACAAAAATAGCCATTTGTCACATCTTTATTCACTTTTTAGCCATTTTATATACATTTTACCAAAATACCCACACTTTACGTTACCACATTTACGTGATAACCACAATTTACGTGATTTGTACTTTTTTCTATTTTTTAATGCATTACGTTACAAAAGGTGTTTGGTCACGTAAATTGTTGTACTTTACGTGACCAAATTAAAAAACATGCTCCTTCACAATAAAATGTAATGATTACTAAAAAAAACTTTTTTAATCTTCCATTAGTTACCGTCACATATAAGCAAATTTATCATTTTGTGATTGTCACGAAACAAACTATTCTCCGGCAAGCCTCTTCTCCGACGAGCCCTGTTCTCCGGCTTTCTTCTCCGGCGCTTTACCCTCTTTTCCGGCGAACTTGACACGAAACCATCTAGTCCAAGGTGCACAATCGAGTCCATCAATTCCATTCCTAAAACCATAACGAAAGAAGGTAACCAATCGAGTCTGCTATCACGTAAATATGGTAACGTAAAGTGTGGCTATTTTGATAAAATGTATATAAAATGGCAAAAAAATGAATAAACATGTGAGATTTGACTATTTTTGTAATTATCACAATATAAATTGTTATTCTTATCATTTTGGTAATTCGTGAACAATAAAATAAAGTTAACTTTTCAAATTTTTTAGTTATTTTTGTTTGAAACTTTCTACAAACAATTAAAAAGAATTACTTAAAATTTTTAGAATTTTTAAATATTTTACTTAAAACTTTTCTAAAACTAAAGTTTTGAAAATATTTTAAATTTTTAACATTCGTTTAATAGTTAAATAAATAAAATGAATAAAAATCTTTTAAAAACTAAAACCACATTTATAGTATTGGTCCATAGATATTATTAAAATAAAATTAAGAAGAAAATATAAAAAACCACAAGAAAATGATGAGAAGAAGAGTACTCCAAAAGTCACTTCATTTGATTGAAACCCTTTTCCCCCAAATTCCATTTCATTCAACAAAACCCATCACCACACACTACCGACAACGATTACTTCAATATCTTCTTATCTTTCCTCCCAATCTCCACCATCTGTCAAGATTCAACATTTCTGTGTATCAATCACACTATTTCACTTCCTCAACCGATTGATTCAACCAAATCGCAACCCAAAACCCTAGATTCATCAGGATTTTCTAGCTTTTAAGTTTTAATCAATCATGAGGGAGTGGGACGACTTCTTCTAGGATTGAAAGTTTTGGTTTTTGGTTCTGAGTGTGAATTGAGAGGGAAATATGTCTGTTGAGAGATCATTTGAAGCATGGGAAGAGGTACAGCGACACGGATTAGATTTAGCCGATAGATTAACACAAGGTTTTACAGGTTTGATTCAATCACATATCACTCCTCCATCATTTACATGGCCAAACCCACACCCGCCGAAACTGTTTGATGTGGAATTTCCTACGCAGAATTTTGTTACACGAGATCTAGGGCTTGTAATTGAGAAGACTAGTTATGGGATTAATGGGGTTTCTGCGATTTTTGATATTGGAAATAGGTTAGGTCAAGCTGGGGTGGATTTTGGGGCAAGTTTAAATGGTGTGGTTCAGCAGTTTTTTAGGAGGTTGCCGGTGCCATTTCGGCATGAGGAAGAGACGGTGGTGTTAAGGGTGGATACAGGTATTCAGAGGACTGCTGATTTGGGAACTAATATGCAGGCTCATGAGGATCTTGAAACGTTGACTAAAAGGTATAGAGATTTTGGGTTTGATGAGACTGAAAAGGTGAAAGATGAGGCAGATGATGAAGACGTTTCAGGATTTAGCTTGAAGCTTTCTCAATTTGCCGGAAAATCTCAGGTATATATTTAGTTATTTTGATATCTATTTTGCAATTGACTATCATGATATATTTGTATAAATTCTTTACTTTTGCATTTAGTTTCGGTAAGTAAACATAAACATGTCAAGTTATTGTGCACTATTATCTCCAACCAATTTATTTGATGTTACAACATGCTTAAAGGCGGTGTTTGGATGTGTGTTTTAGAGGTGAGTACTGCAACTTGAAGAATTAGAATTAAATAACCACTTGCTTTAGGTTATGGATAGGGATAGTTAGATTATTTTACATCACAACAATAATCAGTTTTTGTTAGCTGATTGATTATTTTGATCTAAAAGTTGTCAGAAATTCAGAATTTTAGTCAGTTTACTCCAACCTTTACAATTGACTATTGTAGCTTTGAAGTGCAATAAGAATTAATAAGTTTAATGCACATCCAGACGCCTTGTGTCTTCTATTCTTGACAAATAGTTGTATTTATCAACCTTAAGGCGAGGTTTGGTTTGCAGAATGTTTGCTGAAGGAGTGAAATCTGTCAAATGGAATGGAATAATGACGGGGGATGGAATCTTACTGAATCCGAATACTGTCACTTGTTTGGTTGGCAGGAATGTAATGGAATGCAAATTCAGTTTCATAATTTTTCTATTTGCTTTGTAAATCTGTCAAAGGAATTTGAATGTGACTATGACTATGACGAATGCCCAAAGTTGGTTAAAGGCGGGATGGGTGGTTATAGCATATGAATGAGATTGATGTAGTGGGATAGGTGTCAGGTAGGGGTGGAATGAGTGGGTTATGATCGGAACGGATAAGGTGGGTGGGTGGTGGAGTTAGGATGGGTTAAAAGTGCGGTTGGGGTAGGATATGGTAGCATGGGATGAATTAGGGTGGACAGGTGTAATGTAATGGACCTAATGGTAGGATGTAATGTGATAGGTTTGGTGGGTGGGTAGATTAGTCGTAGGGTCGGGTAGGGTAGGATGGGGGGTTGGGGTAGAGTATGATTCGGTGGGGTGGTGATAGTGTAAGGGGTGGGTGAGGTAAGGTAGGGTGGGTAAGTTTGTAGCATATGTATAGGATGGGATGGGATATGGTGGGATAGGGTGAATAAGAAAGACATGTCATGAGAATGAAATGTTCATTCATTGCCACCTTCCTTGTAAAACACATTCCTTGAGTGGACGGAATGCTTTGTTTGAAAGGAAATTGACAATCCATGGAATTTGATAACCAAACATGTCATTAGAATGAAATGTTCATTCCCTATGAACCAAACGCCCCCTAAGTGCTAGTCCTTTGATAGTAAGCGGATGGAAACTATGTTGATATGGAACTGTAAATCAAATAGTGAAATAGATCTATAAACAGCCTATATATTTTCAGAGATGGAATAGCTCTAGCTAGATAAAGGACTCCTTCCAAGAGGTAAATAATTCCTCTAAGATACTCAGTCACCCAATTCTATCTGATAATGACAATCAAAGCTGCTCTCTTTGGATGAAACTCCGATGAAAAAACTAAAGCTGCCCATAACTATTAATTATAGGTCTAACATCTTTCCAGCTAAATTAATAGAGTGAATCTCATATCCTCCCAAACTTCATTCTTGAAAGTCCTTTTGTGACGTCTGTTTAATATAATTTCAGGGAATGCTTAATATTTCGTCAACATTTGATAGCCGGACACGTGAGATGGAAAGTTCGTTGGTTGCAAGGGGAGATTTCTGGAGAGTTGAAGCATCACGTGGCAGTTCCACATCAGGAAACGAAAACCCATCTCTTTTCCTTGTCCAGCTTGGACCTGTACTTTTTGTTCGCGATTCTACTCTTCTTCTGCCGGTTCATTTGTCAAAACAACATCTGCTTTGGTATGGTTATGACCGACAGGTATATTCTCCAATCATTTATGAAAATTCCATTGTCCTATATCGTGTATTTTATAAAAAAAATACCCTTTTTTGTTTATTTCCAGAATTCAATGCATTCTCTTTGTCCTGCCGTATGGTCGAAGCATAGAAGGTGGCTCTTGATGTCGATGATTTGCCTCAATCCCCTGGCTTGTGTAAGTACAAAAAGACCCTTGCCTTTATTTCAGTTGCATCATGAATGATTGAACAGTCAACAGGCATACCTACATGGTCTGTTGTGCATGCCCTGAAATTTTATTTGTAGTGTTTATGGCTGCAAACGAATTGGCTCAGCTTGGTAGCGAGTTAATTACAAGAGGGTAGTGTTTTTTAAAATTATTTACCAAACAATTGTAGTTTTAAAAATATTCGCCAAAACATAGTTGTTTTAGATTTTTTTTTTTCTTTTTCTCAATACTGATAGGTTCTCATAAATTTATTAACTATTAAAATTACTATTATTAAAATTGAAAATTAATTAATCCATAAACATTTACCAGAGCTTCATCCTAGAAAGCCAGAAACATTCCTAGGAGTCTCTTGCTAGAAAAACTAATCGGAGATCTATTGGATTTAGAGCCTTCATGCTAGGAAACATTCACATAGAAATGAGATTTAAATAAAAAAACCAAAAAATCCAAATGAGATTCAAACTCCAAAACGAGAAACAAACAAAAATAATGAAGGAGATGTAAATGAAAGCTAATCGGTAAAATTTGAAAATAAATATGTTTTTGAAACCTAGATTACGAACAAGCACACTTGTTCATCACAACACAATAATCGAATTCATCATCCTATAAGCATTCAAATCAAAACGAGATTCAAACTCGAAAGTGAAATTACAACTCCGAAAGGTGATCGAATCGAACTCAAACAAAGAATGCGATTCAAATGAGATCCGCATCCTCGTTCAATCGTTCATCACAAACAATGGACCTCAATCATTCTTGTTTGCTCTCCTCGATCTATACAATAACAAATGATGTTGAAACGAAATCCGACAACTAGGTGATAAGCCGATAAGGAAGAAAAGGCCAAATCGATAAATCTCTTGAAATCCAAATGGATGACTTTGAGAGCAACGTGATTCGTCAATGACAACCATCGAATGATTGAATAGCAGTTGCATGATTCATCACCAACACCGATAACGGAAAGAAAGTCGAATGGAGCAAGAACACAAGAGCAATGATTATTTTTAATAATAAAAAGAAAAAAAAAGAAAAATACTACCTTCTGGTAAATAAAAATAAAAGTGCCACATTTTGGTAAATATTTTTTCAAAATACTATACTTCAGCAAAAAACTCGCTTGGTAGCTTGATGAGCTTTCAAGATGCGTGTTTGAGCTCGGCTCTTGGGCTCAAGTTGAGCTAGTAAAAACCCTATTATGAGAACGTGAGAACCACTTTTAAATGCACAAATTTGTACGTCATATCCACAAATCTAAAATTATATATAGAAAGTAAAAACATTATTACACTTACTAAATTTACTTGTGAAATAAATTTTTCATATTATACATTAAATGCATTATTTTTTGCATTAAATGTACAAATTTTTCAGTGGTTCTTGCTTTCTCATGGAAGGTAGGAGGAGTTCTTGTATGAACCTATATATATATATATATATATATATATATATATATATATATATATATATATATATATATATCCAGCAACTACACTCATTTTTTGAGCTGCTTTGGCATCCAGTTCAAGCTCAACTCAATATGGCTAGAACTCAAGTTGCTAAATAAAGGTCCGACTCATTTGAAGCCATAAATATATACATATATGTAAGAGTAAGACAAAAAAAAAACTTAATAAGAATTTGATGCGAACAATTAAAACTCGTTCAAGATTTTTGGGATCGTTCTCGATAAAAGCGCTAATCGTTTGCAGCCATAGTAGTGTTTGGTAGTCTAAGAAAAAAAAGAAAAAATTGTTGTTGTAGTGCATTCGCTAAAATGGTTGTTATGGTAGTGCATGCCTTGGTCCAAATTCTTCATCTGATACTGACCGTTGTATAAATAAGTTCTATGATGGATTTTGGAGAATATTGAAAATTTGGATTGACTTGGTTTGTCTGAAAATACATTTGTACCATATTTTGCAGTCGTTCATGGATTTGCAGTTTCCCAATGGTCAGCTCACCTATGTAGCTGGTGAAGGCTTAACCACCAGTGCTTTTTTACCCCTTTTCGGTGGTCTTCTTCAAGCTCAAGGTCGATATCCTGGAGATATGAGGTTCAGTTTTTCATGCAAGGTGAGTTGTTCACATAAGTAAGCAACAATCGAACTTGCGTTGGTGCCGTGAGTGATTATGGGATATTATCTTCTAATACGGAGATCTCTTTGTAGAATAATTGGGGTACACGCATCACACCAATGGTTCAATGGCCTGAAGGGTCATTTACAATGGGTTTCGAACAGGCTCTAGCATGGAAGAGATCTGGTCTCATGGTCAGACCAACCGTTCAATTCAGGTAAATAATATGATTTGTCGCATGAAAATGAGTTTCAATAGAACATGAATCGTCTTTGGGCCAACCACGTAGAAGTTAAATAATATGTTTTAGCTTAATAGAAGTGAGATTAATCAGTTTGTCAATCATGCTTGGTCAGCTTACACCCAACAATTGGTGGGAACAACCCTGGACTGAAGGCAGAACTTGTGCATTCGGTGAACGAGGAGTTGAGTCTGATTGGTGGTTGTTCCTTAGCATCACATCCCTCAGCATTTGCATCGCTATCTGTATGTCATTTCACTAACTCTACAGTTTTCTTTTTGGTCTTTATACACAATCATTTAAAGCTGGAAATTTGACAACTTGCGTTTGACTAACTATGTTTGTAACGGCATCATGTCTTTCCAAAAATGCAGCTAGGTAGGTCAAAGTGGAACGGGAATGTTGGGAGATCAGGGATTGTATTAAAAGTTGAAACGCCTCTTGGAAATGTTGGTCAGCCATCTTTTTCTGTTCAGTTAAATAGCGGCATCGAATTTTGATCACACAACTGTGAATATAGTTCAGTTCTTGGTTTTGAAAAATACGTTTACAGTTCATGTATATAATATCCTGTGAGCGAATTCCTCATTTTTACTTCCTTTGTCTTTTACTATGAGGATCTAATTAGAATAGATCATATGTGTGATAAATGATGATCATAAAGGAAAGAAACCCACTTCGAAGAAAAGAAGATGCAAGATATTGTTCAATCTGAAAGACTGAAACCCTAATGTATCTTTCATCATTTTACTGATGGATCTTATAGAAATTCTGTTGGTTTTGCAATCAAGATCAAGATTGGAGAAAAGGCTCTCTCTCTCTCTCTCTGCGTGTGTGTGTGTGTGTGTTTTCTGGGTTATGAAACTTCAAATGGAAACGCCAAGAAGATTTGTAACAGTGAAGATGTGGGGGTATTAAAGTGCTTTTGACCGGGTTACTATTGGCACCCTCTTCACTAGATACATCTACCACATGCATCCTTCTTCTAACGCCCATCATAGATTTACTCATTAGTTAGAGTAAATTACAAAAATAGTCCCTGTGGTTTATATGAAATTATGGAAATGGTCCCTCAACTTTAAAAATTACAAAAACAGTCCCTCATAACATTGTTTACTTGCGATTTCAGTTCTTTGACCGTTAGTTGACTGTAAATTTTTTAGAGTGAATTACATAAATGGTGACTGTAAATTTTTTAGAGTGAATTACATAAATGGTCCCTGTGGTTTATATGGAATTACGGTTTTAGTCCCTGAAAGAATTTATTACACCATAAGTCCCTAAAATTGAAAAGTTGTAACATTTTGGTCCCTGAAACTAACGGCAGCTAACTTGAGCCGTTACTTTCAAGGGCATTTTGGTCTTTTTGAATTTCAAGGATCATTTATGTATTTTTCAAACTTTTAGGGACCATTTATGTAACTTTCATACTTTTCATATATATATACTTAGTATTTCTTTCTTTTTTATAATTTAATTATCCAAATATAATATTTTATTTTTATTCCTTTTGTTTTAATCATTAATTTTTATTTGTATGTTTATTGTTATTATTAATGTTAGTTTTTTTTATATATTACTATAATTATTTATTTAAGATTATTATATGGTTTAATTGGTTCATTTTTTCAGTTATTTATTGAGAATCCAAATTTTTCTCTATTATTTTTTTCATTTAAGAAAAATAAAAACTAGTTGTAGTTTTTTTCGTTCGGAAAATCTAAAACCGAAATGATTTATTTCTTCTCCATTCAAAAAAAATTCAAAATAACGACGTTTTGAAGCTTTTTTTCATTTGAAAAAAAAATCAATGATTGGAATGGTTACTTTTTAGTAAAAAAAATAATTTCCAAATGATATGTTGTATTTTATTTTGAAAAAATTGTAATTGTATTGATTTTTTCATCTACGTTTAATTAAAAAAATGATGAACTATTATTGATTTTTTGGATCAAATAAACGATGAACCATTTTGATAATTTTTTTGATCAAAAAATGATGAACCATTATGATTTTTGATTTTTTTCAAACAACGATAACCATCCGATATTGATTTTTTCATTAAAAAATGAAGAACCAATTTGATTTTAATTTATTATTTTTATCAAAAAACGGTAAACAATTATGATTTTTGATTTTTTTTAAACAAAAGAACCATTCTGATTTTAATTAAACGTAGGTAAAAAAATCAATACAAATGAAGCATTTTGATTATATACTTTTTCCAAACAAAAAAAGTTTCAACACGTCGTTATTTTTAATTTTTTTTAATGGAGAAAGAAATAAATCATTTCGATTTTTTAGTTTTTCCGAACGAAAAAAACTACAACTAGTTTTTATTTTTATTTTTCTTAAATGAAAAAAATAATAGAGAAAGATTTGGATTCTCAATAAATAATTGAAAAAAATAACATATAATAATCTTAAATAAATAATTATAGTAATATATTAAAAAACTAACATTAATAATAACAATAAACATACAAATAAAAATTAATGATTAAAACAAAAAGAATAAAAAAATAAAATGTTATATTTGGATAATTAAATTATAAAAAAGAAAGAAATACTAAATATATATATATATATATAAAGTATGAAAGTTACATAAATGGTCCCTGAAAGTTTGAAAATTACATAAATGGTCCCTGAAATTCAAAAAGACCAAAATGCCCCTGAAACTAACGACTCAAGTTAACTGCCGTTAGTTTCAGGGACCAAAATGTTACAACTTTTCGATTTTAGGGACTTATGGTGTAATTAAATTCTTTCAGGGACTAAAACCGTAACTTCATATAAACCACAGGGACCATTTATGTAATTTAGTCATTTTTTTCGAGTAAAGGACATTTTTGGTCCTTGTGGTTTGATGGTTTACCCGGATTCAGTCCCTTAACCATAATAAGGTCAAATTTCATCCCTATTTTGCTAATTCTGTGCCTTTTTAGTCCCTTGTCCGTTAAACTTAACGACACAACCGTTAAATTTGTAAGAATAACATTTTTACCCTTTTCATTGAGACGCTTTTAGTCCCTATGGTTTTATTATTACCCATTTATAGTCCAACATTTATTTTAGACTAAATTACATAAATGGTCCCTGTGGTTTATATGAAATTACGGTTTTAGTCCCTGAAAGAATTTTATTACACCATAAGTCCCTAAAATCGAAAAGTTGTAACATTTTGGTCCCTGAAACTAACGACAGTTAACTTGAGCCGTTAGTTTCAGGGGTATTTTGGTCTTTTTGAATTTCAAGGACCATTTATGTAATTTTCAAACTTTCAGGGACCATTTATGTAACTTTCATACTTCTCATATATATATATATATATATATATATATATATATATATATATATATATATATATATATATATATATATATATATATATATATATATATATATATATATATATATAGTATTTTTTTTATAATTTAATTATCCAAACATAACATTTTACTTTTTATTCCTTTTGTTTTAATCATTAATTTTTATTTATGTTTATTGTTATTATTAATGTTAGTTTTTTTATATATTAATACATTTATTTATTTAAGATTATTGTATGGTATAATTGGTTTATTTTTTTTCAATTATTTATTGAGAATCCAAATCTTTCTCTATTATTTTTTCATTTAAGAAAAATAAAAATAAAAACTAGTTGTAGTTTTTTCGTTCGGAAAATATAAAACTGAAATGATTTATTTCTTTCTCCATTCAAAAAAATTCAAAATAACGACGTGTTTAAGCTTTTTTTTCCGTTTGGAAAAAGTATATATTCATAATGCTTCGTAGTTTCTTCATTGCAAATACTTAATAAAAATTTTAATTCTAAATGGTTTGTATAAAAATCAAGAATTGGAATGGTTCATCACTTTTTAGTTAAAAAAATTAAACAAATGGTTTGTTGTATTTTAATAAAAAAAATTTAAATTGTATTGGTTTTTTTTATCTACGTTTAATTAAAATCAGAACGGTTCTTTTGTTTGAAAAATAAAAAATGATAATTGTTTACCGTTTTTGATCAAAAATATTAAATTAAAATCAAAATGATTCGTCATTTTTATATAAAAAAAAAATAATACCAGATGCTTATCGTTGTTAGAAAAAATCAAAAATCATAATGGTTCATCATTTTTTGATCAAAAAAATTATCGAAATGGTTCATCGTTTATTTAATCCAAAAAATCAATAATGGTTCATTATTTTTTATTTTTTAGTTTTCAAAAAAAAAAATAATCATTACGATTTTGATCACCCAAACGATAAAAAAAAGTTACGAATCACTCCAATATTGTTTTTTGGATCAAACAAACGATGAAACATTTTGATAATTTTTTTGATCAAAAAATGATGAACCATTATGATTTTTGATTTTTTTCAAACAACGATAACCATCTGGTGTAAACATTTTTTATAAAAAAATGACGAACCATTTTGATTTTAATTTAATATTTTTGATCAAAAACGGTAAACAATTATGATTTTTTTATTTAACAAACATAAGAACCAATCTGATTTTAATAAAACGTAGATCAAAAAATCAATACAATTCAATTTTTTCAATAAAATACAACAAACGATTTGAAATTTAATTTTTTTGACTATAAAATGATGAACCATTCATATTCTTGATTTTTTTCAAACCATTTAGAATTAAAAAATTTTATTAAGTATTTGCAACGAAAACTACGAAACATTTTGATAATATACTTTTTCCAACGAAAAAAGCTTCAATACGCCGTTATTTTGATTTTTTTGAATGGAGAAAAGAAATAAATTATTTCGATTTTAGATTTTCCGAACGAAAAAAACTACAACTGGTTTTTATTTTTATTTTTCTTAAATGAAAAAAGAATAGTGAAAGATTTGAATTCTCAATAAATAATTAAAAAAAAATCAATTATATCATATAATAATCTTAAATTAAATAATTATAGTAATATATAAAAAAAACTAACATTAATAATAACAATAAAAATACAAATTAAAATTAATGATTAAAACAAAAGGAATAAAAAATAAAATGTTATATTTGGATAATTAAATTATAAAAAAAACTAAATATATATATATATATATGAATAGTATGAAAGTTACATAAATGGTCCCTGAAAGTTTGAAAATTACATAAATGGTCCTTGAGATTCAAAAAGACCAAAATGCCCCTGAAACTAACGGCTCAAGTTAACTGCCGTTAGTTTCAGGGACCAAAATGTTACAACTTTTCGATTTTAGGGACTTAAGGTGTAATAAAATTATTTCAGGGACTAAATCCGTAATTCCACATAAACCACAGGGACCATTTATGTAATTTACTCTTTATTTTATTTTATTTTATCTTTATAATTATATTATTTATAGATATACTTAATTTATTATAAACACACTTATTTTATTTATAAATATACTTATATTTTAATATTTTATTTACATTATCGTTCGTATTTTATTTAAAATTTAACTTTTATTTTAATTAAAATTATATGTTTTCTTTACTAATTTATTTAAAGTTTATCTTCTTTATTAATTTTAATTTTTATAATATTATTGTTGACATTTATATATGTAATTTTGTTAGTTGTGTTTAAGTAGATATAATATCGTCGATATTATTCCACTTCAAAGTCACTATTTCTTCAAGTATCTTCCAACCTAATCAATTATCAACACATAAATTATATACATATGTGAATATACTTGAAGTAATGACATTGGAAGATACTTGAAAATATTATATATATATATATATATATATATATATATATATATATATATATATATATATATATAGAGAGAGAGAGAGAGAGAGAGAGAGAGAGAGAGAGAGAGAGAGGGAGGTTCAATTGAGCATTTTTATGCATCGAGGTACAAAAGTACCTATATCATCCATTAGATCAAAAAATTGTATGGATTAGATTAATGGCAAAAGGGTAAATAGTTAGACAATTTTATGCATCTTGTGCATTATAGAAACAAATGAAGAAGGGCATTTTGGAAAATGTGCATACCTCATTAAATTTAATATATCAACAAATAATCAAATAATAAATGCCAAATAAATTCAATTGATACATTTCCAAATTTAACAAAAATTACACAAATTCAAAAAAAGATGATGGATATCGATGCATTTCATCGTTAATCTTGTTTATCTATGCATCATGTTAAAAAAGGACGCATTTAACAAAAAAAATACAAAAATTCATTTATGCATCGTGTTCAACTTGTTCATCATTCTTTTATGCATCGTGTTTGTCGTTCATATTCATTCAGCTATGCATCATGTTCAACTTGTTCATCATTTATCTATGCATCGTCATTGTTCATCATCCATTTATGCATCATCATTTTCCGTTGTTCATCGTTCATCATCCATCTATGCATTGTCATTGTTCATCATCCATCTATGCATTATCATCATTCATTGTTCATCATCCATCTATGCATCATGTTCTTCATAATTTTCATCGGTTACCTCTCTTGTTCATCTTCATCATCATCGTTGTTCATCGTTAATCTTCGTCTTCAAATCATCATCACTAAGAAAAATCATGAAGAACACGATTAGAGAGAGAGAGAGAGAGAAAAATGAGGAGGAAAATGAGGAATGTAGTTAATATGAGATTTTAATTCAAAATGTAACTCCTAATTATCATTTAATGATTTTTAGAAATAAATTAATCATCATGCCTTTAGTTTTCCCTAAATGCCCTTTGTGCACCCTTGGTGGATTATCCGATGCACAAAAGTGCCTCGAGGTGCCCCGATGCATAAAAGTTCTCAATTGAACCTCAATCTATATATATATATATACATATATATATATATATATATATATATATATATATATATATATATATATATATATATATATATATATATATATATATAGAATATGGTTCAAGGGAGTACCACTACTTATACAGCGCACCAGAAGCTACCACCTTTAAAAAACTTTTTTTTTTTTAAATTTATTATTACATAAACATGTTTTAATTAACATTATGAAGATTATATGTAAATTTCACATATATTCACATCTTCTAGCTCCTAAAAAATTATGTGAACGCACACTTACATAATTTTGCATATATGTGGTGCGTGATTTCATGCACTTAGAGTGTTCGAATTTGCGTGAAATTCACATATGATCTGTGTAATGTTAATTAAAACATGTTTCTGAAAAAAAAATTCAAAACAATATTTTTTTGAGTGATACCTTCGGGTGCGCTGTGTAGTAGGTAGTACTCACTTGAACATATATATATATATATCCAAGGCATAAATTACATAATATACACATAAACCTTATGTGTATTAAATTATATACACATAAATTATATACATATATATATATATATATATATATATATATATATATATATATATATATATATATATATATATATATATATATCCAACACATGTAATATAATTTATATGTTGATAATTGATTAGGTTGGAAGATACTTGAAGAAATAGTGACTTTGGAGAGAAAAAATATCGACGATATTATATTTACTTAAACACAACTAACAAAATTACATATATAAATGTCAACAATAATATTTACTTAAACACAATTATCTTTAAATAAATTAGTAAAGAATTATATATTTAAATTAAATAATAGTTAAATTTTAAATAAAATACGAAAAATAGTAAATGTAAATAAAATATTAAAACATAACTATATATAGTTATAAATAAGATAAGTGTGTTTATAATGAATTAAGTAAATCTATAAATAATATAAGAGTATTATAAAGATAAAATAAAATAAAACAAATGTTGGACTATAAATGGGTAAATAATAAAACCATAGGGACTAAAAACGTCTCAATAAAAGGGTAAAAATGTCATTCTTACAAATTTAACGGTTGTGTCGTTAAGTTTAACGGACGAGGGACTAAAAGGGCACAAAATTAGCAAAATAGGGATGAAATTTGACATTATTATGGTTAAGGGACTGAATCCGGGTAAACCATCAAACCACAAGGACCAAAAATGTCCTTTATTTTTTTTTTATAATGATTATTTTACCCTTTCTATAGTTACATTATTAGTCCCTAATGTTTCTAACTAATTTCAATATTGGTCTTGAAAATTAGTTTTTGCTTTGTTTTTTTTTTTTTTTGTTAAATACTTATTAACTTTTATCTATTAGAAAACTAACATATTTATTTTATTTAATAACATTTAATTTAATTTATCAATTTGTATCTTTTTTAATTAGTGTTTGGGTTTTACAAATTATTAATATTGAAAAAATCATACGAACTTTTTTAATTTTCTCAATTTAACAACTAATTTGATTTTAAACAAATAATTGACAATTTCATTTTTTATTAATTTAATTATTAAACTTTTATTTTACTTGTTTAGTCGCTCATTTTTTGTTGTCGGTTTGACCAGTCAAAAAAAAAAAACTTACGTGGGTTTCAAAATTTTACTAATACTTATTTTTATTTTTTAAGTAGATAACTATGATTTTATTATTATTGTTGTAGTTGTTGCCATCGTCGTCATCATTGCTATTGTTATTATCATTATTATAATATATACACATGTACACAAATATCTCACCGACCATAGTTACCAACTCATTTCAAATATATTTGTGGCTAATAATTTTACCGACAATAAGCACACCAACGTCCGAACCTTAGGTTCATTCTCTACTCTCTACCCCCTCAAATGTATTTAATAATGTTTATACTTTAATAATGTTTATACCATACTCGTCATTCCCTATACATAAATTAAAGTATAAACATTATTAAATACATTTGAGGGATCGAGAGTAGAGCATCAATCCGAGGGTTGACGTTGGTGCGCTTGTTGTCGGTAAAATTATCAATCACTAACATCATTGAAATGAGTTTGTTACTATGACTAGTAGATATTTGTGTACATGTGGGTGTGCAAAAAATCCAGAAAACCATATAACCCGAAAAACCACACAATCCAAAACCGAATTGGGTTAATCTGTTTGGATTAATTGGGTTCGGGTTTCGGTTAAAGCCGAAAAATAGTTTGGTTATTTGGGCGGATTTGTTTTCAACTTTTTTATTCAGGTGGGGCCCGAAAAACCAGAAAACAGAAAATAAAAGAAACTCAGTATATCTTTTATATGTATCAGCTCATATTAAATTGTTAATATTTTAGCCAATCAAAACAAACACCAAATAAATGTGATGGAATGGTGAGCAAATTCAATATTATAGCTCATTTATTTTATTTATTTTTATTGAAGATAGTAAAATCGAAATTATTTTACGTAGTTTGTAATATTGTAGAGCTCGACAATAAAGACAATCGTAAAAATAAAGGTGATGCAATAGATTTAAGGTAACTTTTTTTTATTATCAATTTTGTATTAGTTTGTATTGTAGGTTACTAGGTTTTCTTTATATCAAACCATTTTACATGTTATTTATTAAGAAGTTGGTTTGTAACATCTAAACTCACGGATTTGGTCATCTTTTGGTTTCGTTCGATGTAATGTCGTTGGTTTGATCACTTGCGATATTTTGATGTAACGTACGAAGTATGATAAACTTTCCGGTATGATGTTTGTGATATTTTTTTTGTTTGGTAAAAATATATGACGTTTTATTTAATTTTGGTCTACCCAAACCCAAACCGCACCTGAAACCCAATTAACCCGAAAACCATTTAACCCAAATAGTTATGGTTTGGTTTGTGGGTGAGTTTGTCAAGAAATCTCAAACCGAATAACCCAAATAACCGAAAACCCACCCGAATAACACCCCTTATAGTATATACTATAATAATGATAATAACAATAGATAATGAAGATGATGGTAATAATAATAATAATAAAATTATAGTTAACAACTTAAAAATTAAAATAAATATTAGTAAAATTTTGAAACCCACGTAAAGTTGTTTGACTGATCAAACCGGCAGCAAAAAATGAGGGACTAAACAAGTTAAAAAAAATTTTGTAAAATTTTTTAATATTAACTCATTTGTAAAACCCAAACACTAATTAAAAAAATACAAATTAATAAATTAAATTAAATTTTATAAAATAAAATAAATATTTTAGTTTTTTAAAAGATAAAAGTTAATAAGTATATTTAAAAAAGATGACAAAAGGAAAAAGTAAATTTCAGGACCAATATTAAAATTAGTTGGAAACATTAGGGACTAATAATGTAACTATAGAAATGGTAAAATTGTCATCATAAAAAAATTAACAGTCAACTAACGGTTAAAGGACTGAAATCGCAAGTAAACAGTGTTTTGAGGGACTGTTTCTGCAATTTTTAAAGTTGAGGGACCATTTCCATAATTTTGAATAAACCACGGGGACTATTTTTGTAATTTACTCCATTAGTTATTTACTTAAAATAATGAAATATTTAAATTTTTTCTTGTTATATATTAAAGAAAGTTGAAATACATGTTTATATGTTAAAATTCTTGATTTTTCAGATTTATATATTTATTTATAAACTTGATTATTTAAATTTATTTATGTTTATGTTAAAGAAAATTGATATAAGTGTAGTATTCTTGTATTCAAGTTTTGTTCTAATACAGATTCAACATACAAAAAGGAACAAAATTATTAATTTAGTAATCAGTGATAATAAGTTATTAATTAGCTTTTAGTTACTTATCACTTACGTAAAAGAAAATACCTAAGTAAATAATATAGTAAGTGAAGATATGTCAAATCATAAGGAGGTGTGGAGAGTCAAATCAAGGGGGGTTTGTAAATAGTTAGTCCCGTTGTTTTGATTGGATTTATTAGGATACTAAATCGAGCCAACATTGGTGAGTGAAGAATCCATATGATGAGATTATCCTATAATTGGTTTGTAATAATAAAATTCTTTTAAAACAACATGAATACATAATTTGTTCATAATTTGTTTTGGTGAATAACGACATATATAACACGATTAGTTGTAGCTTTAAGTTTGGTGCCTGGTTATACAATTTAGCAACCATTACATCTTAAATAGTTTAATAATATTTTATTTACTATTTTAGGGTTAATATAACCTTATGAACTTTCATAAATTTATCGATTAAGTCAATGTATATTTTTTCCGAGTGTTTAAGTCTATAGACAATCTCCTTTTATTCAAAACTATATAATTGACCTGTTTAGTAGTTCACAAACAGGTAAACGATACAATGAGCTAAACAAGAAAAATAAAAGTCCAATAACTTAATCATGAAAATAAAAAAAGAAAGTTGGTTTTTTAATAATAAGTTATTCGAGTAACTAATTGATTTACCTGTTAAGCAGATATCAGATTAAAAAATATATAGTTTTAAATAAGACAAACTTTGTTTAGGGTCTTAAATACTCGAAAAAAATTCATTAATCGATAATTGCATGGAAGTATGTGAGGTTTTTTCAATATTAACCCATTATTTTATTCACGTGATATTATAGTTATGATACATGGTTAAAAAAGTATATGTAAATTAATTGTGAGTAGTTACGAAAAGACTTATAGTTTAGCGGTATCAATGTGTTAGCTTGTATTATAAGTTAGTAGTTTAAGTTTTCTGATGGACAAAAAAAAAATAGATTTATGAGTAATATTAGAGGGTGTGTGTAGTCTTAAAAAAAATTGTGAGGGGTTGGTTTTGATAAACAAAAAATCGAATGTTGCATGTGTATATTCTTGGAATAAGTTAATACGAGTATATGACCGTTAAAGATTTATTATTTAAAATTTAAATATTTGACACGTAAGAGACAAATATTAAAGAATTGGTATGAAAACCATAAAGTGGAAATATTGGGAATATACATTTATTGTATAAAAAAAGTTATAATTTTAATCTTATTTATGGTATGTTAGATCCAATCTGGTCTGTTTAGTATTTTGTATTAGTTATATTTAACGGCAAACTAGCTTACTCCTACTCTTAAACTATTCCGTTGCCCGAAATGGGGACTTCGGATGTTACTTTCACCATTTAAATTCAAACATAAGGTTTTTGTGTGTTAGTCTTAATCTACTACAAAGTATAGAACGCCGTTAGGATTTTAATCGCACATATTATCACAAATAAAATAGACTAATAAGAAAAGAACAAGTAACCATCAATACTGTTTTTTTTAATCTTAAAAATATATAATTGTACACATGATTGTTTTAACTTAAACAAAGTTTGTCTTATTCAATCATGTGTACAATTATATGTGTACAATAACATTGTTCTAGTATCTTTTCTTCGAAGTGGGTTTATTTCCTTTATCATAACATGATTATGAATTATCACACGTACACATGATTGTTTTAACTTAAAGCTCGTTACAAATGAAAACAATAAAATAAAAATGAAGAATTCGATCACAGGGTCCATATCCAAGAACAATGTGTTTTTCAAAACCAATGATTATATATTTATAATTGTATGATCAAATACGATGTCGTTATATGACTGAACAGGAAAAGATGGATATTTAACATTTACAAGAGGTGTCTTATTTTTGACATTCTTGTTCCACTTTGACCTATCTGGCTGCATTTTTAAAAGACATGGCGTCGTACATATAAGTTAAGCAAACATAAGTGGTCAAATTTGCCACTTGATCAGTTTCGTATAAAGTACAAAAAGAAATTATACAAGCTAGTGAAATGACATACAAATAGCGATACAAATGCAAGGAATGTGATGCTAATGAACAACCACCAATCAAACTCAATTCGTCATTCATGAATGCACAAGTTCTGCAATACAAGGTTGTTCACACTAATCATTAGGCGTCGAATTCTCTATATTCCATTTCCTAGGTTTATTCTCATCTATTTGCTCTTGATGGGGAAGAAGAGCATTTGGTGATCTTGTAGCTTTAGTTTGATTACTTTATGATTTCTCACTTAATCTAAATAGAGCAGATGGTTTGGGTTGAAATTTGGTCAATAATGTTATCTTATCGACACAACACTTGTATCACTTTGAAACTTCTTGGAGCTGATTACCCTTTGCGATCCTCGTGATACCATAGATTGTGAAGGTCAACATTTTTATCTGGATGTCTGATTCGAATAGCATTCCAACTAGCCCTAATCTTAGGTCTCTTGGAGTTGTTATCGAATGATGTCTGTCCGTTATGTAGACTTGATCCTAAAAACATGGATCATGTTTTATTAATTATAGATATAGTACATACTCCTTCATGCGAAAGATGGTTTTTCTTAACTGATTTTCTTCATGTTTTTTACAAGGTTCTTTTTTCCACTTCTTAAGTATTTATTTAGATGTTTTCTTTGATCGTGGTCAGAAGGATTCTTTATTTGTGAATAAACTTTAGACGTGTGTCATGATTTCATCTCTAAAAATCTCTATCATTGTAAAATTCTAAGTCTCTGATCATTAGGTTACGAATATTGGGATTTACTTAATATATGTTAAATACATAACATAAAAATGGAAAAAGAAAAATTACACAAATTAATGATTTGTAAAAATTTCGTCTCATAGAAGTTTTAATATGACTTCCTAATTATACAGATTGAGATGTGACTTTATATTAAAAAAATGGGTTATTATCGAAAAAACCATCCGAACCTCTATGATTTTTTCGGTTTAACCATTCAATTTTTTTTTCACAACCGATCAAATCACTACACTTTTTATTTAATACTAGTTTAATCAATATACTTTCAAATTTATTGGTTTAGCCATTCATTTTTGACCGGTAACCTGTTTGACCGGTCAATTGTTGTTATGAATTAGAGTTTTTATCAAAAAAATCATTCGAACTTTCATAATTCTTTTTCTTTAGCCACTCTATTAGTTTTTTCATCAAAAAAACCGTTCTCTATTTATCATCATCATATTGCTTTTATCAACAATGATGCTTCATTAATCCTCTTCTGCTTCTTTATTATCATCCTCTTCTACTTCATCACTTCTTCATTATCATTGTGTTAATCAAAACGGATGCTAATCAATTTGATTCTCTAAGGTTTTGTAGTGTTCATCAAGTTTGTTAGGGTTTGAATGTTTTAAATGATCGTAATAAATAAATTTTATAAATTAAATAGTAATCACTAACGATAGTAATAATATAATTTAATAAATTTTTAAAAAATAAAAGAAAATTAATAACTAAAATTTTATTACAAAATTTTATAAGCAATTTTGAAACTTAAATTGGGTTTATTTTTTGTGTTTATAAAATCTTGAAAAAACTTAAAAATAAAAATGAATTGATTTTAATTTGATATATTATTGTTATTGATAAAAATAGGAAAAGATATGTTTGATTACATTGAATTATCGGTTCTCGGAGTTTTAATTTTTAGTTTGAGAGGATGGTGGTCAAACCAAAAAAATCTTGAAAGTTCGAGTGGTTTTTTCAATAAAATAAAACGTCACGTAATTGTCACGTAATCAAATCACTTGTGATAACAGGTAAAATGGTCAAAGCAATAAAAAATGAAAAGTTTAGTGTTTTGATCGGTTGGAAAAAAAATTGAGTGGCTAAACCGGAAAAAATCATAAAAGTTCGGATGGTTTTTTCGATAATAACCTTAAAAAAAAGTTTTAATGAGCTTCTATGTAATTTTTTATGGACAAATTACCAAGAAACGTAACGTAAAATACAAAAATTAACAATAAAAATAATGTGAAAGCTTTTAGGTCAATAAAGTTAATATAAATTTAATTTTAACAAAAAATGGTATTAATGACCAATTAAGAAAATAAAGTTTTAACATTGTTTGGTAAAAAATTAATATTTGATTATCTTTGTTGGTCTACAATTTGAATTTCGTGTCCTTTCTTGGCCAAAATAGAATTTTACATTATCGTTCTCCGTTTAAAAATATTTACAATATCTTTATTTTCAAATTTTGTATTTTATTTTACCTTTTTTGATAATTTTTTTAGAAATATAATAATTAAATAAACATCAATAAATGCAATAAATAGAAAAGTAATAACAATATATAATCCCCACAACAAAATAAATTGATATTTCTCATAGAAGTTTTAAGGGCATTGCTATACGTACGCCCCCCTAGCCTTAATTTTTACTAATTATATATGCCCTTACTCACATGATTTTTGTTAATGACGTGAGACTCAATGATTAAAAATTAATTTTCTCTCACATTAAGAAGGGAGGTGTGTGATTAGCAACCAAGTGGAGTGTGCGTATAGAGTGTCCATTTTTAATATGACTTCCTAATTATACTGGTAGAGATGTGATTTCATATTAAAAAAAAAAGGTTTTAATGAGCTTCTATGTAATTTTTAAGGACAAATTATCAATAAATATAACATAAAATACAAAAATTGACAATAAAGGTAATGTGAGTTTTAGGCCAAGAAAGTTGATATAGAATTTAATTTTAACAAAAAACGGTATTAATGATCAATTAAGAAAGTAAAATTTTAATCTTATGGTCCATTGTTTGGTAAAAAAATTAATATTTGATTATCTTTCTTAGTTTAAAATTTGAATTTCGTGTCCTTTCTTGGTCAAAATAGAATTTTACATTACTGTTCTCGGTCTAAAAATGTTTACAGTATCTTTATTTGAAATTTGTATTTTACGTTATCTTTTTGGTAATTTTTTTTAGAAATATAATAATTAAATAAACATCAATGTAGTATAGGATATTAGGAGGAGTAAATGTAATAAATAGAAAAGTAATAACAATTTATAATCCCCACAACAAACCCACACTCAGTGTCTCTGTTATCATCTCTTTCGCTCTCTGTGTTCACTCATGTCGAAAATCACAGTGTTCATCAGTACCTTGTTTTGGTCTGTTGTTTTCTTCGAACTGACGATTCTACCCTCCGAAGCTCACGGCCATGGCTCCAATGGAAAAGGAAGAAGAGATTGCGATTTGTTCAAAGGAAGCTGGATATTGGATCGATCATCATACCCGATGTATAACGGATCTGATTGTCCCTTCGTAGATCAAGGATTAAACTGCCAGAAGAATGGGAGACCTGATTCCATGTATCTCAACTTCAAATGGCAGCCTCATGGCCATGGCCATGGATGCACACTTTACAGGTCAGTAACCTTTTTTTATTCTACGTTTGTGTAAACGGACGCCATTGCTGCAATCTACAATCATCTCAGTTCTTAATTAAATTTCAAAACTGTGAAAATGTGAAGAAGAAAGCAGGATTGGGGCAAAGGTGTCACTAACTTTTTGAAACTGGTCTTTTTTATCAAGGAGCTTTTCTACTGTAATTTTTTTGGTAGATTAACAAGAAAGATAAAATAAAATACAAAAATTGACAATAAATGTAAAGTGAAATTTGTTATGCCAAGAAAAGTAACATAGAATTCAATTTTGTCAAAAAAAAAAAAAAGAGTAATGTTGACCGTTTAAGAAGGTAAAATATTAATTTTATGATTTTTTTTTTGGTAAAATAATAACTTTTGATTATATTTTTGCTTAAAATTTGAATTTCATGTCAGTCAAAATAAAATTTTACATTATCTTTGCTTAAAATTTTTTACAATACTTATATTGTCAAATTTCATATTTTATATTATCTTTTATGGTAATTTCCATAATTTTTTTATTTATATTTTTTTTTATTGAATCTACTTAATTGCATTATTAATCGAGATTTTATAAATATGCATATGAAGTTGGTCCTTCTAACCGAAAATATGGAAAACTGTTGCTGTTTTTTTTCCTTATATAAATAAGAAAACGTAATACGGGGAAAAAAGACTTCGAAAGGTTATATAAAATACAAAAACTGATAATAAAGACAATGGGAATATTTTAGGCCAAAAATGTAACATAAAATTCAAATTTGAAAAAAATAGAGTATTTATAATCAATTAAGAAGGTAAATTTTTTTTTTTGTTTTATGCTCCCTTTTTGTAAAAAGAATAATATTTGATTATCTTTCTTGGCTTAAAATTCGAATTTCATGTCATTTCTCGGCCAAAATAGAAATTTACATGACCTTTTTCAGCAAAAAAATGTTATGATATCTTTATTGTCAAATTTTGTATTTATATTACATTTATGAGTTATTATGAAAAAAACAACATGTTTTTTGCGTTTTCGTCCCTTTATGTTATTTTTTTTTCCATAAAAGTCCTCAAGTTAAATTTTTCTTTTTGGTTTAGTGAAATTTGGACATTGGAACCCGGTTTTTCAGTTTTTAAAAACCCAGTTTACAAATTATAACCGGGGTCTAATGTCCAAATTTCACTAAACCAAAAAGAAAAAAAAACTTGAGTTTTTTATGGAAAAAAAAAAGATGGAGGGATGAAAACGCAAAATAATATGAAAACATGTTAGTTTTTTTCATAACAAACCCTACATTTATTGGTAATTACATTCGGGTAATCTTTTGCTTTTTAAAAATAAAAAAAGTCTAATTATTCTTAGTAAACATTTCTTCTTAACCAATCCAACTAACCTATAATACAAAGTGTTTTAATAAAATACCTTCTTAATAATAATAATAAACAATTAAACACATTGTCAAAGTGTAGTTTATTGAATGTGTGCCATTCTTGAAAAAGAAATCATTTTAGGAAGAATAATTTTACTAAAACCATATTCATAGTTAAATGTTAGGGTTAATTTCAGGTTTTAATGATTTACTTAATTTCACTTCCATAAACCCGAATTTAGAATTTCGGTTAACACGAAATGGCATCAACTCGATTACCATGAAATTGCATAGGTTCGATGGCAAGAAGTTTTTACATACAAACAAGGGCAAGAAGATAATGTTCGTGGGAGACTCGTTGAGCTCGAACCAGTGGCAGTCACTAGCATGCCTCCTGTACCATGCCGTGCCTCATTCCAAACACACCTTCACACGCCAAGGACCACTCTCGACTCTTTCGTTTCCAGTAAGTCCTCATTCCGTGATCAAAATTAAGCCTGGCAATCAGGTTGTCGTGTTCGTGTTAATAGATTTTCTTGTTAAATTTGTGTTGGGTTTGTGTTGTATCAACTTTTTCTGTGTCGGGTTCATGTCAACCCACCAGTTGACCCATTTAGCCTTTTTAATTTTCGGTTTCCAAATTTTACTTTTGTTTTTGAATTTTTTTTGACTTCAGTTTTTTTATTTATCAAATTAAGTATTGTTTTTTTGTTCGATTTGAATTTTAAAAAACATAGATTGAAATCAGAAAACCCAAATCTATATCTATATCTATATCTATTAATAAAACAAAATAAATTTGCCACATGTCACTCTCTCGTGACATCCGTTTTCCTGTCTATTTTATTACCATAACTAGTTTATTAACCCGTGTATTACACGAAAATTTTAATAGTTATCTTTTCCTTAAAACTATACAAACTTAAAATTGAAAAAAAAAAACTAATATGTTCATTAATAACTTTTAAATATATATTTATTATTAAAATATATTTTAAATGTTGTTTGTTGAGATTTTTTGTTGTTGAGATTTTAATGGATATAGATATAGATTCATTAATAGTAAAAATAGTAATTTACACTTGACAAATCCTCGTTAAGCTAATTGGCATTCTATTCAAATGACACGTGGCGTTTAGTTACTCATTTAATAGAATAGATAGAATTCTATTCTAATGTTAGGAAAAGTTAATAACTCTAATTATTTTTTATAAACTATTTATGATATTTTATTTTCATATTTATTAAAACATTTAATAAATCTATATATACAATTAAAAATCTATGGATTAACCTTTTATTCCAGTCAGTAAAATTTTTATTTATTCGTATTATCGTTTAGATAATTATTATTGAGTTTTAATATTAGCATTTAAATATTAAAAATTTATAGTTGTAATATACTAATTTAGTTATATATGTATTTTAAAAAAAATATTATTTTATAAATATATCACATGTAATACATGGGTAAATAACTAGTAATAATTAAAATAAAATAAAACAGTTGGGTTTAACTAAATTAATAAATATACGTTACCCAACATAATTATTGATTATAAATTTTATAATTCGGTTTTTTTTTAAGTTTTTACTTGTTATTTTGTAAAAAAATCAGCACAGTCAATCGAGTTGATCTCAGGTTGATCCTGACCAAAAATTTTTCGTGTCGATCCAATTTTCAACCCACTTCGCCGGGTTCATATCACTTTTACTGTGTCGTGTTTTCAAGTCGTGTCAGAAACTGTCACCCTTAATCAAAATCAAAAGTTCAAATTGAACTGTTGTGTATCATTTCATTCAATAAATTGTCATCATCATGCACTCGCTACGTCGTTTTGCAAATTCAAAACCGTTTGCTTTGTGTTTTGTTCTGAAGGAATACGGAGTTTCAGTTATGTACCTGAAAAACGGGTTTCTTGTAGACCTAGTGGTTGAGAAACGAGGCCGGATTCTAAAACTGGACTCCATCAGCCGATGCGGTAAATGGGAAGGAGTTGATATATTGATCTTCAATAGCTATCACTGGTGGACTCATAGTGGATCCCTTCAAACGTATGTTCGATTTAGATACAGCGTATTTTGCGCCTATATTACTACTTTTTCATGCACCCGATCCTTAATTAGGCTTCCTGCATACATCTGGTTTTGGCTGCAGATGGGACTACTATCAAGTTGGCGATAAGATATACGAAAACATGGGGCATATGGAAGCTTACAAGATCGCGTTGACAACTTGGGCTAAATGGGTTGACTCATATGTCGATCCTAAGAAGACCCGAGTCTTTTTCCAAGGGGTTTCTGCCATTCACGACGAGTAAGCTACACTCATACGTTTAAGACCCTTTTAAATAAGTTTACAATCTGAATTTCAAGTCTAAACTTACTTTAGTTTGTGTTTGTTATATTAAGAGGTAAATGTCTGAAGTCTGAAAACCACGTCTGGAATTAAGAGGTGGATTTAAAATATGAAGTCTGGAGTCTGAAAACCATATCTGAAATTAAGATATGACACGTCTGAAATTAAGAGTTGACCTTAAATGTTTTAAATTAATTAAAGTATTTTAGTTAAATAAAATATCAACTTATATCAACCTCTTAAATTAAGACTTCAGACTTTAGACGGAAATTCACAACTTAACTTCAGACGTGGTTTTCAGACGTTCTAACCTCTTAAGTCTGAAATATAACAAACAATCTATTTTGGTTTAAGATCTGAAACTCACTTAACTCTGAAATGTAACAAACAGTCTATTTTCAGTTAAGATCTGAAATTAAATCTTCAGAGGTTTTTAAGAGATAATTAAGTCGAAACAAACGCACCCTTAGACTGTTTGTTTACATTCAGAGTTAAGAGGTTGACACATATGAAACCTTTTAATTTTAAGAGGGAGAGAGAGGAGTTGAAGTCAAATTAATTTCATATCTTAAAGCCAACTCTTAATTTCAGATGTGTTTCTTAGACTTCAGACATTTAATCTCTTAAAAAACCAAAAACACCATAGTCTCTTAGTGAATTGGGTTCTTTGCTCAATTGCTCATGGTTCTAAGTGTTGATTGACTTTATATATGTGGTTAGAGGCAAGGATTGGAACGAACCCAACGTACAGAATTGTGAAGGGCAGAGTCTACCGATTCGTGGACTACATTATCCAGGGACGAGATATCCAGGAGAACAAGTGGTGAAGGACGTTTTAGCAAAAATGAAAAATCGAGCTTATTTGTTGGATATAACGCTTCTTACGCAATTACGAAAAGATGGTCACCCGTCCAAGTATGGTAAGGAAGGCATAGACTGCAGCCACTGGTGCCTCGCTGGTGTTCCTGATACATGGAATCAAATTTTGTACAATATCCTGCTCGGGAATTAGTTTTTGTTTTTTGTACACGATGAGAAGGTAATTTTAAACATCGAGTGAATGAAAGCCGTTGAATTTGCAAAACAACTGCAGTATATTCATTTTTCATCCATCTACACCTTGTGGAATCAGAAAAAAGGGAATATGTTTGAGCTATTATTGCGCAACCTCAACGTACGATATAAATCATGACTTGTTTGCAAAGATTAAAGATTTTTATGTTGAACCTAGGTCTGTTTATGGGCAAATCGATGGGCTTTTGCGCTTGGTGTGGATGGTTAGAACCCCACGAACCGCATGCTAGATTTCTTTCAGGAATTCTTTGCTGAAGCTGATCAAAGGTTTCCACTTTCATCCCACCTGGTCTTCCTGAATGCCTCCTGTATGATTTTTAGGTTCTTTTTTTTGCCTGAGAAGGCAACTTTCTCGGCATTTACCTATATTTCTGATAAATTTCTGCATAAAAAGATATTACGATCTGTCGTAATCTATTTAACAAGAAAGAAAGATCCTGAGTTGGCACTATACTATCATTTTGAATTCTAAAACATAATCTAATCTTATTGTTCTAACGAAATATGCAAAATAAAGGCAGTCCAATAGTTAAAATTGATGCAGCTCAAACGTAAGCCGAAGGGGTTTATTTAGCTGTCTTTTCTTTCTTTAGCCCATCGGCCGATCGATTGTCTTGCAACATGAGCTTTTGTTTGTATTCAAAAAAGTGTCCTGTCCTAACTAGACAGCATACGAGCAAACTTGGGCTTGAGTTTGACTAGTTGGACTGCTGCTTACAATCAAGGGCGATTCGCATGGGGTTGAAGACTGAAAATCTTGACCGTTTGACGAAAACAGATTAACTGTATGCATGACAACGGGATCGGGATATCCTGAGGATCACCTTTCCCATCCCATCCCATTCCATATCCATCTTCAGTCAACTCGGAGACTCCCTGATCAAATCAGAGTCAGATTCTGATAGGTTTTTCTTAATAGAAAGGGGGAGAATGCGAGAAGCTGAAGAAGTGAAGAGGGGCAGGGTGCCTCACTCGATGTCGGTCACATCACATTCCTTCAGCTCGACAGCAAGCGACTCATATGCTCTCAGATCTTGAGCAAAACTAGCAATCATATAGAAACAAACAATTTTTGGTCTTTTGTATCCTTTCTCTATTAAGATATCTACAAGTCTCATATCTCTTTTTTTATATTTAGAGATTTTTTTCACAATCTATATTTACTAGTTACTACACTTCAAATGTTGGTTGTCCATCCAGTAGCCAATATATTCCATTGATTTTGTTATCTTAATGTTTAAATTTTACAATCTTTTTTTGTTCTTAGTTTTACTATTTGGATGAATTAATTGTTGATTTAGGAACTAATATTTATTGATAATTACTAATTTTGGTAGTGTTGAATTGTTAATTTGTTTATATTTAGGATTTATTATGAATTTTGAGTTGGCTATATCTCTTTTTTTTTAACAACATTGATATTATATATAAAAGCCTCAAGCAAGATTTTAGAAGCAATAACACCGAACAAAATACAACTCCAAAACAAAAGGAAATTACCAACAACACCTACAGGCAACTAAAATGAACCTTCAAGAAGAATTGTTAAGCTAAGAACACCAACTTAACTTTTTACGAAGTTTTCCCCAAAAATTAATCTAAAAGAAAGACCCCAAGTCAAAAAGGGAATTAAGCAACCAAGAGGAAGAATGAAAAACCATGACCCAGCACACAAATAAAGTACAGTCTTGCACCGAGTCAAAAAGGGAATTAACAGAACTATTTCGTTACTCTTTTATTAGTAGTTATTATAGATAATACAACATATTAATATAATACTAATTATTTATTTAGTAATTACTATAACTATAGTATATTATTAATGTTAATAAAACATGAAATTAGAGGTTACTTTATGCACAGCGGGCACAGACTTCTCTCTACTTTCGAGTTTCGAAGACTTTGCCAATTGACTAACAGCCGTTGCTTAACATCAACGGAAACTGAAGCCCATAAAAATGGCGACCACTCCATTGTTGTCCACACCTATATACCCTTCACTCACCCTCCACCGTCGCCGGTTGTCCTTTCATAAACTATTCCGACCACCCAACAAACCCCTCGTTTCTACATTTACCTCAATCTCTTCATCAATGGACTCCTTTTCTTCAACCACTGTCCAATCGAGTCCCGATCCAGGGCTCGTTCAGCGTGCTATTCAATTAGCTCAATCATCACCACCCACATGGCAATCTGCTCTTTTCAGTAACCTTGTCATTTTCATCGTCGGATCGCCGATTCTTGTAACGGGCTTGTCAATTTCCGGCATCGGCGCCGCCTTCTTGCTTGGTACGCTCACTTGGCGTGGGTTTGGACCGTCTGGGTTTCTTCTCGTCGCCACTTATTTCATTATTGTAAGTGAAATTCAAACAATCAATTAATTCAATCCGATCGAAATTCCCTGATTGTGTTTCTCTATGTATTAGTTCGATAAATTAGATGGATTAATTTGGGCTTAGCATAGATTATCTATTTCCAATATCTAATATAATTATTGTGTTCTTTTTGGCATAGATTCTGATCATATTAGGTTTATGCATTTGATGGATTTTAATTTTAATTTTCATTGTTTACACCGGAGATTTGATGTGCTGAGTGTTCTTCCCCAATTGAAGTCAAATGCAGTTCTTACAGAAATATGATTTCTTATGGATTTTGCTACAATTTGAAGACCTGAAATGGGCATCAATCTTTATTAAGAAAAAATTGGTAGAATTGATACCATTTAGAACATCCAAAGTCCAAACACCCCTAAAGATTCAATAGAAGGATGCATCTTGTCAGAATTCATAAAAGTATAATGATTTAACCAATTCATCTTGGCTCTTGATAGAATAATCTTTGAGCATACTCAAGATCGATGAAAAAAAGTAATAAAAAAATGGGTTGTTGATGTATATAATATTGTAGGGTACAGCAGTAACCAAAGTGAAAATGGCTCAAAAGGAAGCTCAAGGTGTTGCGGAGAAGAAAAAAGGTAGGAGAGGACCAGGGAGTGTGATCGGTTCAAGCGCTGCGGGTTGTGTTTGTGCATTGCTTTCGATCTATGGAATTGGTGGCAAAGCGTTTTCTCGGATTTGGGAACTCGGGTTTGTTGCTAGTTTCTGTACGAAGTTGAGCGACACAGTCTCTAGTGAGATAGGAAAAGCTTATGGTAAAACAACGTAAGTAAATATACTTTTAGGCCTTGTTTGATTTGATGTCTAATATCTTAATTGTCTCTAATATCTAATTTGGTCAATAGAATTTTAACATCATCTCTTTATTAAACAGATGTAATAAGACATTAGACGTCTAAACACTTAAAAAACAAACGAGCCCTTATTCTTTAAATATGATGGGTTACTGTCGTGTAATAGTTGTGTACTTTCGCTAGTGTTTTGATATAGTCTAGGTTTTTGTATACATTTAGTAATCTTACTTTCAAAATGGTTTTAATTGAAAAACCTTGTAATCAGTATCAAGCGGTAACAATGCTTCCTTGTCGCATATTAAGAGTGATTGCAGTTATTGCAGATCAGAAAGGAAAGACCAAGATGGTGGCGATGGAAGAAACATTGTTACCGATTGATATTGATTATCAGGTTGCTCAAGTACTAAACTGGAATAATTTTGAAAGTATGATTAGGCCTTGTTTGTTTTTTCTTAGAAGATCTTCGAACCTCTTATGTCTGTGAACTCGAAGATGCTGGAAGACGTTTTATATGAAAGTGCGTTTGTTTTTTCTTTTCATCTGCCAGCGTCTGCAGATGTCTTCCCGCGTCTGCAAACGTCTTCTCGCGTCTGCGGACCTTTAGACCATCTCTTCTGACCGCAGATTTCTACAGCTAAGTCCGCAGACCGCAGACATCAACCTCTTACAAAACAAAACAGCACCTAAATGTTTACAAAAAGTGTACACTACCTAATTAAAACACTAACAAAAATACGCAACTGTTACATGACATTAACTCTAATACAATCATTTATATCATAAGCATGATTCTTAGTAAAATCTTTATGAATATAGCAGTAGATTCTAATTTCAAAACTCGATGTTTTCCTATATAGATACCTAGTAACAACGTTTAAGGTTGTCCCAAGGGGAACCGAAGGGGCCGTTAGTGTTGAGGGTACCATTGCTGGTGTTCTAGCTTCGATTCTTCTTGCCACCGTAGGTTGCTTTCTGGGCGAGGTACAATATTTTATCATCATACTTTCGTTTCCCGTTTGAAAGCTTTTGTCAGCTTCTTAGTTTTGACTGTTTTGTTGATGGGACGTTTTACGGGATCATAGATTAAGGTTGCAGAAGCTGTCATATGTGTGTTGGCATCACAAATCGCTAACGTTGGTGAGAGCGTGATAGGGGCTGTGCTCCAAGATAAAGAAGGATTCAAATGGGTAAGTAAAAAAATACGACTTTCGTGTACACATTTGAAACGCTTTTGATCTAAATCCTTCTCTTGTGTATATGTAGCTCAACAACGATGCAGTCAATGTGATCAATATATCTCTAGGCAGCTTACTAGCCATCTTGATCCAGCAATTCCTACTCGCGTAATTATTAAAGTTCATGCCCATTTTTTGCAAATTAATTTCATACAGATTTCGGAATTCTTCATTTGGGGGTATTCGTTGCAAGAGAACCCAGGTCCAGTGAGTTTGTTGTATAAATTGGCTAATCCTAATGCTAGTAACAGTCTTACAGACCCCCAAAAGTCATTCCTTCTTAGGCTGTAAATTAGTAATGTAGTTTGTATCGTCGACAGATATGTAAGCTAAGAATCTAAAATGCTCGTTTTATTTTAATCGAAATGAAATTTGTAACATTTATGTAGTGACGCGGTACAAGTTAACTCCAAAGAGATGCTAAAAATATATTTGAACATTTTGTGAAGTTGTCTGACCAACATACATGTATTTGTTCGCTCGTTCGCCGCCGTAAAAATTATTCATCCTTTACATCTGATGATTACAACACAAAGTAACTGAAAAGTAACAAAGTTTTGACACACCACACTTCCTTTGATGTAACGAGTACGTTTTGTAGAAGTACAAGCACTTGCAAGGGGGCATTGTGCCCCGCGTTCACCTTTTCAACCTTTAACCCCTACCAACACAACACACATTTGACTGAAAGTTGAGACTCGGAGGATGCACCTAAGGTTACAACACGACTCTAGGGAGACGAGAGACGAGACGATCATCAGATCCACATCGTTAGAAATGTCGTCGCCTTTTCAAGGTGGTTGTATTTTGTTGAGAACCGTAGAAATTAGGCAAGGGCAAGTAGCATACGTCTGGGACAAAAGCAGCAGAATCTATGGGATGGTGATGATGATGATGATGACGAGGACCTTTTGGCCAGCTGAGTCCAGAAGCAGTAGGCGGCGAAGAGATCTGTGGGACAGCCCAAGATGCATCAGGGACCCGGGCCAAACATTCTTCACCATCCAGTTCGATATCCATGGCTCTTATAATCGGAGAACCATCTGACTCTCCCAGCTTCCCACTATCAGCCTACACATCAGTCAGTCAATCATAGCATCAAATGAAATTCCACACACAAACAGCATCTTCAAGCAAAAGGCATCATTCCATCATCATCACACAACTTTGATTCTCAATTATGTCATTATACACAATTGATTATTAACTGATATACAGGTACATAAGCATGAACAGAACCATTTAAAGTGTGAACTCGTTATCTGATTTATGCTCGCAAGAAATGTAAAGTTGTATTATATACTAAATATACATATATAATTTTCAACGCCCGCATATTAATGTCGATTTTTTTCTTTATTTCCTTCTACAATCCCTCCTCAGATTCCCTAGAATCCTACACAATTGCTATGTCTGTCTTTCTGTTTTATCCATATTCTAGAAGCCGTGATTATATTTTACTGGCTACTACACAGATTATATCTCAGCTATATTTGCTATGTTGTTGTTTTCTGGTTAGTTAAACCAACAATCACCTCAATGCTATAATAAGCATCCAAACTGGCCACTGACAGCTGAGTAGACTCGATCAAATTATACACCAAGGAAGTGAGACCCACAAGGAGAGGAGAGAGGTGGTGTATCTGCCTACATAGAGACCTGTTACCCATCACAATACACATCTTAAGCACAACCAGCAATAGCATTTATAGACTTCTCCCCTACTAGCATATTGTATAAATATTGTTTGTTTTTCCCCATAGACTGGGGTCATCACATGTAAATAAGAGAAGGGCAAGGGATGTGTATTGATATTACCTTTGATGAGCCATTGTCTAAGTAGTAATTCTGACTGAAATCTGTCAGTGCAAGAAAGTCATCAAACTGCCATTGTTGAACACTCTCTGCTGAAGAACCTCCAGTAAAAGGCAGCTTGGGAGGTATAAAATCACCAGCTCCAACAGATTGGACAGGCATAATTTTGTTGATTTGAGTACTTGTTGATGTGGGAACAACCCTTCCCGGCAAAGAATGTGATTTTTCTGCTTCGGGGATCTTCTCACCAGAGCATGACTTTCCTGTAGACGATGACGCACCAGGATCAGCAGCTTCAAGCCCTACTCTCACCCCTGTAAGCAGAAACCTCTGATGTGATGAAACTAAACTATTGACTGTGTGTATGGAGACATCACAGTTTCTGCATAGTAAAGCTCTGTCTTCCAGACAAAAGAAGTAGCCAACTGCTTCCTGTACAATTTGATGATTGTTTAAAAACCATTCAGAGAAAAGGACACATCATAATGGCATTTAACAACTATGATAACAGATGAGATAATAATGGCACAATGCCACAATAGAACAAGTTGCATGACCAAAGTTTACAAAAGTAAGATTTGAGCATAGTTGGTTTCTGAGTAAGCATCCACAGTTGTTCTCAAGATTTTAACAAATGCACACCAATTTTTTTTGTTCACTTCCTCCCCTCCCGTCTCCCTTTTATTCTTCCGTCCCTACCTCTATCCCATCCACTGTACTAGTTCAAGTAAATATTGGCATTTGGTTTTCATATTTCTTTTGGGGGGATTTGGAATTGGTAGGATCTACAATTTGTGTTGTATGTTTGGTCAGGAGGATTGGGAACTAAATTCATTCCATTCGTGCAATCATTTTAAGAATATTGTGTTTAAGGATTTTGGATCCAATTTTTTATGGCTTTTTCAGAAATCCCTTGGAACTGAAATCCCTCATTAGTTTGAGTCATACGCAGGATATGAATGGAATTGAGATCAAAATCCTGCAATCCAAAGATTTTCAATATGAAGAAATAGGGTTTCATCTGTTTGTGTTTGAAAACTTTGAAGGGCTTTCCTTTGTTCTTGTATTTTTATCTTTGAACTTTCTATTGGAAAGTTTCACCACTAGCCAAAAACTATATGAAAACACAATCACGTTCACCACCACCTAACATATTCCAAAAATCTACAACCAATTTAAAACAACTTCGTGTTTATTTCTACACAGCTACCCACAAATTTCTAAATTCTGTAATCTATTTCCAAATAAATAAGCATTAAACATTCGATATGACATGCCTTTCTAACTTCTCAAATTTGCTTGATATCACATAGTAACGTGAACATACATGTTAACCTTATCATCTTTCTTTCGGACTACCATGTTTTATCTTCATTCCTGAGCACCAGGCTGAGGCCCAAACTTCGAACAATGGTATGTCATATAGATATGTCATAATCATTTTAGCTTAGAAGCTCTACTGAAAAAACTGTGGTGCTCAATGGCATGAACTCAGGATTGCAAACCCCAAACCATTTTACATGCCCACTGAGTCAAAATCTGTTACAAATATTAGGGATATATGGAATTGGGACTATCCAAATCCGATTAGCCTTGGAGACCAAAAAAATCCTAAATTATGGTACGTCATATAAAATTACTAGTATCATTTGCTAATCTGACAAAATCAATCAGTTCAGCTACTGAATCTAAAATTTCAGTCATAATACCAGAATCATCAATCTATCTCCTCAATATCCAGACGAAATCATGATCAAAACTTATCTCCTAAACATGTCGTTTGCTCGTTCAGATATAATTTGTTGCACGTCATACAAAATTACTAATTAAATTATAATAACAATAATAATCGATCACGTGATGCCTAATTCATGATCCAAACAGCCAACCAAAATCGAAAAATCCTCAACTAAAAACAGAAAACAATTTAAAAAGTAAAAAACATGAATTAGAGATTGAAAAACAAAAAGTATACCTGACAGATATCGCACTTTGGCATTTGAGAATTAAAAGTAGAGAGAGGAACTCTCTGATGCTTACTGGCGAGCTTGTTAGCAGCATGTACCTTCTCATCGCAAGGCCAACACAACGCCGCCTCGTCGGCGCAACATAACACGGCGGCCTCCGCCGATTCACAGACGTTACACTGAATCTTCATGATGTGTAGAAAAATTGAGATCTAGGGCAAAGTATGTATATAGGGAGGGTTTAAGGAGTTGAGTTGAGTAATAAATGGGATCGGAGGTGGGATAGCAAAATCAGCAAGTGGAGGTTTTATGAGAGAACATGTACTGATTCGTAATTCATGGAATTTTTATATTTAATTTTTTTTAAGATAAAATAAAAATGATTTGTTAAGAAAAAAACACGTTTATGATTTTTATGTTTTTATCACTTTACTATTATTCTTTTTAGAAAAGTTCTAAATTATTTTCCCTTTTTGATTTTGTGAAATTTTAGTATTAGAGCTCAGTTATGCGCTTTCGTCTCTCGTTGTTATTTTTTTCCATAAAAGTTTTCAAGTTAATTTTTCTTTTTGGTTTAATAAAATTTAGATACTAGAAACTGAAAAACCTAGTTCACAAATTATAAAATGTCCAAATTTCACTAAACCAAAAAAAAAACTTAAGATTTTTTATGGAAAAAATAAAATAAATGGACGAAAACGCAAAAAAGATGAAAGCATGTTGGTTTTTTTCATAATAAACCCTTATATTTTTCCGGTAAATTCAGGATTTTTAAAAAAGTAAAAAACCGTATTTTAATAGTTAAATTTTATTAAATCAGAAAAAATAAATTAACTTGATAAGTTTTTTAGAAAAACAACATGAATAGATAAAAACGTAAATGTATATTGATTTATTCGTAATGAATTCAAATAAAAATAAAAACTAAAAAAATAGGAAATTGATATTTTTGTTGCGGCAGTGGAACACGTGATGGTTGTACCTCCGTGTGTGAGAAACACAGGGAGAGGGAGACCGCGCCAGCTGCCATTGACCAATCAAAATTGGTGTCATATCTTGCTTTCGTACACCATTTTTTCTATAAATGTAAATTGTGATTAAAAAAAAAACATGAAATATATATTATTTGACAATAAAATCGAAAAAAAAAAAATTATAAATTTGATAAGTGGAACTTAGAGGCGGATTTAGGTATATGGTTTACCGGTTAAACGATGAATTAAGTATACCCCTATCCACCCATCCTATCCACATTTCCCCACCCGACCATTACCCCACCCCCAATTCGGTGGTGGTGGTGGTGGCGGCGACGGTGACGCTTGATTGGTAGCAGATTGGTGATGAGAAATCCAAATTGGAAGTAGGATTGGGATATGTGTAATATGAGATTGAAGTTGACTTTCAAAGCTAGGTAATGTTCATGTCTTGAACTTGTGTTTTTGGTGTCTTAGATTGAAAGAGTGTTGAAAATGTGCATTAAAAGCTTGTACTCAAGCTTAAATGGTCAAATTGATCATGTAAATGGATTATGATCACCATTTACGATGTTATAGTGCCAATCGGTAGTTTTTTAGAAGTATTTCAGATTAATTTGAGCTTTGCTTGAGTTGAAAAGAGTCAAAAGTCATCCGACTTATCATGAGTAAATTGACATCACAAGTACTCTTTTTAGGTATGGTTAGATACTTTAGAAAGATTGAAACATGTAGTTTAATCATCTTTCGACAACTTTAGCTGAATCAACTTATATAACTTGATCAAAAACTCAAGTTTCTTCAACTTCGTTGCTGTGAGTGATAGTTGCAACCTGCTTGTTTCATGGTTCAAAGTTCAAACAAAAGGTTAAAAGTATTTTTAGCTCAAACTTAATGCACAAAAGTTGTAGTCCTATGTATTGTGGTCATTTGAGGATTAGAATTGCCTTAATTCTATTTCGCATGAGTAAGATATGATCAAAAATTGATTGGCATGCATACTTGATAGATTGTTCATGATAGTATATTGTTGGGAAAATGTGATTAACCTAGTAAACTGTTGCAGTTTTACCTGAATTCTTATTGAAGTTAGCTAACACATTAAACTTCATTTAGGAAGTTTTAAAGAAATTTTTCAAACTAAATTTGCTGAGGAAATTTTTGTCGTTATGAATAGATTCAATCGTTTAACTCAGTTGTATCTTTTTGACTTTGTTTTAGTTTGTCCTTGTTTGGGCTTACCATGAGTTTATAAAGACTTTATGACTAGGCATGCCAACGGGCGGATATGGCCAGGTATCTCATTTCCCATCCCGCCTCCATCCCCGCCGGGTATTGAATTCTCGTCCCTATCCCCGACACCATCGGGTTTCGGGGATCCGATACAGGGATCAGGTTTCTAAGATTCTAAAACAATATTAAGTTTACTCTACAAATTATAGTTTTAAAAATATATATACACATGTATATAAATTTAAAAACAAATTATCTCAACCTTTTTTAGTACGTTGATAACTATAATTTACGATTTACATGCACATCATAGTATATATTTAGAAAGACTTATTATGAAATAAAATCAAGAAAAGATGGCCCGGCCCCAAGTTGCTCAAGAATAGTGTCGTTGAGTTTCTCGACCCTTTGCCTATGTTTCACGTTTTTTGCATTTTTCGTCCCTCTATGTTATTTTTTTCATAAAAGTCCCCAAGTTAACTTTTTTTCTTTTTGCTTTAATGAAATTTAGACAATAGATTCCGATTATAATTAGTAAACTGGGTTTTTAAAAACTGAAAAATCGGGTTCTAATGACTAAATTTCACTAATCCAAAAAAAGGAAAAAAAGCAAGTTGATGACTTTTATGGAAATATTTACACGGAGGAACGAAAACGCAAAAACTTGAAAACTATTGGTTTTTTTTCATAATAAACCCTTATTAGAAAATAGAAAAGTTGTATACATATAGATAGTTAGTAATGTATATAAATTATAGTGAATAATTTAGATTAAAAAATTACATAAACAAATAAATATATACTATGATATTAAATGGATCGGGGTCGAGATTAAATTGTTTCTCATCGCCGTTCAACATGGGATCGAGGATTCTCGGGTTAAAGTCGGGGTCGGGATTTCTTGCCAAGCCTATTTATGACATGATATTTAGGTGTATAAGAGACTAAATCAGAGACTTTGGGGCATTGTTAAGCTTGACATATGGCCTAACCTCGTAGTTGTGATAACTTAATCATGGCATGACGATTTTTAACATGATGTCTGTAATGGAGACTTGAATTATAAGACTGTAAGTAATAGACTCTTATTATTTACACATACACTATTCAGTATTGCGCTCTTATTCGATTGTGTGAACCACTTGAGTATTTGGACGAACAAGAGTTTACTTGGTTTATTTGACAAGTCTGTTTATACTGAATTGATTGATCCACTCGAGTTTAGTGGTATTGTTTGGCATGAATCCTTACCGATACATTGTTAAGCACTTGATTGACTTGTATTTCTTACATTATATATACATACAATTATGTAATCTTCTACCCCAATGAAAGTTTCCCACTTGGCCAACCATGGTTGGTTGGGTTTTCTTTTTTTTTTTTTTTTTTTAATTTTGAACTTTTCCTTTTTTCTTTAATTTTAATTTTGGTTTTTATTTTTAATTTTAAAATTTTCATATTCTTTTTATTCGTTTTTTTATTTTGGTTTTTTTTTTAATTTTAAAATTTTCATATATATTTTTTTTAATTTTAAACTTTTTATAATACACCTTCATCTTTGTGTTATCTTTTATTTAATGCATTTATTTTAACAAATTTTTGTTTAGTCCTCTTTTAACATTTATTATTACAATATTTTATTACACATTTAAAAATATGATTTTAATTATACATATGTTTGAAGTTATCTTTTGAATTTATTATGTTATGTTTAATTGTATGAAAAAGACCTTATTAATTTAAATGAACGATACAAAATTTTAATGCAATTGTTTTATAAATAAAAAATGGAACTATTTAGTATTAAATTTTTTTTTTTGTAAATATGATCATGTATAACATTGAACGTTCAAACAATTCAAACAAATAGTGAAATTGAAAAGCTGATATTTCAAAAACCAATACAAATGATATTGTCTTATGATCGATTTTCTAGATTTTGCAATGCTAAAATTACAAACAATGTTTTATTAAATCGGATCGGAGTATAATTAACTAATTAAATATTTATAACCATAATATGGAATTTTAACATTGAATCGTTGTTGGTTTTCCAACCAAATCGAAAAAATTTATAACAGTTGGGTTCAACCAACCACGTTTTTTGTTAATTTTAAATTTAGAAATTTCATAACACACCATTGTCTTAGTGTTATCTTTTATTTAGCCATTTTATTTTAATAAATTTTCGTTTAGTACTCTTTTAAGATTTATTATTCAACATTTTCTTACACACTCAAAATTGTGATTTTAATTGTACTTATGTTTGGAGTTGTCTTTTGAAACTACTATGTTTTATTTAATTGTATGGAAAGACTTTATTATTAAAATGCACGATACAAATTCTAATGCAATTGTTTTATAATTAAAATGTAACTATATAATATTTATATTTTTTTATTAAATATGATCATGTATAACATTGTACATTACTATTATAATGTTGATAAACCCTAATCGATGTATTAGAGACATTACCGTTATAAACTTTTTTGATTTAATCGTAAAACCAACAAATAAAATTGACGATTAAATCTAATTAATGTCAAATTTTCATATTATGGTTATGAATATTTAATTAGTTAATTCTGGTTCCGGTCCGATTTAGTAAGACATTGTTGAAATTTTAGTATTGCAAAATCTAGAAAGTCAATCATAAGAACCAACTAACTGTATCGTTTCTCTTGCTTTTTGAAATATCAGATTTCCAATTTCACTTTTTGTTTGAATTGTTTGAAAAGTATTTTTCATTATTTATTTTTGTAATCAATATTTTAACCCCGCAGCAACGCGCGGATGTCAATAACTCGTTTATGTACATGTTGCTGATCTCTCCATTACTTCATTCCTTATTTCTTCGGCTTTCTCTGTAGCAGGGGTGTTATTCAGACGAGTTAAACGGGTTTCGGGTACGAGGGTACATATGTTAACTACCCGACCAAATAAGAGAACGAGTTAATCGGTTTTGGGTTAAATGAGTATCGGATTATTCGGTTTGGGTTAAATGGGTTAATCGGTTTTAGTATAATAACTAGCTTATTTACCCATGTAAACATGGGTATTTTTAATAATTATTTATGTTTTTAAAAAATGTTTAATATATTAAGGAATTTATATGAAAAAATCAATGTGTTTTCATTTTTTTTGTGTTTTCGTTCCTCCATATTATTTTTTTTTTTTTTAAAAATCATCAAGTTAATTTTTTCATTTAGTGAAATTTGACTATAAGAACCTGAATTTTCAGTCTTTAAAAACTCAGTCTACCAATTATAACCTGACTCTAATAGACAAATTTCACAAAACCAAGAAAAACAATTAACTTGAAGATTTTTTGAAAAAAAAAAACATGGAGAGACTAAAACACAAAAACCGTGAAAACTTGTTGATTTTTTTTGTAATAAATCCTAAAATTAAATACAAATTTACTTATAAAATTTTTTTCTACTAAAAATAATTTTAAAATTAATATTGAAATATTTAATATTTAATGTGTTTCCTTTATTGCATTTTATGAATTAAATTAGAAAGTATTCAAAATAGATTTTTCTTTTATTAATAATAGATAAATTAGTAAATGAAATATTTAATTATGAAAAAAAGGCGGGAAAATGAAAGGTTAATGCGATGAGGAAGCGACATGTGTCCTAAATTGTTTTCTTTTATTAATATATATAGATAGATAGAATATTCTATAAAATGGTTTAAATGAGTTAATTGGATTGGGTAAAAATGGGTAGAACGGGTTAAGCGGGTTAAAAAGTTTAAAATTAAGTATTTTAATATTTATATTCTATATATGGCGAACCGTGGAAGAGTCGAAAAGACACGTGTTTTTGGTTTGTAAAAAATAAAAACCTACATCTTTACTAAAGTAGACGCAAAATGCCAAGATGAGATGATATATTATTATTATTAATTTTTTAATTATTAATGGGTTATTCGGGTAACCCAATTTTTTGTTTCCAACCCGATACCCGAACCGAAAACCTTATTCGGTTACCATTTAACACGATTAATAAACCCGAAAACCGAATAACCCGACCCATTTAACCCAAATAAGGTTCGTTTCGGGTGGGTTATTCGGGTACGTTTATTTTGCACACCCCTACTCTGTAGTATTCTCTTTGCTATATTGCTTAGATCATGTCAAACTCTTGGATTTTCCGGTACTTGATTCATAGACGTATAGACATACACATGTTTGTTAGTCACGTGCACTATAGACTTGGATTGACGGCTTGCAACTGTCTGTGGATAGCTCCCACATATGATTGGAATGTTTGGTCAGGATTGTTTCGTTCTTTTCTAGCGGATGAGGTCTGTCATGAAATAATTGATAGCACTATGATGCAAATACATCAGTTATTGGGTGCAATACTAGTTGACTTGATTTTTTATTATGATTGTGTATCGTGTATGTATTAGTCTTGATCTTACTAAGCTTTTTTTCTTACAGTTGAATTGACAAATTCAGGATAACAAAGACGATTTGAATTCAAGATATCAGAGACGATTTGGAGCATAAGTTGACTGTGAAGTAGATATAGTTTTGGACTTGAAGACTGTTGGACCTTGGTACTTGACATTATCTGATTAATCTTTGTTGGAATGGGTTAGATGGCCTAACATTGTTGTTGTTTGAATATAATAGTAATGAAATTAGTAGTTGCTAGCTTTGAACACCTTCTAGTTGTTTGTTTAGTGATTTGCTATGTTACGTTGATGTAACACCCTCTTTTCGCACACAAATGTCATGTCAATATATAATCATAAGTGGCAGAATCGCATACATCTCATAGTACACACGTCAGAGGATTAACTGAAATCACTGATAATTTAAAACTTTAATACAGAAGTCGTAGCAACATATTACATGCAGATACAGATAAATACTGAGCTAACTGTTAAACAATAGCTAACACATGTGCTGATCAGATACAAAATACAATTAACAGTTCTTAAAGTCTATTATCAAGAGACCGCAAACACACGCACAAACTCTGATCTGTCACAGCTTCTACTTCGGCGGCTGCTGCGGCTGTGACCCCACAGTATGACTGCCTGAGACACGTAAGACTCGAAAACGTAAGCTGGGAAACTCGTGAGTACGCGAGGGTTAGACCCTGCAGATAACAGCACATAACATACACAACACAAATAACACAACACATATAACACAAAGCCCAATGCTCGATGCACATCTCCGCTCAAGGGACGTCGTTCCCCAACTAACAGGTCGCACACAACAGCGGTTAGCTCACATTAGGCACAGGAGCGACCTGACAATAAACACTGCTGTATATATACAGTCTCAAACGTCATGACTGGTTAGGGACAGTCAGCATGCGCGATCACATATCGTGGACACCTGCAACTCAAACACATAGCACTTATAGGGTAGATAGAAGCATGCCTGCGCGCCATATCTCGGTCTCATACACATATCACAACACATAATGACTCATAAAAGTATACGCGCGTTTTGAAAGAACTCGAGTACTCGCCAATTACCCAAAACCAATTGTCACCCAGAACTCTAACGCGGCTCAATACGCGATCGGCTCGAACCTGTAACACAACGGGTCCCAAAATATCAACACAAGTTCGATAGATACCCAATGCAAACCCACACAATTATTATAAGCGACCCCGACCCAAAACACAGCCCCAAACGAGCAACCGACGCCTAAAAACCCAGCCGAACCAGGCACCGCATCGCGGCCCGCGCCCAAGCATCGCGGTCGCGCTCACGCTATTGCAGGTCTGCTCAGCTCGCTATTCATGGCAGAACCAGGGATTTCAACCCCCAAAACTCGACTCCAACAGCCAAAACACACAACAATACATCCATAATTGACCCATACAATATCATAATCAAACTTCAACATTACAACACCCATATCTCGAAATTAAGCTACCAAATCAAAGATCATTACCTCTTTAACCTCAAGATTACAAACAAGAGATGAAGGAGATGAATTTATGCAACTCAAATCTGATTTGATCAAGCCCTTGAATACTTCTCACACACACTTTTCTGATTTTTGCAAAGGAAGGGAAGAAGGAAACAATTTCAAGAAGGCTCACATATATACGCTTTCTAAAAATAGAAAGACCGGACCCGATAAATCCGAACCCGGTACCACTTTTTCATTATTAATATTATGTTAATCCATTTAACGTCGTGATCTCATAATTATTATTAGTCTGCCAATTAATAATTCGGCGACACGTATCACTCGATCCCGACACGTAAAATCCACGAAACGGGATTCAATTGGACCACGCAATAATATTAAATTAAAGAGCCAATAAATTAAATCCACGTACCAGGCTCAGATGCGGGATGTTACATTGAATTGTAGTTTGTAATTTTGATTAATGTCAAATTGAAAATATTATGATTTGCATGTGTTTCAAGTGGTTGGTTGACGACGGTGGTGACGTCGGGTTGTGGCGGTGGTGGTGGACTGATAGTTGTGGTGGCGGCGCTGTGGCAGTAGCGGCAGCGGTGGTGTTGGAGGTGGGGTGGTGGCGATGGCAATGGTGGGTTGGCGACAACAGTGGTGGTGAAGAGGTGGTATGGGTGGTAGCAGCGGCGACGGCGGCGATGGGGTGGAGGAGGTTGTAGTGGTATGGTGGCAGCGACGACGATGATGGTAGGAAGGTGGCAGCGGTGACAGGGGCGGTGGCGGTGTGGGCAGCGACGGGGCCGACAACGCAAAATATGGTGATCGTCGATGGTGGTGGTGGTGTGTAAGGGATGTACTTTAGATATCATATATATATGGATTGACCCAGACGAGTAATGGGTCGATCCACTTGTTGATCTATTTAATTGGATGATATATCTATTGGATCATGAATTGAATTATCATATTGTTTTTTATATATATTGAAACATATAATTGGATTGGATTTGAATAAAAAATGATCAGTTTAGAGGCCTACCATCTGCATGATAAGGTTTTCATATCATAAAAAAGTTCTTAGATAGTTAGATATGAAACCCCTTTTTTTATTGCCATAAACAAAAACCGAATAAAATTTTATATATATATATATATTCAAGATCAATGGGGTACCATGTTAGACTGGGGTACCATTCACAGCCAATCATTTTTGCATTAAAATGATTATTTAATACCTAAAAATCGGCTCAAAATATTCCGACGTCGTTTTAATTGGAAGGGTAATTTGGGGATGCAAAACTTTAAATGAGAATCAAATATTCTCTCAATCCCGTCAATTTCTCACTGTCAATTTTTACTCTTGTTGCCATTTCAACGACTACCCTCCATTGTTTCCGACTTCAAGCATTCGTCCGCTCCAAAATCCAGTTGTAACCATCGTTTTCGACTCTTCGTAGCATTCTCTGAGGAATTCCAGTGAGGGTTTTGAATCGATTAAAGGTAAGTTTGATTACGCGAGTTCGATTTACTTCATAATCGAATGGATACAAACTATTCTGTTTCATTTGTTGTTTCAGCAACTCAAGTATTAAAAAACCCATATGGAATTCCTTTTGTGCTATAACCATTTTGGTTTTACATTGTCGAATCATACGGGTTTTACATACAACCCCTTTTGCACATGTGCAATGTCCAAAATATATGAATGAATGTTAGGTTTTGCACTGTTCACTTATTGCAATTCCTTATTGTCGGTGTTTGTATGCCTTTATATGTCATTCCTTATATTAGGTTTTGAATTCTTAACATATGCAATTTTACATGCTTTTTACGTTTTGCACATGTGCAATGTTCAGTATATGTGCAATGTGGTAGATATTTGAGTGAATGTTAGGTTTTGTACTTGTGTGCTCATTGCAATTCCTTATTTCCGGTGTTTGAATGCCTTTATGTGCAATTCCTTATATCTTCTTGCATATAGCTCAACACTAGAATGTATGTCTTATGAACCTGTTTATTGAACATGCTCATTACATCGATCTTTTTTCCACCTTATTGAATGGTATGCAAAATGGTTTATATGCAATTAGTCATTCTATATGGTGTACATGCAAAACGGTTTATATGCGGAATGTCTTATGTGTTTTTTTTATTCTTATTGCACATGTTCAACCAGAAGCAAAAGATCAAATTAAGATCCAATATAAGTCTGATTATTGTTATGTCGTGATTTTGTTATTTGTGTAGATGGTGCAAACAAGGCCCAAAAACAAATTCACGTTTTATAACACTCCGGATGAATCATTTTCATTATCAGGAGATGAAGACAGGAGATGAAGACACTGAATCTAATTCTAGCGGCACAATTGTATCGGAAACTCCAAGTATCGTAACTTACTAAATATTAAGTACTTTAACATTTTTTATCAATGGATTTTATTATGTACAACTGCATATCATGAACATGCTTATATTTTTTTAGAGAAAATAGATCATGAACAAAGACATAATATGTTATTTACTAATAATATCATATGACTGTCAGCACACTAGCAACATCGACATATACATAATATATCAATCTTAATACATATCACGAATCATGCAGACTGTTACCTTGCATACTATGCATGTATTCATGAATTTTAAAGTAATGTTTCGTAAAAAAACAAAGAACGAAAACTTACCCGATCTAAAGGAAAGGAAAAAGAAGATCATGGAGAACCAACCTACGTCTAAACTAGAGGTGCAAGTACAAGATTCAGGTATAATTATATTAGTATTTCAAATCTATATGCCACATTTTTATCTTTTATTTTGCAAAATTTGTTTTATTTAACTTCGTGTAACACAATGATTAAAGAACAGAAATCTAGCCGATCGAAAGGAAAAGAAATGTTAGACAAAATCATACGTACCGAACACACATCCAAAAGATCGGAACAGGAGAAAGATCTACATTCAGGTACAATTTAAATACTGCACATGTTCAATCTCTTCAATATATTGCACATTATTAGTATAATCAAATTGTACATGCTCTGTTACTTAAAACATGTTCAGTATCTATTATATTGCACAAATGAACATGTTCATATCTATTATATTCCACATGTGCAGTATACAACATTTTCAGTTTTGAACATGTTCAATGTACATGTAAACCCCACAAAATGAGACCTTTGTTCATCATCGTTATACATGTGTCATTGTTGATTGATGATATTTGCACATATTGAGTACGTGTATAGAACATGTTCAGTAAAATTATAATGCACGAATTGAACATGTGCAATGTCCATGTTTCATCAGTTAACATCAAACCAGAAAGTTGATGCATAGAAAACAGATTGTTGAATGTTCAGTACCTATTAAAATGCACAAATTGAACATCTTCAGTATCCATGTAGCACATATTAACAGCAAACCACTGTTTTTTCAAATGTAATATTCTGATAACTTATAACAGATGAGTCCCCAAGAGCAGAACAGAGGAAACAACACAAATGAAAGACAATGAGGAAGCGGGAGAAAACAACAGTCCAAATATAAACGAAGTCAAGAGACAAAGGCATATGAATGTTGATGTCAACACCGAAAAACCAAGTATGATTTATAGAACCGTTGCAATCAGAAGTTCCCCCATTTCGTTGGCAGCAGCGATTAAGATTTTTAATCCAGAACAACAAAAGGTGGTTAAAAAATGGGATTCAGTAGTATTCTTTCGTTAAAGATCAAAGAGATACCCGGGAGGCTGAGATATTGGGTCCTTGACAACTTTGACGAAAAAATGTGTCATTCGAACCGTAAATGGTAACATACCCATTACGAGCGATGGTATCAATCAACTAATGAGATTTCCAATAGGTAGGATGCCGATTGTCACCCCAAAGATGAGCAACAAGAACGACACTGTTACCCAATAGTGGAGGAATCAATTCGGGAGATCATGTGGGAAGTTCAACTCAAATGATGTGTTGGAATTTATAAATCGGGATAACAATGTGGGTCGTCTTTTCAAGTTAAATTTCCTGGTGCTCTTTACATCCGTGTTTGCTGGATGTACAAAGAATGGAGGTGTAAACCAAATTATCCTCCCAAACATAAAAAACACTCGTGAAATACACCACATGGATTGGTGTTCGTATTTCATTGAGTCGTTGAAGGCATCTAAGAGGGACTGGAATGGAGATGCGGAAATGTGCAGTTACGCAGGCCCCATGATAATCTTGACGGTATGATTATCATTGTTTTTTCTCTTGTTCTTATATGTATGATTGATTTGTTGCATATTTTAATTATTCGGTTATTCTATCTACACTACACACGTTGCGACTCGTTTCCTATTGACAAGTCGATAGAGGTGTTCAAATGTTGGGACACCAAGACCATCCGTGACCGTGAGATCTATGAAATTGCGAATGGTGGATTTGGTCTCTGAACGATTGAGGGGATAACGTCAGTCCCACTAACGTCCATAAAACCGTTACCCGGTATAATCAGTCAAAATCCCAAATTTTAACTTTATATTTATGATCTTCTTTCTATACTGTTTTTATAATTCCCATAACTATGTATTAATGTCTTGAAACAGGTTAATCATTCCAGTTCAAAACAAAGAGAAAGGAGTCAACTTTATACTTCCGGAGACCGAATCCACCATTCGCAATTTCATGGATCTCACAGTCACGGATGGTTTTGGTGTCCCAACATTCGAACACCCCTGTCGACTTGTCAATAGGAAACGAGTCACAACGTGTGTAGTGCAGATTGAATAACTGAATACTTAAAATATGCAACACATCAATCATTCATATAAGAACAGGAAAAAAAATATTGATGATCATATCGTCAAGATTATCATGGGGCCTGCGTAACTGCACATTTCCGCATCTCCATTCCAGTCCCTCTTAGATGCCTTCAATGACTCAGTGAAATACAAACACCAATCCATGTGGTGTATTTTACGAGTGTTTTTTTTATGTTTGGGAGGATAACTTGGTGTACACCTCCATTCTTTGTACGTCCAGCAAACACGGATGCAAAGAGCACCAGGAAAATTAACTTGAAAAGACGACCTACACTGTTATCCCAATTTATAACTTCCAACACATCCTTTGAGTTGAACTTCCCAGATGATCTCCCGAATTGATTCCTCCACTCTTGGGTGCAGTGTCGTTCTTGTTGCTGATCTTTGGGGTGACAATCGACATCCTACCCATTGAAAATCTCATTAGTTGATTGATACCATCGCTCGTAATGGGTATGTTACCATTTACGGTTCGAATGGCACACATTTTTTCGTCAAAGTTATCAATGACCCAATATCCCAGCCTCCCGGTGCGCAAGGATCAAAACACTTAATAGACATAGAAGAGTAAAATAAATGCTTCCTAGCCTACCGAAAACTCCGTTGAAGTTTGATCTTTAACGAATGAATACTACCGAATCCCTTTTTTAACCACCTTTTGTCAATCCGGATTAAAAATCTTAATCGCTGCTGCCAACAAAATAGGGGAACTTCTGATTGCAACGGTTCTATAAATCGTACTTGGTTATTCGGTGTTGACATCAACATTCATATGTCTTTGTCTCTTGACTTCGTTTATATTTGGACTGTTGTTTTTCTCCCGCTTCCTGATTGTCTTTCCTTTCTGTTGTTTACTTTGTTCTGCTCTTGTGGACTCATCTGTTATAAGTTATCAGAATATTACATTTGAAAAGACAGTGGTTTGCTGTTAATATGTGCTACATGGATACTGAAGATGTTCAATTTGTGCATTTAATAGGTACTGAACATTCAACTTTCTGTTTTGTATGCATTACTTTCTGGTTTGATTTTAACTGATGAAACATGGACATTGCACATGTTCAATTCGTGCATTATAATATTACTGAACATGTTCTATACGCGTACTGTATATGTGCAAATATCATCAATCAACAATGACACATGTAGATAAGGATGATGAACAAGGGTCTCATTTTTGTGGGGTTTACATGTACATTGAACATGTTCAAAACTGAAAATGTTCTATACATCACATGTGGAATATAATAATAAATATTGAACATGTTCATTTGTGCAATATAATAGATACTAAACATGTTTTAAGTAACAGAGCATGTGCAATTTGAATGTACTAATAATGTGCAATATATTGAAGAGATTGAACATGTGCAGTATTTAAATTGTACTTTAATGTAGATCTTTTCTCCGGTTCCGATCTTTTGGATTGGTGTTCGGTACGTATGATTTTGTCTAATTTTTCTTTTCCTTTCGATCGGCTAGATTTTCCCTCTTTAATCATTGTGTTACAGGAAGTTAAATAAAACAAATTTTGCAAAATAAAAGATAAAAATGTGGCATATATATTTGAAATACAAATATAATTATACCAGAATCTTGTATTTGCACCTCTAGTTTAGACGTAGGTTGGTTATCCATGATTTGGTCTTCTTTTTCCTTTCCTTTAGAACGGGTAAGTTCTCGTTCTTTGTTTTTTACGAAACATTACATTAAAATTCATGAATACATGCATAATATGCAATGTAACAGTATTTATGATTCGTGATATGTATTAAGATTGATATATTATGTATGTGTCGATGTTGCTAGTGTGCTGACAGCCGTATGATATTATTAGTAAATAACATATTATGTCTTTGTTCATGATCTATTTTCTCTGAAAAATATAAGCATGTTCATGATATGCATTTGTACATAATAATATCCATTAATAAAAAATGTTAAAGTACTTAATATTTAGTAAATGACAATACCCGGAGTTTCCGATACAACTGTGCCGCTAGAATTAGATTCAGTGTCTTATCTCCTGATAATTAAATCGCTTCATCAGGAGTGTTATGAAACGTGAATTTGTTTATGGGCCTTGTTTGCACCATCTACACAAATAACAAAACCACGACATACCAATAATCAGATTTATATTGAATCTTAATTTGATCTTTTGCTTCTGGTTGAACATGTGCAATAAGAATAAAAGTACCCATAAAACACATAAGACATTCTGCATATAAACCCTTTTGCATATATTCCATATAGAATGACTAATTGCAGATAAACCATTTTGCATACCATTCAATAAGGTGGAAAAAAGATCGATGTAATGAACATGTTCAATAAAAATGTACATAAAACACATAAGACATACATTCTAGTGTTGAGCTATATGCAAGAAGATTATCAAGAACAGGGATGCTCCTAAATTTGCTGTATTCATCAGCACCTCAACCCTCTCGACCCCCCAATCCCCAAATTGCTTCCATGGATTTCCCTTTCCTATTGAACATGTGTAACTGTTGAACATGTTCAACAGTTGAGCATAGCTAAGGGCGTTGCATACACAAATTCATTTTGAAAAATGCAAAAATCTACGAAATGAATTGCATCTTAACCATAATTCAGGTTTCATTTGAATACACAGATTCATTTTGAAAAATGCAAAACCTAAGTTTGTGCACATGTGCAAAACGTAAAAAGCATATAAAATTGCATATAAAAAATCATTGAAAACCTAATATAAGGAATTTCACATAAAGGCATTCAAACACCGAAAATAAAGAATTGCAATGAGCACACAAGTGCAAAACCTAACATTCACTCAAATATCTACCACATTGCACATATACCGAACATTGCACATGTGCAAAACGTAAAAAGCATGTAAAATTGCATATAAAAAGAATTCAAAATCTAATATAGTGGCATATAAAGGCATACAAACACCGACAATAAGAAATTGCAATAAGTGAACAAGTGCAAAACCTAACATTCATTCAAATATCTCAGACATTGCACATGTGCAAAAGGGGTTGCATGTAAAACCCGTATGATTCGACAATGTAAAACCAAAATGGGTATAGCACAAAAGGAATTCCATATGGGTTTTTTAATTCTTGAGCTGCTGAAACAACAAATAAAACGGAACAGATTGTATCCATTAAATTTTGAAGTAAATCGAACTCGTGTAATCAAACTTACCTTTAATCGATTCAAAACCCTCACTAGAATTCCTCAGAGAATGCTACGAAGAGTCGAAGACGATGGTTACAACTGGAGTTTTGGAGCGGACGAATGCTTGAAGTCGGAAACAATGGTGGGCAGTCGCTGAAATGGCAACTGGAGTAACTACTGAAAGTGAGAAATTGACGGGATTGAGAGAATATTTGATTTTCATTTAAAGTTTTTCATGCTCATATTACCCCTCCCATTAAAACGATGTGGGATTATTTTGTGCAGATTTTTTGGTATTAAATAATCATTTTAATGCAAAAATGATTGGCTGTGAATGGTACCCCGATATCCCAGTCTAACATGGTACCCCATTGATCTTGAATCTATATGTGTATATGTATATGTATATGTGTATGTATGTATGTATGTATATATATATATATATATATATATATATATATATATATATGTCGTGTGTGTGTGTGTATAGGATGGGTTTTATAAAAACCTTGATAATGAGGGTATAGTCTTTGATTCTCATGAATCAAACCACATGATGGATGATATAACATGATCATATGATATAGATGGATACATGTAAAGAAACATATGGATAGCAACCCACATGATTGATGTTTGATGATACATGTAATGAACTATCAACCAACCCACATGATGCATGTTATACACTTGTAGAAGTACACAACTACCATCATTTCAAGTCTCCCTCTAGAGGTGGAATATTACTAACGATTTCTGATGATTGTGACTTATCACAAAATACATCTTTTTTCCTAGGAAGGTATTAGGTAGTCGAGCCTTCGAAAAACCTATGCTAAACTCGACTTCTGCTCAACAGCTTGATCAGCTTTCAAGAAGCAAGTTCGAGCTAGGTTTGAGGACCCGGATTTGACATGTATATGACCATAACACAGCTATATCATATTGAATTCTACAAAACGCGTGACTCATCACATCAGTATTAGAGTTTGAAGTTTAATTTGTATTATTAATTAATATATTATATAATAATATAATAATAATAATATATTTATAGTAAATAAAATATAAAAATACAAATAGACATAAATAAACATAAATGAAGGTTTACAAACATAAATGAACAAATAAAGTCTATGTTCATGTTCGTTCATTTGATTAAACCAACTGAAATGTGTGTTCATGTTTGTTCGTTTTAATAAATGAACAAACATAAACGACCTTCCCGTCGAATAGTTCGCGAACAGGTTATTGAAAGTTCCGTTCGTTTTCAGCTATATACATGCATGCATGCATACATATAAGGTTCAAGCCAAGCCATAGACAAACTTGATTTGCTCAATAAAGTTCAACTCATATGGAATATTACTATTTACTAAGGTACATGTCTTTTCGCGTTAGGTAACAGCCGAACCTTTTTGAACATTCGACCTCTTTGGATACACGAATCAATAATTTTTCCGGTTATCAATATATCTTTGCAACATAAAATTAACCAATCGTAAATAATAAAATTTTCATCAGAAAAGCTGATACTAGGGAACATTATGCATCTTTCGTATAAGATCTATTCGTTTATGATTAGCTACAGTTAACTCAGATCTTACTTGGCAACAAATGGTGAGGTAGAAAGATTTTCAAAATTGGAGCATGGGAAGATACTTGTATGGTATCACCGTGTTGAAGAGGATGAACGATATGAGAACCATCAATGTAGATTAGCCCTTCTTTCGTGTACCAATCGATATCCATGGATTCTTCGCGTTTTACTGATCCATGCATTAAACTTAAGTTGGTTGCTGTTGGTAAAATCGGTTCTCTCACCAAGAACTGGAGATCTTTGGAAGTAATGGGCATCGAGATTCCACCGGCTGATAGCATAGCTGCGGTTGATCCAGCAGCAGTCGAGACTCTGAGACCACTAGATCGGCAGTTCACTAGAGGCCAACTGGATTGCCCATCTTTCCTGATTCTGTTTTGAAAAGAAAAACGAGTAAGAGAATAAGAAGAAGAATATGGAATTTATAGTATCATACAAAGGACATCTGATACCTGAATGAAAACCGAGAAACAGATGCAGGACATGGATCTGCAATTAATATGTCGTTAAGAGCATATGTTGACAATGGCATTGAGTTCACAGAAATCGACATTCTCGATAGTTCAGAAGGAGCAGTTCGATCCTCCAGGATGTTATTTAGTATCTGCAAGATCCAAAAATATTTCCCATGTAATCTTGTTCTGTGTTTCGTCAATCTAATGTGTCAGTGATGATCATACCTGTCCGAAGTTTTTGACAGTTGCTGCACAAAGAAAACCGGTGCTTCTTGTAGCATCAAACTCGTTACCCAGTTCTTGCACCTAAACAAATGATGCACAGCACAAGCTTCACAAATTTGGTGGATTAATATATGGGTTATTTCATAAAAGGACAATCAACTATCACTTTTATTGATGAGTAAATTACTCCGTTGATCCTTTAAGTTGACCTATTATGACTGGCTCAGTCCTTCAACTTTTGAAATTACTTTGACAATCCTTTAAATTATGAATTTTAAACACCAATGGTCCTTTACTTGACTAGGCTTGAACTCTCATTCCGTCAGTACCGGAAGTGATAATAAAAGTGGGAATGCTGTCACTAGAACGGACCACACAAAGAGGCTCGAGATCGATAGCCCAATGCACCCCAACTACTCTGATGGATGCCTCATATGGATGTTAGGAGGAATGTGAAGACATTTAACAATTTTCGTATGAATAAAGGACCATTGGTGCTCCGAATTCCTATTTAAAGATTAACAGAATAATTTCAAAAGTTAAAGAACTGAACCAGTCATAATGGGTAAACTTAAAGGATCAACAGAGTAATTTACTCTTTATTGTTTAAGGTAGCCAACATTTTTCATCCTAGTAAAAGGGACTAAAGTTTCAAAAAGTTATATTTAAGGCAATGAACTTTAAATTTTGTCAATTTAAGGTAACAAACTTTCAAACTTCTTCTTGTTTAAGGTAACAAACTTATATCTTTTCTTATTTTTGTCGGTGATACCAAAAATGATAGTTTCCACATCTACGTGAAATATACTACTTACACACATAAATAATATTAGTTACCCAACATAGAAAAAAATTAAAGTTTCAAGTTTGTTACCTTAAATTGACAATTTTAAACTTGATTACCTTAAATGAAAAAAAATCCTAAAGTTGATTACCTTTTTTTATGAAATAACCCTTAATATATACGTGTAAGTTAAGGTATTCACACAAACTAGGAATCAAAGCAGCAGAGTTCTAAAAACGCGCTAACCTCTTGTGGTTGAGTAGGATCAGAGTTTACTCCTAGCAATGGGATTGAATCGTTCAAGAAATGGCTTGCTCGCAAAAGCGTACCATCACCACCAATGGTGACAACAAGATCAACATTATGAATGGGTTGTGACAGATTGCTACGGAAAATAGCATCCCAGTCAACAGACTTTCTTCGTAAAATATCCTGACAAATTTCTATGGCATCTTTATGCACTCGGCACCTATTGTCCAGATAATCTAATACCTGCATCATTTCGAAAAAGTAACATATATTAATAAAGTAGAACTTATGAAATTCATCCCATATTATAACAAGATCTACCAACCAACAACGATTAATCAGGTATTAGGATCATTATAATGAAAGAAGAGAAGGATAGACACTAAACAATGATCTTCTCTGTGCTCCAATTCTAATAGAACATGCGTCAAATCAAACTCATCCTTTTAAAGTTTCAAAATTGAGAACAGGACCTCAGGCATAGGTTCCTCGTAGATTTTGAAAAAGGTTATCTTGCAGCATTTCAGGCTCACCTAATAACTCGCGTGAGTCAAAAATAACACTAAATTCATTTATGATGTGTAGGGACTAGCGATTGTTTCACAATCCATATGCTGAAGGCAGTCCTCGTTTGGTATGAAAGGATGGAGTTCATGAGGCTAAACCCATTAAGATCTTCACTATAACAAAACGTTAACAAGGAGGTTCTATCTGCATAATCATTTGTTAACTTTTCATATTCATTAAGTAAACGACATAAATCATTTTAAACTACCTTTGTCCTAAACGTATTCGTAATATTTTAAATATTAACAATCAAACAGATTGATTTTCAACACGAAACACATAAGAATCCTTTTGAAGTTTTGGTTGTTAATTAAGATATAATAACTACATGATAAGGGCTGTCTGATACTATAAATTATATAGTTTTGTTTTTTAAATAGCCTCTTAATGCCATGTGTCTCCACTCTAGTGGTTTGTCAGATGTAGTGTGTTATGCATCAACACTTGTACTCTTCTGTTAGAGAGAGTATACCCTGTTCTGGTTTTTATTTAATGCAATAATCAGTAGTGTTGCCCTCTGATTTTTAGGGGTTGATTTCCATTGATTTTAGCTTTGAGTACATCAGTGGTATCAAAGCCTTTATGCTCTACCCGTGGAGAAAGGACAGGGGTGCAAAAGAGTCGGAAAGCAGAAAACTCAATGGCAAGATGGAGATTTTGAAGGCTTAACATGTGAGCGTCTCAGAACTCAAGGAAATGATGAAGGTATTGCTATCCAAAATTGGGGTGTAAACTTTGTTGGAGTCTAAAGAAGCAAAAGATAAGATTGATTCAGTTGTTCTTGAAGCTGAGGGAGGCAACTCGGATTTGTTGGTGCCCAATGAAGGAGACTATCAACAAAAACCAAATGTTATGAAGAAGGGTGGTATCTAAACCACACAGAATCAAGAAACCCTAATCAATAAATCACTCAAGCATCTACTGGCTATTTTGGGGGAACAGGGCAAACGTACCAGCAAGAGTAGAAGGAGCAGCTCGTGGAAGGAGTGTTGTTATCTACTTGGCACATCAATTTGAAAACCTCTAGAACTACCATGTTACGTGAATAGCATATGCAATTCTGGTCTATGCTTAATCAAATCAATGCTACACCTACAAGTTATTCAACTTGATTCATTTAAGACAAGAGGGTGCATAAATGTTCTCTTCCACGCTAATAGTTACCCTTCCCCTGCACCTACCTCAATTTCTACACTTGCATTTCTACCTGATGTAACCCCTAACAGGTCCCATTTCATTGTTACTAAATTAACCATATACAAAACCCATTGATGCCAATGGAAACCAATTATTGTTCCTCTGACCAGCATCATTAATGAAAGTTTTTGAAGTAGATGAAAGTAGAATTAAGCATTTGGTACAGAGCTTACATCCCAAACATGGCATGCAGAACCCATTTAAATCCCTGATGATGCATCTTTTGTATGGAATCATGTCTGCAAAATCAGTGTTTCTATCTCTACTCTATGTTAATACAGAAAGTTCACCATATAATTTACCAACAGGCTCTTGGTGAAGTTTGTGTTACAGGGAAGTTTCTAGAGAGCTGCACTAATGATCATGGTGTTAGTTGGCCATATGAACATGTGGCAATGATTACATCATTATATTTCCCCCTCGAGATTCGTTTACTCAAGTTAATGGGAGCATCTATATGAGAACCAAGCTTATCCTTACGATTGATAGCAAGACAATAATCAAGCTTCTGCTAGAGGAAAACCCACAGATGACTCTTTTTACAATTTAGCAGTGGCTCCAGAGTAGAAGAGAAGTTGCAGGATCTGACTTGAAATCCTTGGCACTGATATTCATGAGGTGGTTTATGTTCCATGGTTGTGTGATCAAGGTGCATATACATGCAGTGATTAAAACGGGTCAACACAACCTGTGCTTTCATGCATGATATGATGAGAACTGGAGCAAAACAAAACTCTTGCATCAAATGGTTGACCTTTCTGAAAGAAGGATTGAAGGAAGCCAGAAGACTTAATCCTTGGCCCAGTTCTTACCTTCACTATGAAGCTTTACAAGATCACATCAAGAAATTGTGTCTGATTCATGATGGATCTAAGCTACTCTTTGGTGGCAAAGAGTTAGAACACCATTTCATTCATTATGCTATAAAACCAACATCTACATTTCTTCAAATTTTAGAAATACTCAATTCTGAAATTTATGAGCTCGTTACGAAAGAAATATTTCGATCATCTCATATTATCAGGATCTGTCTTTACAATCAACCCCAGTGCGTGTTGGATGATCTTTAAGGGACACATGCGTATTTAACAGCTATTGTGGTTTCAAATGAGCCATTGTTTATTCCAGGGTTGTAATAAATGGAACCACTTATGTCGGACCTAGAGCAAGAACTACAGAGGTGTTGAGTCTAATCCTGACTTGGTGTGTTAACCTATTATGGTGGAGATAGTGGGTGTCTTGGTTTCTGTAATAATTTGTTTGTAGCAGTTTTTCTTCAGTTTTCTTTTAGTATTTTATGGTTTTCTGCAGTTTGTATTAGTTATTTGTAGTCTCCATTTCAGTGTATTGTAACTTGTTCTTCTTTTATGAAACAGACCCAGAAAATTGCCCAGTGAGAGTGTGTTGATCTTTGTTACGCATTGCATATTTGTGTGCATTTTGGTTCTGCGTGACCTGACTTCCAACCAGAGGCACCACATAATCACTGGTGTCATGGGAAATTGCTCAAGCACATCAGGTCAGCTCAGCATTATGGCAATTAGTAGATGGAGAACACATAGTATTCTCAGGTCAAACTTATAAAATTGGCTTCTGGTCATTCTAATTTGTTTTCTTTTTAAGAGATTTAGAAGGTATGCTGGAATGGCATGGGTACTAGCATGACATGAGTAAAATGGATTTTCTTTGGCTGAGAGGGTATGGTTTTGGACTAGCAGAGGAGGTTGTTAAACTCGAGTATATAGGCTGCTACCAAGTACACCAAATATTGAAACATGACGTTGCCGCTAATCATCCTTGTTTTATTAATTCATGGGCCATATGAAGTGCCTGTTGGGTCATGAGGGGGGGGGGGGGGGGACCACCCTCTGGGGGCCCCCATCGACTGGTCCCACGGCTATTGGGTCATGAGCAATCTGTCTTATGTGGAGTTCCCACGTAATCTTCCTTAGCTGGGTGTGTTTTGAGTCCATCATTATTTGTTGCTTTTTTCATGGCACTACCGCAGCTTAAACAGTTCTTAAATGGCCTTTGACAGTTTGACCCTTAGTAATCAGAATTTTCTGGGGTTATTAATCACTGTCATATCTTGCTCATATAAATTCATTTACGACCTACTAAAAAAAAGGGTGTGAGGTTATTGGAAGTTCCACAAAGCAATTACTTGCAAGATGGGTCTAAGAGTATAAAGAGTGCTAGCTTGGCAGAAAGTGGCCCATTAAATACACAGACGAGAGAATGAAACAGAAATGAAGCCATTATTTAAATGATTAGTAAGGGAATCCACCATGAAGTTAGCTAATATAATCCTTGAGGTCAAGGATTATTTGACCAAACCACCAAGGTTTCTATTGATATGGGCTGTTTGATGCTATTAAATAAATGGTTTTGTATTTTTATTATTAACCTCCTTATGACATGTGTCTTAAATGTGGTTTATTAGATGCAGTATGTTATCCATCAAGACCTGACTCTTCTCTTAGAAAGAGTACAAATCCCAAACCAATGTCTTAAGCCCATTCTGGTTATCAAAATAATGCAAGTAACAGTCAGTAGTGTCGTCCACAGATCTCTTACGGGTTGATTCCATTTATTTTAGCTCGAGTATTATCACTACATCAATCCATGCTAGTGTTAATGCATCTAAGATTGTTTTTGGAATTTAGTATCTTTAAGTTTTGTTTATTTAGTATGAAGATATTTTGTAACCTTAGTTACTAAGAAAACTTAACCATGAAGAAAACTTAGTGGTTAAGAAAGTTCTACTATTAAGTAGACTTAACCTTTAAGGAAACTTACCTCCTAAGTAGCTTAGCAAGCAAGAATACTTAGAGGTGAAGTAAAACAATCTTGTTAAGTTGTGTAAGCCTATAAATAGGCATATAATGTTCAAAAGTTAGATATATCAAAAAGCCTTTCAATTCTATTGTAACTCTCTCTTTCATTATCAATATATAATCTTCCAAAGTGTTGATTTATATCTAATCTTAAAAACATTAACAGTGGTATCAGAGCCCACTTCTTAAGGGGCCGTGTGATTTACTTGAGAGAAACACGAGAGGGAGTGAAACACTTGAGAATTAACTAGACATGGCATCTAGTTCAGCTGCTCTTGCAATTCCAATATTTTCTGGATTGCACTATCATATTTGGGCAGTCAAAATGAAGACGTATTTGAAGTCTCAAGGGTTATGGAAGGTTGTAGAGACTGGTGAAGATCCTCCAGCTCTTAGAGCAAATCCAACGATTGCTCAATTAAAATCTTATGAAGAAGAATTGCTGAAAAAAGACAAGGCACTTACCTGTTTGCAATCAGGACTTGCTGACCAAATTTTCACCTCCATCATGCACTTGGAGACACCAAAAGAAGTGTGGGACAAACTCCAAGAGACATATGAAGGTACTGATAGAGTAAAAGCTGTCAGATTATTAACTCTCAGAAGAGAGTTTGAATTATTGAAAATGAAAGATGATGAACTTGTCAAAGATTATTCAGCAAGAATGATGGATGTGGTTAATCGAATGAGGCTACAAGGTGAAGACGTGAAAGAGCAGAAAGTAGTGGAGAAAATGATGATAAGCGTTCCTCAAAAATTTGAAGCTAAAATTTCTGCTATTGAAGAGTCTTGTGATCTTAGTGTGCTTACAATTTCTGAGCTAACAAGCAAGCTCGAAGCTCAAGAGCAGAGAGTTTCTGTAAGATCAGAAGGAAAAATTGAAGGTGCTTTTCAAGCATCTCAAAGAAATAACAAGACTGAAAGTACAAAGCAGAATACTTACAAGAGAAGAAATTTCAACAAGGGGAACAAAGGCTCTACTACCTCACAAAGTTCTTCAACATCAAAGAAATGTAATTTTCCTCCTTGTAAAATTTGTCAAAACACAAACCATCAAGAAGCCGATTGTTGGTTCAAAGATAAACCAAACTTTAAGTGCAACTTTTGCAAAAAGTTTGGGCATATTGAAAAATATTGTAGAGCAAAGAAAAATCAAGGACATTCACATCAACTTCAGCAAGCAAATGTTTCAGAAGAGAACAACAAAGAAGATGAGCACTTGTTCATGGCATCACATGTTGACATATGTTCAAAGGATCTTACATGGCTAGTAGATAGTGGATGTACAAGCCATATGACTCCAGATCCTTCCTTCTTTACAAGTCTTGATACAGCAGTCAACACTAGAGTAAAGTTGGGAAATGGAGAAGTTGTTCAAGCTAAAGGAAGAGGCACTATTGCTGTTAACACAAAGCAAGGTACCAAATACATCTCTGATGTCTTGTATATTCCTGAACTTGATCAAAATTTATTAAGTGTGCCGCAAATGACGAAAAACGGCTATAGCGTGAATTTTAAAGATTCTTGTTGCTCTATTTTGAACGCTGCTGGTTCCAAAGTAGCTACGCTTGATATGGTGAATAATGGTTTCTACTTGAAGCTTGATGTTGCAAATGCTAGTGCTTTTTCTATTACGGAAGATGATAGTTTGAAATGGCATAAAAGATTTGGTCACTTCAATTATAGAACGCTCAAGCACATGCATACTACTCAGTTGGTGAATGATATGCCTGCCATCACTGAAGTTGATTCTATATGTGAAGGTTGTGAATTGGGAAAAAGTCACAGGTTGCCATTTTCAAAATATAGTGTAACAAGAGCCACACAAAAACTAGAGATTGTGCATTCTGATATTTGTGGTCCTATGTCTACATCATCCTGCAGTGGCAACAAGTACTTTGTACTTTTCATTGATGATTATACAAGAATGTGTTGGGTTTATTTCCTTAGCAGCAAAGCTTCAGTTCTTTCAACATTCAAGAATTTCAAGAAACTTGTCGAAGTGCAAAGTGGAAATACTTTGCGTATTCTCAGAACTGACAATGGTGGAGAATACACTTCTAATGAGTTTGAAGATTTTCTTCGACAGCAAGGAGTAATACATCAGGTTACAGTTCCATACTCACCACAACAAAATGGAGTTTCTGAAAGAAAAAATAGAACTGTTATGGAGATGGCGAGATCAATGATTTATGAAAAGAAATTACCAAAAACATTTTGGGCCGAGTCTGTAGCTACATCAGTGTATTTGCTCAACCGATTAGCAACAAAAGCCGTAAGTGATAAGACTCCAATTGAAGCTTGGTCAGGTATTAAACCTTCGATCAAACACTTAAAGATTTTTGGGTCTATTTGTTATTACCATATTCCGGATGTCAAGAGGTCAAAGCTTGATGAAAAAGCTAGAAAAGGTATCTTTTTGGGTTATGCAACAGAATCAAAAGGATATAGAATTTATGATCTCATGGATAGCAAAATTGCAATAAGCAGAGATGTGATATTTGATGAAGGAGCCTATTGGGATTGGAATATGAACAAAGTTAAAAGGCATGAAGTTGGTGGTTCAAGTACACAAGATGACACGTTTATCGATGAAGTCAATGAACCAGAATTTGATATTCAAGACACAACCGACACTGATGTGTTAAGAACAAGAACACTTGCTGATGTCTACGAGTCTTGTAATGTTGTTGATATAGAGCCTGCAAGCTATACAGATGCCGTAAAACACGATGAATGGATTAAAGCCATGAAGTCTGAACTTGAAATGATCAAGAAAAATAACACTTGGAAGCTTGTTGACTTGCCAGAAGGGAAAAGTGCAATAGGTGTGAAATGGGTGTTCAGAACTAAATATCATCCTGACGGTTCAATTCACAAGCACAAAGCAAGACTAGTAGTAAAAGGGTATTCTCAAATTCCCGGTGTAGATTTCGGAGATACTTTTGCTCCGGTTGCTCGTCATGATACTATCAAGTTATTGTTAGCTGTATCTGCTCAACGTAATTTGAAAATTCACCATCTTGATGTCAAGTCTGCATTTCTCAATGGTGAACTTGAGGAGGAGATCTATGTAAACCAACCTGAAGGTTTTGAAGTAACTGGACAAGAAGAAAAGGTATACAGACTCTACAAGGCACTTTATGGTCTAAAACAAGCACCTAGAGCTTGGTATGCTAAGATCGATGCTCATTTACTAAATCATGACTTCAAGAAGAGTTCAAGTGAGTCAACTCTTTACGTAAAGAAATTCAACTCTCAAGATAAGTTAATTATCTCTCTTTACGTTGATGATTTGCTTGTGATCGGAAGCAATGATGATCTTATTATGAAGTTTAAGAAGCAAATGGAATTTGAATTTGATATGTCAGATTTAGGGCTGGTAAATTATTTTCTTGGCATGGAGATAAAACAACAGTCCGATGGTGTTCATATCTCACAAAGAAAGTATGCAAGTGATATGCTCAAAAGATTTAACATGCTTTCTTGCAAACAAGTTGCATCACCGCTTGTTTTGAATTGTAAGTTATCCAAAGATGATGGAGAAATGTTGGTTAATCCAACGCCTTACCGAAGTATTGTTGGAAGCTTATTATATTTGACAATCTCAAGACCGGACTTAGCATATGCAGCTAGCTTTCTATCTAGATTTATGAAAGCACCGTCTACTTATCATTTGGGAGCTGCAAAGAGAGTCCTAAGATACTTGAAAGGTTCTCTTGATTGCGGGATTATGTTCGAAAGAAACAAAGATGTGAAACTTGAAGGATATTCTGATAGTGATTGGGCTGGAAGCATTGATGATATGAAAAGTACTTCTGGCTATATTTTCACTCTTGGTTCGGGAGCTTTTTGTTGGAATTCAAGTAAACAAAAAGTTGTTGCACAATCTACAGCTGAAGCAGAATATATAGCAATTGCTGCTGCTGTCAATCATGCTATTTGGGTTAGAAAAATATTATCTGATTTGGAGCTAACTCAAAAAGATCCAACTATAATCTTTTGTGACAACAAGTCTGCTATTGCTATAGCAGAAAATCCTGTGCAACATGGAAGAACAAAGCACATCAACGTCAAGTATCATGCCATCCGAGAAGCTGAGAAGAATAAAGAAGTGAAGTTGAAATATTGCACATCCGAAGCTCAATTGGCAGATATGCTGACAAAGCCACTTACTGGAATGAAGCTAGATCATTTGAAGGCTCAAGTAATGATTACCAACAACAATCTTAAGGAGGAGTGTTAATGCATCTAAGATTGTTTTTGGAATTTAGTATCTTTAAGTTTTGTTTATTTAGTATGAAGATATTTTGTAACCTTAGTTACTAAGAAAACTTAACCATGAAGAAAACTTAGTGGTTAAGAAAGTTCTACTATTAAGTAGACTTAACCTTTAAGGAAACTTACCTCCTAAGTAGCTTAGCAAGCAAGAATACTTAGAGGTGAAGTAAAACAATCTTGTTAAGTTGTGTAAGCCTATAAATAGGCATATAATGTTCAAAAGTTAGATATATCAAAAACCTTTCAATTCTATTGTAACTCTCTCTTTCATTATCAATATATAATCTTCCAAAGTGTTGATTTATATCTAATCTTAAAAACATTAACAGCTAGGAGTCATAAAATACAATAATGTTTGATCTAAAGAAACAAAGAGAAGGAATGTAAACATTATTATATACGTAAGTGCTCAAAGACGATGAATTGCCACTGCACGATATTTTTAGCAAGAATATGTTACAAATGCAAAACTCATTAGTTTTCACATACTAATGCAAGATTTCAAGTCGTAATTACGAATTACCAGTGGTAATTACAAACTAAGTATGGGATAAAGGGGATACCACGAAAACATGAATATAACCGGTACCAATCGCTTAGACATTTTATCGAACACTTTATCTGCATTAGACCATGAATACTTAACCAACAAAGACGGACAACAAATGTATGACAAACCAGCCCCAAAAGATTGTAAACTAAAACATTGATGAAGTCAAGATGATATAAATGAGAATGAGAAACCTTGGGGTTTGTAAGGCGAGATACGCCGTTTGATTGATAAAATGAGTAGACATCCAAGGGCTTTAGAAGCAGCAGCAGTCGCCTCCTTCCCATTGTTCTTAATCAGGTCTCTGTTGGCATTGGCGGGAACGAGTAACCAACGGAAACAAAAGTGTTGTAGGGTGGAACCACCAGTTCATACGGTTTTACTGCTCTTCAAATTCTAGTATTCTACGATAACACACAACACCTTCTTAGGGATCCTCACGATAACAAACTTTTTACCGAACAAAACGGTATTATACACGGGTTTATTTTTTATTTTTTCATTTACTGTATTTTATATATATGTGTGTGTGTATGTATGTATGTGTGTGTATAATATATATATATATATATATATATATATATATATATATATATATATATATATATATATATAGATTTGGGTTCAAATGAGTACCACTAGTTTTGCGGAGTACCGGAGGTACCTCGCTTAAAACCATTTTTTTTTAAATTTTTTTACATAATCATGTTTAAATTAATAATACAAGCCTACTTGCAAAAAATCACATCTAAACACACACTATAACTATGTGAAACGTGCAAGTTCACATGAACTGCACTGTTGTGAACGTATGTTCACAGCTAAGCATGTTCACATGAATTTTTTCACGTTCACATGACTTTTAAGAGGCTAGAAAGTGTGAATGTGTGTAATCTTTTACGATTAGACTTATATTATTTGTATCTAAATTAATATGAAAAAAAATTACAAAAATTTTTTTTTTTTCGGAGCATGTTCACATCTTAAACCCGTGTGCTCACAGGTACTCACGGTACTCTGCATTTTTTAGGTACTCACATGAACCATATTCTATATATATATATATATATATATATATATATATATATATATATATATATATATATATATATATATATATATATATATATATATCGTATCATTAGAGAACCTGGATTTGATATGGAACTGTAGAACCAATCTGATCCACATATTAGATTAATCTAATGGTGTGTTTGGTATAGAGGATGGAAATGCAGATAAATGACAATAGAGAATGGAATTGTAGAGAAAAGGTAATTAGTCTAGAGAATGAGAATTGATTATCTGTTTAGTAAAAAGTAGAGAATTCAACAGACAAATACAACAAAGAATCAATTTGGTTGTTATAAAGAGAAAAGAAATTTTATCTACCTGCTTTTATTATTCTCAACTATGATAGTAACAACAATCAAACATTTAACCAAACTAAAATACAATAATAACAACAATCAACATTTAAGCAGACTAAAATCTATGTGTAAAAAACTTCATAATGACCAACTTGAAGCACCAAAACATGGAGAGATAATGGAATCACTTGCTTTCTATTGTATATCCATATGAATTTGAGCGTTTCATGTTTACAAAGTGCAAAATTGCACATATGTCCAGCGACAGTTGTATATCCATGACAAAATTGACAAATTAGGCACAAAATTGATAACCACACCTTGATATTTTTGGGTTACAAAGTGAGCTGCACACTACAAGAATACATTCGAACGCAATGAACAAAGCATCACGAGAAAGAAAATCGAAAAGAACAAATTCGATTTTTAGCAGAGAAAAAAAAACCCGACAAAATCGAGCAAGACAATCGACGAAATCATAACTAACCAACCTGAGATAACGAGGGAGCTTCACTTGAAATCTTTGTGTGATGTAGCCTTGGAAATCGCCGGAGAAGACGGTTTTTTAATGAGAATTCGCCGGAGAAAGGACCGCCAAAATCACCTGAGCTAGGTAGGGTTTTTTTTTCATGAAATGTGCACCTCACGTGACTTGAGGGTATTTATCCCCTAATTTTCCGGGGGAGAATTCAAATATGCCCCTCTAAATCTTCATAATATCATATATATATATATACAAAAAAACTTAAATTTTTAATATCATATATATCCTTTCTAAACATCATAATATCATAATAATATCATATATATACACAATTTTAATAATTAATATCACATATGTCCCTTTTAAACATCATATTTAAACATATAAAATAATATTATATATATTTTATCCTATATATTTAAACATATAAAATAACATTGGAAGTTAATATAATAATTTTAATAATAAAATTATATATATTTTATTCTATATAGTATACACAAAATATACACAAGTAATAAAATTGGATAACAAGTTATAATTCAAATACTAGATTAAATATAAAAAATTAGGAAAAAAGTAAGGTAAAAAAAATTTATTAAAAGAAAGCAAACTTGAAAAAAATAGATACTAATGTATATATACTAAATTAAAAAAGAAATGCAATACAACTATAAATTCGAAAAGAAAATACATAATATATAATCAGTTAATTGTACATTATAAAACTAAAATAAAAAAATAAAAAGATGTAATTAAGTCGATACGATTTGATTACAAACGGACAAATATATAATACAATTCTTTAATTTTAATGTTAATTTGTTTTACAATGAAGAATTTACATAGTTTAGTTTACAAAAATAAATTATATAAAATTTTTCAAAGGGATGTGATATTTAACTTAAGTTAGATAAATATGATATTTTGAAGGTTTAGTTGAAAGAATAAATAAGTAAGTGTATAATGGTCATTAATTAATAATCAATATTAAATATGAGTTTTAAATGTTCTAAAAATAATTAATTTAATAAATTTGGTATATATGATATTAATGATTAATGATATTTAAGAGTGATATATATGATATTAATATTAAAATTGGGTATATATGATATTATGATGTTTATAAGGGATATATATATTATTAAAAAATTAAGGTTGTGTATATATGATATTATGAAGTTTTGGATGGGTCTATATGAAATTCCTCCTTTTTTAAAAGGATCTCAATTATCCGGTTTTTTTTTTGTCGAGAATTCTTCCGGTCTTTTTCTTTTCAATTCTCACCATTTCTCCTCTCCTCATAAAGAATTAAACGTAGAGAATGAGAATTCATTTAATTCTTCACTTTCGGAAATAATATATGTGAATGATTTATGATGTTGCTCTATAAGGCAAAAAGTGAGGTCAATTCAAATTTTAACAAAAAAAAATCCTTGCGACGTCGTTTTCAGCCAAAAGTGGAAACAAGAGGCAATGGTGCGCACTACGTATGCACAAACTTCCTTCACAATTAAGATACACTTGGAGGGGTTTGTTTTTATGTTTGGATGAAGAGTAATTAATGGACGTTTAGTTTTGATTACTAAAACTTAAAAGATGATTATTAGATTATTGTGTTATGGCAATGCAAGTAATGTAATGAAGTGTTTATATTGTTTTGTTTAATAATTAATTATTTACTTTTAGAATTAATCCTATCATATTTTTTTAAAAACTAAAAGTTGTATCTTGTTTGTCTAATTACTGATTATTTAATAATAATACTAGTTAAAATACATATTTAAACACTTTAAAAAGTGACTAGTTAATAATTGTGATAGCAAACACTAAAAACTAAATCAAACATTATATTTCCAACAATATTTATTTACGGTTATCATTTGTTTATTAGTTTTTAAATTATTGTAGTATTTTTTCAAACGTAAATTCAAATATCTATTAAATTATTATGTTTTGTCAATGCAAATAATCTAATGTTATTATTTGGATAGCATTTTTTTCATAATCGCTTATTTTCAATTTATATATTTATTACTGATATAAATTTATATCAATTTTTAGAATGCTATTATATATCATTCTAAGAAGAATTTAAAATTTAACTATAGAGCATTCTTTTTATGCGATAAAAGACGTACTTTTTTCATTTTTAATTAATTGTATTTGTTTTTTTTCCTTCAAAAGTCAAACATGCCGATATTAATTTATTAATAAAAGTAGTCTATTTTAAGTTTTTAACGAAATAAAAATAATATTCTTCGGTGGCGGTAGGGACTTAAATTTTATTGCTTTAATAATAAAATTGATTATTCTTTGGAAAATCTTCTACGACAATCATGTTCATCAGCGTACCTATAAGATTTCAGCGTATCCTAATGTGAATGATCATTCACATATATTTTTTTAATAGACATGTATAAGACAACATTATAAGACTTTTTTTCAAAGGAAGCAACATCATAAATCTTGTAAATGGTAAAAAAAACCATGTGAATGGTCATTCACACCATTCACATGATGTGGAATGACCATTCACATGGATGACCATTCACATAAATATGCATTGACCATTCACATAATTTATAAGGACACAGAAAGTGTGAATGTATGTGAAATTCATATATCATGCGTATAACATTAAATTAAACATAGTTATGAGAAAAAAATTTTAAAAAATGTTTTTAAGGTTGGTACCTTTGGGTGCACTTGATTTCGAAAGATAACTTTTTGAACCTGAATCTCTTCTACGATATACATTATGTCAATTGCTTATTTTCTTTAATATTATCTATACTAGTTTATATAAACTCATGTATAACAGGGGTATAGATTTTAAAAATTAATTTCATCAATCTTGTAGCATAATTTAAATATATTTTATCAAATTTATAATATCTACTTATATAATATAACTGTAACACCCTACTTTTTTCGACTAATGCCACATAGGACTCACAGTCCACGTCATCAAATCATAAGCAACGTCATCAAGGGTTAAACAGCTAATTACTACTAAATATCAACATCGGACATAAGTAACACAGGACGGGAACCAACCCCCGTCAACAAAGTCCGGCAAACACGACATAAGTAAAGGTTACAGTCATCCATAAATCACTGGCTAATAAGCCAAACCACAAAACATCAAGACTACTTACGAAAGTAGTCACTAACTACTGTCCACGCGGCGGGTCTCGGCTACTGCCCGCTGTATCCCTAGCCTCAGTCCTCGTACCTGAGATCCACGGTTAAAACAACAGTCAGCGGAAAGCTGGTGAGTTACTATAAACAACTTTAAAACAGTTTATAAAATAGTTAGCACAACGTAACAACTGGTAAACAACTCTACATGCGGCCGGCATCAACGGCCCGACGCCTCATCGGGAGCGACCCGGCACAGCCTGCATAGCCCACTCCACAAAGTAGTGGGTTGTCAGGTCCACTGAGTTGGGAATGACCCAACAGGCCTCTCTACTCTGCGTATCAACGACTATACGCGTGATCCACGAACTCTGCTCTGTGCTAACAAATGTCAACGTATAAAAGGATCCACATCGGACCCGGATAATAAACAACAAGTAAGTAACTCACCTGAAGCACGACTACAGTCCCGCTATCAACGACAGTATCTACAAGTCCCAGGTCTAGCTACGAACCCTGGCAACAATAAATACAACTACACTGTAACGACTAGCTACGGAACTCATAACGACTACACTACTAGACTCCCTAGCTCAACATGAATCAACAAGCCAAGACACACGAGCGCGGCCAGGAGCGCGGCCGTGATCGTGGTCGCGGGCTCCTCGTCGCGGCCAGTCATCTCGGACGCGATGACTCCGCGCTGCCCCTCTCGTCGCGGCCGGGCTCATCTGAGCACGCCCGTGCTCGTCCGACCCGCGACTAACGTCTCGGTCGCGTTCCACTACCAGCGACCACCCTTAACCGCCTCACCCTGATCGCGGGCGCGACCAGGGGAGCGCGGCCGCGGTGCGGCGACGAACAGAGCAGTTCATGCTCTGTTTTTCATACAGCTACGGGAATCATAATTTAACCCGTTTTTACACTTCTGAGGGGTTATAATTCAACCCCAACACCTACTAATTACTTAACACATCATTCTAACTGAATTGAACGTGAATTACTAACCTTTACACGTTCCTTCCTTCTCGAATTCGAGTTTTTCACTTGCAACTATGATGGTGGAGCTAGTTCTTGGCTATGGCTGCTGCAACCTCCCTTCCCTTGGTTCCCTCTCTGATTTCAGCTGGAGACACACACACATATACACCTTAAGTTGATTATGATGGAGTGAAGAATAAGGATCACAACGTATTATATATACGTTTTGGGTCCGACACCCAATTAAAACGGGTTCGATACTCATTAATCACTGGGTAGACACCCGTTAACCCGATTAATCTCAAATTAACGACTTGGGCTTAGAATGTCAATTAACTCATTAAAACAACCCCAAATTCTCAATTACTACTAGACCGGTTATTATCTCAACCGATTAAAATTACACGTAATAGCAATCTACTTTACTGACTCACGTGCAATTTATCAATCAAAATTTACCAACTCATTGAGGCGACTCTTAAAGCCAATAAATAAATTACACGTACCTGCTGCTAGATTCCGGATGTTACAAATCCTCCCCTCTAGAACTGATCCCGTCCTCGGGATCTCAACTCAGGTGAATAGATGCGGATACCGCTGTCGCATGTCCGCCTCGGGTTCCCAGGTAGCGCTGGAACCCTTATGATACCGCCATTGCACTAATACCAGCGGGATTTCTTTCTTCCGCAACTTCTTTATCTTGCGGTCTAGAATAGTCTCGGGATGCTCAACGTATCTCAGCTGCTCGTCTACCTCGATCTCCGCCATGGGAACCGTTTCCTCATGTGGGGCCAAACATCGTCGCAGGTAGCTAACATGGAAGGTAGAATGTACCCCACGCAACTCTGGAGGCAACTCTAATCGGTAGGCCTGCGTGCCCACTCGCTCAACTATACGGAATGGCCCAATGAATCTCGGACTGAGCTTACCTCGTTTCCGGAATCGAATCACGCCTTTCCACGGGGATACCTTCAGTAGTACCCACTCACCCACATCAAACTCTAACTCCTTGGTCCTTTTATCGGCATAACACTTCTGTCGACTCTGAGCTACCTGTAATCTCTCTCTGACCACTGCTATCTTCTCACTAGTCTGCTGAATGATCTCGGGACCTGTAATCTCTTTCTCTCCCACCTCGGTCCAACACACAGGAGTACGACATTTACGACCATATAACGCTTCGAACGGAGGCATCTTAATGCTGGAGTGGTAGCTGTTATTATAAGCAAATTCAACTAACGGCAAATGTGAATCCCAACTACCACTAAAATCCACCACACAAGCTCGTAACATATCCTCCATCGTCTGGATCGTACGCTCAGACTGGCCGTCCGACTGGGGATGATAAGCAGTACTCATCTGCACTCGAGTACCCAACGCTCGCTGTAAGCTTTGCCAGAAGGTGGACGTGAATCGAGCATCTCTATCGGAAACTATCGAGGCTGGAACTCCATGTCGGGAGACAATCTCATACAAATAAACCCGGGCGAGCTGCTCCAACGTATAAGTCTCCCGGATCGGCAGAAAATGCGCTGTATTCGTAAGCCGGTCTACTATTACCCATATTGCATCATATCCACGTGGAGTCCGCGGTAACTTCGTAACGAAGTCCATCGTGATATGCTCCCAACTCCACTGAGGAATCTCTAACGGCTGTAAGCGGCCATGGGGCTTCTGGTGCTCGGCCTTCACCTGCAGGCAAGTCAGACAACGCTCGACGAACTCAGCTATATCCCGTTTCATGCCGGGCCACCAATATAACGCACGGAGATCCTGATACATCTTCGTACTACCAGGATGAATAGCAAGGCGAGATTTATGAGAATCCTCTAAGATCAACTGTCGTGCATCACCGGCCCTAGGAACCCAAACTCGACCCTATTTCACATACAACCCTCGAGAGTCAGTCTCGAACTCCTGTGACTGACCCAAAATGTGCTCCCTCCGGTGGTTCTCTGCACGCATCCCAATGGCCTGCGCCTCTCGAAGCCTCTCTATCAGGGTAGATGTCACCTCGACCCTGTAATTACGGGCTCGGCTCGAAGATTCGCGCCCCTTTCGACTGAGCGCGTCCGCCACCACATTCGCCTTACCCGGGTGGTACTGAATGTCGCAATCGTAATCCTTGATCAACTCTAGTCCCCGCCTCTGCCGCATATTCAGATCACGCTGACTGAATAAATACTGGAGACTCTTATGATCAGTAAACAAGGTAAACGGGACTCCGTACAGATAATGGCGCCAAATCTTCAGCGCAAACACGACAGCCGTCAACTCTAAATCATGAGTCGAATAATTCTTCTCATAATCCTTCAACTGACGAGAAGCATACGCAATCACTCGGCCCCTCTGCATTAATACACATCCCAACCCCGTCCCCGAAGCATCAGTATATACGACAAAATCACTGGTGCCTTCAGGTAGGGCTAACACTGGAGCCTGACACAATCGACGCTTCAGCTCCTCAAACACGAACTCCTGATCTTCGGTCCACTCATACGGAACTGACTGACGAGTCAAACGGGTCAACGGCACAGCAATCAAAGCGAAGTCCTGGATGAATCGTCGATAATATCCTGCTAATCCCAGGAAACTGCGAATCTCTGCTACACTCCGGGGTCTCTCCCAGCTCATAATGGCCTCTATCTTGGCTGGGTCTACAGAAACGCCCTCGCCGCTAACGACATGGCCTAGGAATTGAACTTCTCGAAGCCAGAACTCACATTTCGAGAACTTCGCATATAGCTTCTCTCGCCGTAACACACTTAAAATCTCTCGCAGGTGCGTCGCATGCTCCTCTACTGATCGGGAATATATCAGGATGTCATCTATGAACACTATGACAAACTGATCAAGATACGGACGGCAGACCCTATTCATCAGGTCCATAAAGGCTGCTGGGGCATTGGTTAGCCCGAACGGCATAACCAGGAACTCATAATGGCCATATCGGGTCCTGAATGCTGTCTTCGCTGTATCCTGCTCATAAACCTTCAGCTGATGGTATCCCGAGCGCAAGTCGATCTTCGAAAACACGCTGGCTCCCTGCAACTGGTCGAACAAATCATCTATCCGCGGAAGAGGATAACGGTTCTTTACCGTTACCTTATTAAGCTCACGATAGTCTATACACATCCTCATCGACCCATCTTTCTTCTTTACAAATAGGACCGGAGCACCCCACGGTGAAGTACTCGGTCGGATGAAACCACGGTCTAACAGCTCCTGCAACTGACTCATCAGCTCCCTCATCTCTGTAGGAGCCAAACGATAAGGTGCACGTGCAATGGGAGTAGCACCGGGCACCAACTCGATACGAAACTCTACCTGTCTGTCCGGTGGCAAACCAGGTAGCTCCTCGGGAAACACATCGGGGAACTCAGAAACGACATCAACGGTCTCTATACTCTGTTTCTCCTTCTTTGCATCAACTACATATGCTAGGAAGGAGGAACAACCCTTGGCTAAACAACGACTAGCCTGAATCGCAGAAATGAGGCCAACACTGCCCCTACTGCGCTCTCCGTACACGGTAATGATACAATCCGCAGAAACCGGTAGCCGAATGATCTTTTTGGAACACGCAATATCAGCACGCTGAGAGGCTAACCAATCCATACCTATAATGGCATCAAAACTACCGATCTCTATGGGCAACAAATCGATCCTAAATGGATAGCCGTCTATCTCTAATATACACTGGGCATAAATATGCCTAACTACAGAAGCACTGCCATTAGCAAGCTCTATGACTAATGGCTCTGACAACTCAACAGGCAAAGCAGTAAAATATGCAGTAAAGGCAAGCGAAACAAAGGAACGGTTCGCTCCGGAATCGAACAACACTCGGGCACTATGACCATTTAAAATGAACGTACCCGAAACCACGTCGGCTGTATCTCGAGCCTCCTCCGCTGTCAGCTGAAAAACTCGGCCTCTGGCTGGCGGGACAGTATCTCTGCACGCTGAAGAGCCAACAGAACTCTGACCCTGGGTCGGCGGTCTCGAATCCCCCTGCCGCGGAGCTGTACAATCTCTGGACTGATGACCAGGCCGCCCGCAATTAAAACATAGCGGGTCTCTCGAAGTACATCCTGTCTGGGTGTGGCCGGGCTGACCACAACGGAAGCAACGCACATGGCGGGGATCACACTCCCCTGTGTGCCTCTGGCGGCATCTCCTGCAAAACCGCTCTCTATTAGCTGACCCCGAACTCGACGCTCCTCCCCTCTGCTCGGACCCTGCAAAACGACTGCCCCTGTCATCGGGCCTGCGATCTGATCTCTGAGAAGACCTATCTCTGTGCCTATCTCCTCCCTCAGACTCTGCGCGTCGACGGTCGTCACCTCTAGGCTGAAACTGACTGGGACGACTATCTCTGTCCCGATCTCTATCTCTACCTCTGTCAAAACCACCTCCCTGTCCAGCCGACTGAGTGACTCGTGGCTGCTCGACCACTGGATCTCTACGAGATAACTCGCTCTCTCGTCTACGAGCTAACTCGACTGCCCTGGCATATGTCGGAATGTAACCGGTATCAATAAACTCTCGAATCTCCTTACGCAATCCCATCAGAAACCGATTAATCTTCCGTGACTCTGTACTAATCTGAATCGGCGCGAACAAACTCAAATCGATGAAAATCTTCTCGTACTCATCAACCGATCGCTGTCCCTGAAATAACGTCAGGAAATCAATCTCCAGCTGAGCCCTGCGGTCCTCAGGACAGTATTGCTCCTCGAAACGAGCCCTAAACTGGCTCCAGGTCATCTCATAGGCTGGTCCATCTCCCATCATATCTCTAATCGTACGCCACCACTGCTGAGCGCTAGTCCGTAACTGGGCACTAGCGAATGTCGTCATCTGATCCGGATGGCATCCTGTGATACGGAAGGCCATCTCCATATCCTGTAACCAGTACATGGCCTTCACGGCCCCGGGCTCGCCGTGATACTCTGGCGGGTGTGCAGCAAGGAACTCCTTATATTTACACCCCTTGCCTGCCGCTCGCGATGAACCAGCTCCTGAATCTCTACCTCCGCCTGAACTCTGGGTCTGGGACTGAATACCCTCAGCACGGCCTTTCTCGTAGGCCTCCTGTAGTCGTCGGGCAAACTCCTCATCTGATACCCGTACCCCAGTGGGACCCTCGGGTCTCTGCTCGTCTCTCATAGAATCTCTGCATAATGTAAACAACATTACTATAACGACAATAATATGATTCTACAATTTCTTAGACCTACTCATCAGAGATCAAGCCCAAGGATCTAGACACTGGTTTAAGCCTAAGCATCACTAATGATACTTAAACCTTAAACTAATGCTCTGATACCAAGCTGTAACACCCTACTTTTTTCGACTAATGCCACATAGGACTCACAGTCCACGTCATCAAATCATAAGCAACGTCATCAAGGGTTAAACAGCTAATTACTACTAAATATCAACATCGGACATAAGTAACACAGGACGGGAACCAACCCCCGTCAACAAAGTCCGGCAACCACGACATAAGTAAAGGTTACAGTCATCCATAAAGTCACTGGCTAATAAGCCAAACCACAAAACATCAAGACTACTTACGAAAGTAGTCACTAACTACTGTCCACGCGGCGGGTCTCGGCTACTGCCCGCTGTATCCCTAGCCTCAGTCCTCGTACCTGAGATCCACGGTTAAAACAACAGTCAGCGGAAAGCTGGTGAGTTACTATAAACAACTTTAAAACAGTTTATAAAATAGTTAGCACAACGTAACAACTGGTAAACAACTCTACATGCGGCCGGCATCAACGGCCCGACGCCTCATCGGGAGCGACCCGGCACAGCCTGCATAGCCCACTCCACAAAGTAGTGGGTTGTCAGGTCCACTGAGTTGGGAATGACCCAACAGGCCTCTCTACTCTGCGTATCAACGACTATACGCGTGATCCACGAACTCTGCTCTGTGCTAACAAATGTCAACGTATAAAAGGATCCACATCGGACCCGGATAATAAACAACAAGTAAGTAACTCACCTGAAGCACGACTACAGTCCCGCTATCAACGACAGTATCTACAAGTCCCAGGTCTAGCTACGAACCCTGGCAACAATAAATACAACTACACTGTAACGACTAGCTACGGAACTCATAACGACTACACTACTAGACTCCCTAGCTCAACATGAATCAACAAGCCAAGACACACGAGCGCGGCCAGGAGCGCGGCCGTGATCGTGGTCGCGGGCTCCTCGTCGCGGCCAGTCATCTCGGACGCGATGACTCCGCGCTGCCCCTCTCGTCGCGGCCGGGCTCATCTGAGCACGCCCGTGCTCGTCCGACCCGCGACTAACGTCTCGGTCGCGTTCCACTACCAGCGACCACCCTTAACCGCCTCACCCTGATCGCGGGCGCGACCAGGGGAGCGCGGCCGCGGTGCGGCGACGAACAGAGCAGTTCATGCTCTGTTTTTCATACAGCTACGGGAATCATAATTTAACCCGTTTTTACACTTCTGAGGGGTTATAATTCAACCCCAACACCTACTAATTACTTAACACGTCATTCTAACTGAATTGAACGTGAATTACTAACCTTTACACGTTCCTTCCTTCTCGAATTCGAGTTTTTCACTTGCAACTATGATGGTGGAGCTAGTTCTTGGCTATGGCTGCTGCAACCTCCCTTCCCTTGGTTCCCTCTCTGATTTCAGCTGGAGACACACACACATATACACCTTAAGTTGATTATGATGGAGTGAAGAATAAGGATCACAACGTATTATATATACGTTTTGGGTCCGACACCCAATTAAAACGGGTTCGATACTCATTAATCACTGGGTAGACACCCGTTAACCCGATTAATCTCAAATTAACGACTTGGGCTTAGAATGTCAATTAACTCATTAAAACAACCCCAAATCTCCAATTACTACTAAACCGGTTATTATCTCAACCGATTAAAATTACACGTAATAGCAATCTACTTTACTGACTCACGTGCAATTTATCAATCAAAATTTACCAACTCATTGAGGCGACTCTTAAAGCCAATAAATAAATTACACGTACCTGCTGCTAGATTCCGGATGTTACAATAACAAACTTAAATATAAATATATAAAAAATATATTATTCAGATTTGAGTTTTATATTTGATAAGATTTAGTTTAGATTTAGCTTTGAATAGATATTTTTTAAATTATTTATTATATGGATTAATTATAGATTTAAAAATATAAAATCCAAATGGCAGTAGGAGGTAATGCCACGTGGCAATAGCAAACGACGACACGTGGCAAAATAGTTATTCTTTTAATAATCTACTAGGTTATTACCCATGTATTACATGTGTTAATTTTAAAAATTGATATTTATATACATGTATAATATAATAATTATATGAATAATAAAGGTTGCTTAATTTTAGTTATATAATAATTATATAAATAATAATGTTTGCTTAATTTTAGTTAGTTAGTTATTAAATTAATTCATATTAAACTTATATAGATTAGATTTGCTTAAAAATTTAAAAATAAAACCAGTAAATGACGTGGCAAAAGGAGAGAACGACATGTGGCAAATTAAATGAGAGCATGTCATGTGTCATTTAGTTACTCTTTTAATAGTATGGATAGATCTATACTATTAAAATAGTATCTATACTCATTTCTGGTGAAACCACGTGTCGTCACCATGAATCGACACGTGTCATTTATAAATTTTAAAAATAATCTATCCAAATCTAGTATAATCCACTTTTAAATTCAAATCAAATCAAATCAAACAAAATCTAATACTCTACTAACTTATTAATTAAATCTATCCAAATATAATATAATCCACTTTTAAATTCAAATCAAATCAAACAAAATCTAATAGTCTACTAACTTATTAATTATAAGATAATATAATAAATGTTTAAAAAAATATATAAGAAAATAATTACTCTTTATATATATTTAGAAATATACAAAATTAATAGGTAATAATAAATAATAATATCATCTTATATACTTTTGTTTAAAAAATAATATTTATATCTTTATCTTTTTATTTATTATATTTTATATATATTAAAAATATCCCCGTAATACGCGGGTCATAAACTAGTATTTATTATAGATTATATGTTGGTGATAACACAGTCCCATAAAAGTTATATTTAAATGTAAAACTGACAAATCATATTTAGTTTTGAATACATAAATGTGTATGTATATACATAAATGTGAGCATTTACATATACGTGCACATAAAACGTGCAGCGGATCCATAAATTTTTGTTATCAATGTCATTTTTTTAAAGTAAATTTAATATTTAGATTTTTGAAATATTTTTCTAAGATGAATCGTGTTACCGAAACGGGTTGCCAACACAAAATTAACAATTAACAAGAATTTTCTTACTAAAAAAGTACATAATAAATTTAACAAATAAACACTAAACATTTAATTTGCCGTTAACCTAAAATATAGAATAAGTAAATATTTTAGTAAATTAAACATCTATATTGTATATTTTAGTAGATTAAACGTCTACATTTAACAAATAAAAACTTAAAATGATAGAGACATATTTTTATACCTAGTTAGAGAGAGACCGACAGACGAGATAGAGAGAGAGACCGACAGAAGGCTAGAACTTCATAAGCATGGTCGTCGGTGGCGACTGTGTCGTCGAGAGAGTGAACAGAAGGCCATAAGGCCCATAAATCAGAAATGTGAAGGCTGAAGCAGTGAATGCGTAAAGTGAACAGATGAAAGTGATTAGGGGTTTTTCAAATGTCTGGGCTGATTTTTTTGAGCTTTTTATAAAAAATTTTGGGCTGATTGTTTTTTTTTTTGTTGGGTTTTTTTCTTTTAATTTTTATGATTAAAACTCAGTAATATTTCAATAATTTTGAGTAATAAATACAACAAATATAAATTAGATATGCATATAATATTTTTTCAAATTTTTCGTAGGTGTCACAAAAAAAATCTTTAGTGTCACTCGAGTTTTTAATACATACGTACCTCAGTATTTGAAAATTGTTCGGTGTTGAGTGACACCCATAGTACAATACTAGGTTCCCCCATAAAAACGTGTACATTTGCATACACATATATGCATATGGTTTTTGGTTGATCTTAATTATGATAATGATTCAAGATTATTTGCAGGGTTAGTTGAATCAAGCAAACGTACAATTGAAGCTCGTTTTGATAATAAAATTGTAGCCAGAGCCGGTTCTGAACATTTTCACGTTCCAAACAAGATAGAAAAATAAAGCCTCTTTAAAAAATTTGAAAAATACAACATATTGATTTTCTTAAGGGTTAAGGTCACACAATGCCACCATACTTTTCCAAATGTCTCGAATAATGCCTGAACTTTTTTCTTATCAATATGATACATGTACTTTAATTTTCAATTCAACATGACATATTTCTACATAAAGCACGGTTAAAAACCTCAATCGACTTTATTTGTATAAAAATCCGGGCTCTATATAGAAATATACTATATTGGAATGGAAAACTAAAGTACATATAATATATAGGTAAGAAATTGGTTGTTTTGCTTATTCAACGACCCCTTCCCGCCTTACCAGGCTTTTTGAGTTCTATTACTATTAATGGGTGGCTCCGCGATTCTCTCCTTTCCTATCGGCGAGTTCCGACCCTTTTGTTCGAAATTTCTTCGTTCGTACCGAACCGCTGAAGATCCCGGAGTTCTCTTTCTAGGTTGAGGAGATTGCTTTGACTTTCGACTGGAATGGAATTGCTCCGTTGATAGATCCAGATTCGCATCCACCCTGTAGTCGTAATACTCGGCTCGTCGCTACTTTGATTCAAAAGGTAACTGATGGTTCCCGACTTTCGCCTTCTCTCTATCTTTCAGCAACTGAACGGGCCCGCGGGAGTATACAATGACAACTTCCGGACACTCATGCCCGATCGTGAGACTGCCTGTTGGACGTCCGATGCTAGGAACCTCTTCTTCACTCAACGACTTACGGGCACACATCTCATGGATACCCCCTCTTTTCTTGGGGGGCTTTTGCGGCATCTAGTTCAGTATCAGATAGAGTAGATAGTTGACTCCAGAAGATAAAATGTTTTTGTATCATATCAATATATTTGGTATTGATATTTGGAAAAGTACGTTGGTACTGTACGACTTTAGTTCTTTTCTTAAATTGGTTTTGATACTTTTTAATGTTGTGACAAATTGAAAATTAGACAAGAATTATATGATTGAAAAGCAAAACAATTTTCTTGTTGATTATTCTAGCACACGTTGGATATTTTGACACTAATGTTTTTTTTTCACTTGTTACACTTTATGATTTCATTGTTCTCATTGTTTAATATTATGGTTTTTGTCATTAATAATGAAAAATATGAACATTGAACAACAAAACAAAGTTTAGTATATTATTTGTTAGACTGAAAATTAGCTACTCTTGATAATTTGATGTCCTGGACTGTATCCAGGGTCAATCCCCTAGGGTCGGGCATGATTGTTGCATTAATATAGTTTTATGTTTGACATTGGGAATAATATCTTTCCATGTTGGTTGGTTGTAAATTTTTTTTTTGCCACAAATAGAATAGAAATGTGATTAAAATGAAAACAAGCAAAACAATTTAGAAGTCATTAAAAAGTAATAATTTTTTTATGAAAGCTTATATTATTTGTGTTAAAAAAAAGTTAATACCATTATTTCAAGAAGGTAATATAGAAGGACAATACAGTAGAGGTGGACATTATTTTGTTTGGAATCGAAGAAATCGAAATTCAAACAAAATCGAATTGTTTAGACTAAACCAAATATGAAATTCGATTTTCGAATTGGTTTTCTCTTAAATCAAATGAAATTTTAAATTAGGTTTATGGTTTGACTGAGTTTATATCAAACCCAACCAAATACCAAAAAATAAAATTTAAATTTTTTTAAATTATATATATATATATATATATATATATATATATATATATATATATATATATATATATATATATATATATATATATATATATATATGGTTGATATCCTGTGAGAAAATTTCAATTTGTAAGAATGTGAGAAACAATCTTGATTAATAGATTGGATAGAAAGTTGATCTAAGCTAGTGATATTTTTGTAATCAAGTAGACATCTGATGATAAACTTAAGAAATCACAGTGGCCTTATTGTAATGAAATGATCATCTATCCTTGATTCTTAATAGCAGAAGAAAGATTCACATCAACTGTTGTCGATATTAAGGTTCAACTACTTAACCTTAATATCACAACAACTGCCATTAACGTTTTTTCTTCTGTTAAGCTTTCTGTTATTGTTATTGAAGATACTGTTATTGTTGTTAAGATTTGTGTTGCTGTTGTTAAGCTTCTGTAAAAACTTTATTAAGCTTTAAATGTTGTTGTTAAAGTTATTTGTTCTTGTTGTAAAGTTTCAGTAACAACTTCAAAATGAGTTCTAGCAAACTTTAACATCAGTTCTTGTTAAACTTAACAACATCTTATATTCAGTTTAATGTTTATTTATTTTTTTTAAATTTTTACTTAATCTTAAGCTTATTTTATCAATATGTAATGTTTGTTAAGCTTAAATTCACTGTTAATGATTGATATTTTTTTGAGAAATTTCATCGAACACTTTGCACACATAAATTTTATTAGCAACAAACATTGAAGATATTCATGGAATCCTTTCCAACACATAAAGTGTTATTGTCCATAATCACGAAATAATTTTGAGGTATAATCTGGAATAAAATTAGAAGAAAGATTAAAATCAAAGAAATTGTTCGGAAAAAAAACATTCATAAGAACATTGTTTTTATCGATAGAAAACATTGATAGATTTTTGAAATCGATTGAAAAAATGTTTATAGAAACGTTGATTTTAATCGAAATCGAAATGGACTCAAGAATCATTTATCAAAATCGATTTAAAAAATCATAATCGAACAAAAAAAGTTACAGAACGTAATGGAAGAGAAAAAAATATGGAAGAAAAGAGAATGAAGAAAAAATGAAAGACTTGTAAAATTTTTTTTACATCATTGACAAAAATGTATAATTTAGAGATCAAATTGTTTATTAGATTAAAAATCATCAATGAATGAAATCTTTTCTCACATTTTCACACCGTTAAAGATTTCTCACTTTATACACACATACACATCATTTGAAGTTCACTATGAGGAAGAAATTTTTTTTTAATTTCATACGAAGTGTAATATATTTAAATAATATGCACACATTCAAATGATGTGAACGGTATTGTCATTTGGAACATGTGTATTACGATTTTGCATAAAATTGTACATTTTTTTATAAAGAACTTTCAAATGATATGAATTGATTAATCGTAATACACTTTTGAACATGTATGTATTACAGTTTTGTATAAAAATAGAATATTTTATCGTAACAAATATATTCATTAGTGTATTAAATAAACTTCATTCTTTGTGCTGAACTTAAATGATTGATGTAAAATGCTTAAACTTTGTTTTCTATGTAGAGACTTTTTTTGGGTAGTAACAGGTCAGTAGCTATAACATGGAACAATAGGTACAACAAATTTTGGAATTCGGTAGTTCGAACCTATCCAAAACGAATTATAACTTGGTTTTCGAATTGGTCAAATGTTTTTCAATTTGATTTGGTTTTGTATTCAAATCTGCTTAAATTATTTTCAATTCGAGGAAACCAACGAAAGCGTAACTGAACTGACACCCACCCATAACAAATAGGACCGGATACTGATCTAGTCAAGACTAGGGATATACAAAAAACCTGTTTTATCTGAATCGAACTGAATAGGAACAGGAACCGGACTAGACCGGAATTGAACTGGACCATTTATTTTTCGGCCGGTTCTAGATATATGTAATTCTTATAATTTAATTTTCGGTTCTATTGGGTTCGGCTCGGTCCGGTCATGATTTTTCAATTTCTTTGTAAAATTTGAAAAAAAAAACCGGATTTGAACTGGAACTAGTCTGAACCGAGTCGATTTATTTTCAGACTGATTTTTTGTTGTTAATCGGTATAAGTTCGGCTTGTGTAATCTATTGAGTCGAGTTCGAGAATTAAACTACCAACTCGACTCCCATAATAAAACCACGAAGCAAGTCGAGCTATAAAATATCGATACACGATTCAAGCTTGACCCTATCCGGCTCGATTACTACACCACCGAAGTTTGTAAAACCTTTGCAAGCCACTTGACCACTTTTCCCACCGAAATATTCTTCATATATTCCTCAAAATCAAAGAAACGAACATGGCGAAAAGTGTATGCATACATCATACACATGGACATGGTGTTCTTCCTATATATATTTAATATTTTTTTCTAAATTCAAAAAGGTTGAAGAAGAACAAATTCCCTCCAAATGATTGGGCATCTCAATTCTCAAGCACCAAATTTAGCTTTTTCTTTCTCCCACCAAAAATCAACAACAAATGGAATTCCAACAGGACCAAACCCTACTACTACTCTCTACGCCTCTTTCGAATTTTGCTTTCGTGATTCCTCAATTATGCTTTTCTGCATTCCATCACACACCTTATCATCCTACAAAACCCTTGATTTATCCCTAATTCGCTCTTCAACCAGAACGATATCGGTTTGAAGGTCGTCTACGGCGGTGGACGGTGGACAGAGGTGCGCCGACACTGTTAATCAACAATCAGGTTAGCTTTTCGATTCCTATATCGGTTTTTTCTCTAAAACTTGAATCTATGAATTTGTTGCTATACGTTAGTTCGTAAGTCGTAATTGTGTTGATTTTGATGAACAACATGAAAGGAGGAGGAAAATATAAGATTTATTTCATTAAATAACAACGTACTTTTTTATATTTGTTATGATTATTAGCTCACTACTTGACAATATATCTTCTTTCAATGCTATGGTTAAGGGTTACAAAAGAGTGGTGTGTCACTAATGAATAAAATTAATATATATGTAATCGTTTTTAAGTATTGAAAATGGTTTATTATGAAATAAACCAACATGTTTTTACGTTTTTTGCGTTTTCATCATTCCATGTTATTTTTTTTAATAAAAGTCCACAAGTTAATTTTTCCTTTTGGTTTAGTGAAATTTAAACATTAGAAACCGGTTATAATTAGTAAACCGGGTTTTTAAAAACTGAAAAGCCGGCTTTTCAATGTCCAAATTTCACTAAACCAAAAAATAATTAACTTGAGGACTTTTATTGAAGAAAATAACATGAAGGAACGAAAACGTAAAAAACATGAAAACATGTTGGTTTTTTTAAATAATAAACACGTACAATGATTTAATAGTTACCAAATAGATTATATAATCAAATTAAACAAATAAAAAAGATTATTATTATTATTATTATAAACTCAAAAATAAACCTTGCTTGAAACGTATAGGTTTATATCATGTATGGATATGTATATAAACTATATATAGATATATGTTTCATTAAGAAATATAAGATAACTCTAAATTTAGAACTAACTAGGATTGATGGTTGGATATCGTAGTCATCCATTTAAATTTAAGTGTTCTTCAAGATACAAACGTCAATTCTAACAATAGTTAAATGATGTTTCATCGTTATATGCATTAGTTTGCATAAGTAATCACTAAAATAACAAACTTATCTTAAATTTTTTCTAAGGGTTTATTATGAAAAACCAACATATTTTCACAGTTTTTCCGTTTTCATTTATTCATGTTATTTTTCTAGAATAGTTCTTGAGTTAATTTTTTTTTTGGTTTAGTGAAATTTGGCTATGAGATACCGGTTTTTAGTTTTTAAAATCTCGGTTTACCAATTATAACCAAACTCTAATAGTCAAATTTCACAAAATCAGAAAAATTAACTTGGTGACTTTTTTTTTTTGGAAAAAAAATAACATGAAGTGACGAAAACGCAAAAACAATGAAAACATATTTATTTTTTTTTCATAATAAACCATTTCTTTAAACATCATAATGTTATAGTGATTGTATCATAACAATAATGTATCAATTTTAAAGAAGTATAAACATCTAATTCTTATTAATTCAAACACATAGGAAAAAGAAAAAGATAATGATTACCTTTTTCTTTAGGGATAAATTACAGCTCGATGTAATATTTTACATGTTTACTGATATGAGAGTGACAAGTAAGTATGAGATCATGGGTTCGACTACTGTCAAAGGCAAGTTTGAATTTATGTTGTGAAAGTAACTAAGTAAGTCTAAAGTCTCCATTTGAGACAAACGAATAGTTGGAGTAGAAGTAGGTTTGCCGTTAAAAAAAGAAGTTTACTAATATAAATGTAATAAGGTGACAATGTGGTATTTTAAAGTTGAAACAAAAGTCATATTGATTGTTTTTTTGTCTTTATTGTTAATTGATTTTTATTGTCACATATAAAGTTGTTAAACAAGAAATATAACATTACTCCTTATATCAATTAGAGAACTTAAATGAAATGAACAGTGATATTTTTAATAATAATTTAGCATCTCTCATTTTTTTTATCAACAATAAATATAAGATTATTATCAATTAATACAATGAAGCAAATTTTTAATATGACACAAGATTTAAAATCATTGTATTTTTAGGATAATTTAAATGGTGATTAGCTAACAACATTTTATTTCATAACTTGATACAATTTATATACAGTTGCTCATATAAAGACTATTTTTATATACATCAACCCTAATTTCTCATACACTATCACTACTATTTTGATCTATAATATAATGGTAAATAAAAAAACATTTAGAGAAAAAAATGGTGTTAATAAGTTGACACTGTTATATGTTAGTCATGATTATGTCATGATTATAAACAAAGGTGTTGTGTAATAATGAATTTTACCCTTTTTATGCATGGGAAAAACCTCAAATCTTGCAGCCCTTTAAAAAGATGTTGAATGGAAAAGCAAACAAGAATTAGGTAGGATTTGACAATTGACATCGGAGCACACCATGTCCATTAGAGTTTGAAGATTATATCAGTCTAACAATGCGCCGGCGGTTAACCGGAAAAATTAGGAAGGATTCGGATCCTAAATAAACTTTCTTTTTGGTGATGTGTGTTTCTGCTTGCGTAAGCATCCAATAAATAAATAGATCTCAAACCAACTTTATTTATCTTTTTATGTTTACTTTTCCTGATTTTCTTTGAATTGAAATTAAAATTTTTAATTAAAAAAAGAAATGAATAAATACGAGTCTGATGATCACCAATCATTGGTGTTTTTTTACCTGCATGGCCGAGAGGCGAGAGACATAGACCTTGTAAACCTTACACGAGGATCCATCTGTTCCCTCTTCTTTCTCCCACTATGCCTCTTTTCTGCCACCCAAACGCCTCTTCTTCTCTATCTTTCTCTCTCTTAAACCCTCAATTCAACGGCTGGGATTCGGAATCTTGTATCCGCCGATCTAACGGCTGATTCACTCCAAGAAATTTCACATTTTGGAGTCAATTTTGGTGAGTCGGTGTTTGATTCTTGAATCTATATACTATTACTAACTGGGTTTTGTTTGATTTCTTGAAAAGTTTCCTTTTTTAATCCAATTTCTAACTGTTCGTTTACATGCAATGTCTTTATATTCAGAAATCTTGAAACTGGTTGGTTTTTTAGTTTTACATAATCTCGGCTATCTTTTGTGTGTTTCTTAAACTGGGGATTAAATTAATAAATAAATTAAGATGGAATTGTAAACGTGGGGGTTTGAAAATTGAAATCTTGGGCTTAAACAGTATGGCAGAAATGGTAGACCCCATTTGGACTCTGATAACATTATGTGGATCCCATTTGTTCTCCCTGTTATCTCTTTCTTTGAAGCCCATTTGTTTTTGGTTATCCAGTTTTCTATGCGTTTAATGAGAAATGGTGAAGAATTTGTATTTACTCCATGGCTAAATCTATTGATGTTATGATACTTTCTCTTATCTTGAATTGTTTAGGGATTAATGGATTTGATTGTTTGTTTATCTGTTTCAATCATAATGTAGAACAACAACTCATTTGGGAACATTGTTCACATCTTATAAGGTTGGTGTGGGAGGTCTGGTTGTAGATATAGTGGTTATGCCTGGGAATAAGTACAATGACAACTCATCGGTCCCAACGAGTCGTATAGACAGGCTTTTGAGAGAACGAGAACTCCGAAAGAACAGCAAAGCTTCTTATTCTAATGAAGTTACAGGCAATGATGCCTTTGAGTTTGAACAACGTGTAAAAGAAGGTGATAACTTTGTGGAACAGTATTTAGAAGGAGCTTCGGCTGCACGAGACAGATGGGAAAAACCCGATGGAGGGTTGTTTACGCAACGCCTCTTGGTTGTCGCTAATAGACTGCCTGTATCAGCTGTTAGAAGAGGAGAAGAGAGCTGGTCTCTGGAGGTTAGTGCTGGTGGCCTTGTTAGCGCGCTTCTTGGTGAGTTTTCTTTCTTGGTTTTGTTTGAATAGTTGGATTTCATTTGATTAGTTCGGGAAGTTGATCGATTTTCAATTGAATGTATTTAAGGCGTTAAGGAGGTCGAGGCAAAATGGATCGGGTGGGCAGGTGTAAATGTGCCAGATGAGCCAGGACAGAGAGCACTGACTAAAGCATTGGCTGAGAAGGTACGTACTGCACTACTGTGTTTCTTAAACTCCAAAAAACTGTTTCTTGATGAGTTAATCTCGATACAGAGGTGCATACCGGTGTTTCTTGATGAAGAAGTCGTCCATCAATATTACAACGGCTACTGCAACAACATATTATGGCCTCTTTTTCATTATCTTGGTCTTCCCCAAGAAGATCGTCTCGCCACAACCAGAAGTTTCCAATCCCAATTTGCAGCCTACAAGAAAGCAAATCAAATGTTTGCTGACGTAGTGAACGAGCATTATGAAGAAGGCGATGTCGTTTGGTGCCATGACTACCATCTGATGTTCCTTCCAAAATGCCTAAAGGATCATAATAGCAAAATGAAAGTGGGATGGTTTCTTCATACGCCTTTCCCGTCTTCCGAAATTCACAGGACATTGCCTTCTCGTTCCGAGCTTCTACGTGCGGTTCTTGCTGCTGATTTGGTTGGGTAAGTTGGTAATTTCATTCCTCCTGTGAATAAAATCTCTCCAAGTTACACTTTATATTATAACATTGGATTTGGATCGTTTCATAGTTTCCATACCTATGATTATGCAAGACACTTTGTTAGCGCCTGTACTCGTATCCTTGGACTTGAAGGTACACCTGAAGGGGTAGAGGATCAAGGGAGGTTGACTCGAGTTGCTGCGGTAATTTCTTTTTTAACATTATTGTGTAACGGCTGCCGATGTGTTTGCTCTGATGTTTGGTGGAACTACAGTTTCCGATTGGTATAGATTCAGAAAGATTTATCCGTGCACTTGACAATCATCAAGTACAAGAGCATATAAAAGAATTGAAAGAGCGGTTTTCTGGGAGGAAGGTGATGTTAGGCGTTGATCGCCTCGATATGATCAAAGGGATTCCTCAAAAGATACTTGCTTTTGAGAAGTTTCTCGAGGAGAATCAATATTGGCGAGATAAAGTTGTGTTATTACAGATTGCAGTACCAACAAGAACTGATGTTCCTGAGTGTATGTATCTTGAGACTTGATTTTGCATCTCGATTTTTTTGATATAGCTTAACATATCCGGTTTAAAAAAACGAGAATTGTCGCAGATCAGAAACTCACAAGTCAGGTCCATGAAATCGTGGGCCGAATAAACGGAAGATTTGGGACGCTGACAACCGTTCCTATTCACCATCTGGTTAGCCTTTCATTTTTTTTATCTAATAGCTTGCACATCTATCAAATTTTTGTTAAAAATTAAATGATAAGAAATCCGTTTTTTTATGTATGCAGGATCGATCTCTTGATTTTCAGGCTTTATGTGCACTATATGCTGTCACTGGTACTAATCCATAGCTCTCTTTTAAGCCTTACCAAAATTCGAAAGCAAGATCTTCAAAATGAGACTGAATCTTTGATTCAATAATCAATATTGAGTTTCGTACACCCCTAAAGAACTGACCCAGATGTGCTTATCGGCCTGCATAATCTAAATCTTTACGATGATATATTACGTTGTTTTACATTGCCAGATATAGCAATCGTTACATCTTTGCGCGATGGAATGAATCTTGTTAGTTATGAGTTTGTGGCATGCCAAGATGCTAAAAGAGGGGTTTTGATTTTAAGCGAGGTAACTATTAGTACCTTAAAGGCGTAAACTTTATCTCATATTCTGATAATAATAGGCTTATTCTGCTTTCGGGTGTACTGTAGTTTGCTGGTGCCGCACAATCACTTGGTGCCGGGGCTATTCTTGTTAACCCGTGGAACATAACCGAAGTTGCGGCTTCGATAGGCCAAGCTTTGAATATGACGGCTGAAGAACGAGAAAAACGTCACCGCCACAACTTTTTGCACGTCACAACCCATACCGCTCAAGAATGGGCAGAAACTTTCGTGAGGTACACAACGTGTTCTTTTAACGATTCGTTCCATCTGTCATGAATCATGGCTAGACATTCTCTTTTCCCGCTAAGGTTTGATGTATTCCGATTATTGATGTTGTAGTGAACTGAATGATACCGTAGTTGAAGCACAACAAAGGATAAGACAAGTTCCGCCGTCACTGCCTGTTGAAGAGGCTATTGATCGTTATTTGCAGTCGAGTAATCGGTTGGTCATACTGGTATAGCTACCATATCTTTATGAAACTGGTTTAAGTGCGTTTAACAACCTACTTTCATCTTTTTACCATTTATAGCAACATATTTCCACATTTTGTCTTTTATAGCATTGTACTTTTGGATCAAAGGTCTAAAATAATAACCAACTGTAACATCATTTATGTTTATAACAATGTATGTATTTTAAGTTTGTGTTATAAACATGAAATTTTATAAAGCACATTGCCACGAATGATTCATGGTAAAGTATGATACTATGAATGGTGAAAAAGAATGAAAGTATGTTGTTGTTTTAAAGGGAAATCATGTAAAAAACCAACATACTTTTAGTATTTTTCGATTAAGTCATTGCACCAAAAATGTTTCCATAAAAGTCCCATGTTTTCGTAAAAATCACTGCACATAAAATGTTTCCATAAAAGTTCTTTAACTTAACGAAATTTATGAAAAACATCTGAAAAATCCTTAAAAATCCTATAAAACAATACAATTCGTAAAAATTTTAGAGTTGAAGACTTTTATGGAAACGTTTTTGGTACAGGGACTTGATCAAAAAATATCAAAAGTGCGTTGGTTTTTTGTATAACTTTCCCTTGTCTTAACTCTTTGATTTTCCTATGTTTCGATATCAAAATCCACAGGGCTTCAGTGCTACGTTAACAGAACCGGTTGATACTCCAGATAGACGCGGAGGTGATCAGATCAGAGAAATGGATCTAAAATTGCACCCTGATTTGAAGGAATCGCTGATAAAACTTTGCAATGATCCGCAAACAACCGTTGTTGTTCTCAGTGGAAGCGATCGAACTGTATTGGATGATGTATTTATCGAATCAAGTTAGTTTGAATTTAATATTATCGTTGTGTTCAGTATGACTATACTGACTTATTCGTTACTTCCCTAGAACTTCAGCGAATACAACATGTGGTTGGCGGCCGAGAATGGAATGTTCTTACGGTCCACTCAAGGAACGTGGATGACGACAATGCCCGAGCATTCAAACATGGAATGGGTCGACAGCGTTAAGGTGTGTAGTCTTCAAGGCCCGTTTACTTTATCTATCTATTCCTTCTGACCGTAAAATATTGATCGCAGCATGTGTTCGAGTATTTCACCGAAAGAACACCTCGATCACATTTTGAGCTTCGTGAAACGTCACTCGTATGGAATTACAAGTATGCAGGTACTTTTACAGCTTCCTTATCAAGGTTTTTACGCAATCCTAGTTTTAGTATCGTGTTTTCTTTTTGTTTCATTGCAATGGGGACTGCAGACGTTGAATTCGGGAGGCTTCAAGCCAGAGACATGCTGCAGCATCTGTGGACCGGACCAATATCTAACGCGTCTGTGGATGTCGTACAAGGTAGCCGCTCTGTTGAGGTCCGAGCAGCCGGTGTAACCAAGGTGGTCAAGTCGTTCTGAACGTAGCTTTTTGCCGATCTGTAATTGGATTTTCTCTAATCCATCAAAACAATCTTTTTTACAGGGTATCACGATTGTTCGAATACTAGGCGAGATTGTTCATAGCAAATCGATTTCATCCCCAATTGATTATGTCCTATGCATCGGCCATTTTCTGGGGAAGGTATTCGTCGAACATACGTATATACATAACATGTCATTGTCGGTTTGATACGAGAATTGGTTGTATTCTCTCAGGACGAAGATATTTACACCTTCTTCGAGCCGGAGCTACCCTCAAATGCGATGGGTATTCCGAGACCCAAGCTAAATGACGCCGCAAAGAGTCCGGGAGACAGGAAGTTGGCAGGTAAAAGCGGGTCGAAATCGTCTCAAAAGCAGAGCCACCAACGACCGCCGCAGAGTCCAGATAATAATAAGCGAACGAGCAACAACAATAACAGAAGCCATCATCATGGTTCTGAAAACGGTGGGAAACGGTCGTCTGTGTCACCGGACAAGGTATCGTGGAATGTTCTTGATCTAAAAGCGGAGAACTATTTCTCGTGTGCGGTAGGCCGCACACGAACAAACGCTCGGTACCTGTTACCGACGTCGGATGATGTGGTTTCGTTTCTGGAGGCCCTTACAAATGCTTGATGAAGATTTTTAGGATGATATATATAGGAGTTTAGTGTATGTGTTAAACCGATATGTTTGGTTCAAAGTTATTTGATTAATCTTATATTCTTATATATACTATATATATGTTTTATTTATGTAATAATAAAGGGTTTAGGCCGTATAATATTAACGTGTTTTTTTTTATAAATATATTGTATGGTACGTTAAATTTGTGAATCATCCCTATTTAGAAGATGACAGATGACGTTAAAGATGACAGACGATATATTGTATGGTACGTTAATCTTCTGTCACCATATGTTAAATCAAATAAAAAAAGTTATATCAATATTTAAATAAAGGTAGTCGGTTATCATAAAATTAATTTACACGCGTATTATGCAGTATTTTTAATACATATTCTCATAACCAACATTTAGCATAGTGAAACGCACCGTTTTGGTGTTTCACTATGCCGCCTCACACTTTACAATAATTATAAAAACAGTCCCTGTAGTTTATATTAGATTTTAAATTTGGTCCTTTAACTTTTAATTTTTTAAAATTAGTTATTATTATCAAGGTTTACATTCAACATTGTTACTTATCTATTAACTTTAATTAAAATATACATTTTGTCATTGTTTATATTTTTTACCAATCTAATTAAAAATTATTAACAATACTTATTTTAATGAAATAAATAGGTCTAAAAATATTAATATTTTTAATCAATCGGAAACAAAAAATAAATACAATAAAAAACATTAACACTAATATAAATATAAATATAAATATAAATAAATAAATAAATATATATATATATATATATATATATATATATATATATATATATATATATATATATATATATTATTTTTGAACGAAAACATTTCGAATTAAATTGGTTCGTCGTTTTTCCATTTCGTTAAATTGGAAATCGAAATGGTTCATCGTTTTTCTACTAAAACATTATAAATTGGATTGTTTGGTTGTTTTTTACGTTTGGTTAAATAAAAATCAAAATGGTTATTCGTTTTATCCGTCCAAAATACTTAAATTTAATTGGTCTTTTTCCCATTTGGTTAATCATATTGCTGGAAAAATAGAAGTGTTCGTCGTTTCAATTTTAAATGTTTTCGCTTGAAAAAAACAATGAACCATTTCGGTATTCAATTTAGTCAAACAAAATAAAACAACCGCTTAATCTAATTATTAATGTTTTTGACCGGAAAAAACATTTAATAACTTTGATTTTCAATTTAACCAAACGAAAAAACACCTAGCCATGTTAGTTTTGAATATTTTTGCTCAGAAAAAATGACAAACCATGTTAAATTTAAAGGATTGGAAATAACGCCCCACTGATTTAACCATAAATGTTTTCGCTTGGAAAAAACGAAGAACTCGATCTAATTTTTAAGTTAACTGAACGGAAAACAATTAACCCATCTATAAATAATTCGATTAAAAAAAAAGACAAATTATTTCACTTATTAATTTTTTTAACGGATGAAAAATTGAAACCTTTTAAAGCTTAATAAATATTGAATTCAACATTTTTTATATTTATATATTTGTAAATATAAGTATTCATTTTGTACAACAACTTCTTCAATATTTGATTAGATATTTAAATATTAAAAATTTCTGTTTTTACCCCAACTTGAAGAATTAAATAACACTGTTTCATTTTATTTTGTTTTTTGGTTTTTGCCTTTTGTCTCAAAATATGTATATAAAACGTCAACTTTTGTTGTTCATAATTTTTGTGAAAAAATGGTTTACTATGAAAAAACCAACATGTTTTTTATATTATTGCGGTATAGCCTCTTTGTGTTACTTTTTACCAATAAAATCCGTAAATTATTTATTTGTTTGTGATTTTTGAAAATATTCTTTTTTGCCAAAAGAAATCATTAAATTTGAGGGCTTTTCGTGGCATGTTGTTTTTTTGTGGTAAATACAAGACTGATCATGAAAAAAAAAACATTTTTTTTCCGAAACCAGAAAGAAAACAATAACCTAAAGACTTTCTTAGGAAAACATAACATGGATTGACGAAACCACAAAAAACATGAAATCATATTCTTTTATTGTTTTGTACATATAAAACCCTATAAAAACAATATACTTTAGACATCATCAATTGAGTCATACCAAATTCGTAAAAATAATGTAACTCACTATACTTAAATACATAAATGCACTTACGTTGTTGTCATCGTTAAACATGTTTATATTGCTTAACATCATATGTTACCGTAAGCGATAAAAACCACATTACGGATGCCCGCAGCAATGCGCGGGCAATGATAACACTAGTTGATAACATTAAGCATATAAATATTAATATTTTATATATATAAACTTAAAAAAATACATATATAGTTGTTTGATTTAATTTGATTTGAAATTAAATTATTATATCAGATTTAGATAGATATATTTGTGAGTTGCTGATGATAACACATGACATTAGAAAAGATGAATATAGTTACGTGTTTATTAGTATTTATAAGAGTTTATTATGAAAAAAAACCAACATGTTTTTACAGTTTTTGTGTTTTAATTCATTCATGTTGTTAATAATAATAAACCCTATTTATAAATATAAATATAAATGATAAAATTATAGATGAGGTGGTAAGTCACTCTATTATTTAACATATCATAATAATAAATCATCACAAAATACCAAAATGTGTATGGAGGTAGAGAATATTTCTAAATATATTAGAAATGGGTGGGTCATGGGTGGGTGGGTGAAGCATGGGGCATGTGAAAGATTGAGGGAGAGAAGTGGGTTGAGGTTGTAATAATTATTAGGGTCATAAAAGGTGTGATCTGTTTTTGGGTTCTTGTGAATTTGATCCACCAAAAGTTCATCATCAATTGTTCATCCACGTTAAGGAGACATAACACATATTCTTTAGTCCTAGGAAATCATTTTTTTATATTTAAATAGATTTTTTTATGTATAATATGAGATATAGAAGATTTTTGACACTATCATTATTCGCAGATAAAAAACGAACAGATCGAGAAAGTTGAAACATGTAGAAGTAAAATCCAACATCAACTTGATAATTCTTTGATAAAGATAGTAAATCTTGTTTGCAAAAACAAGGACTGCATCGTGAACAGACAAACAGTGTCAAAACCGAACAGTCTGGTTCTAATATTTTAGAGTCTTGATTGATCCGGTTTGGTTGCTTTTTATTTTTTGGTTTCTCTGTAAAAGTCGGTGAAAACACGTTCAAACCAAAATGATACTCATACCATATGATTCATATATTAATTCATGTTTTCTTAACATTTTGGTTAAAAAGGGTTTTGGATTTTCTTAAAAGGCAAATTGCGTAAATTGAAACGATGTTTAATATTATTATCAGTTTTTATAAATAAGGTTTGATATATACTCAATATAGATACAAAGTTAATAAGTTCTACCGATTTTAGAAACTAATGGGTTACACGACATCACCGATTGCTAGAAACAGTAAAACCATAAAGCGTTGCTACTGTTTCAAATATCGAAAAAAATTATAAACGTCGTTTCTATTTCACGCAATTTTTAAACACATTTACCAAGATTTAATTGTAAGAAACGAAGTTTATAACTTTTTACTAAATTTTAAAACAAACTTTAACATATGCGTAGAATAAAAAATGGCATTTTAATTTATCAATTTTTGCAATGGGTGGTATCATATAACCCGTCAGTTTATAATTTTGTTTTTTTATTATAGTATCAAACTTTGTTTCTAAAATGGGTAAAATCTATTCATATAATTTGCTCTTTCTTAAATGAATATGATAGATACTACAATATATTAATTAAATTTTTGTTCCGAGTGTCTTTGATATTTTTATAATCAAAATCTCTTTTATCAAACATTAAACGTATGATGTGTCGCATTTCTAATGACAACCAAGGCCGTTCCGTTGATTTTTCGGGACCCCGGACGAAAACGTATAAAAAGGCCTTACACATACACACATATATAAATATACATATATATACACACACACGCACAAATATATACATACATATACATGTGTGTACAAACATACTTTTTGTGTTTTACTCCGTCCACAATAAATTAAAAAAATCAGTGTTACTTTATTTACGTTGAGAACTTATGAAATTAGGAATCCTATGAAATTTTGAGTACTGGACGGTCGCCTCTTTTGGGCGCCTGTTCCTTATGACAACTCTGGTAATTTTGTGTTGTGGGATATATCGGTGATAGAGGTAAAAGAATATTTTCATATGACATTTGTGATTTGTCATGGTAAGTTGGTACTACGGTTTAAGTTTCTGTAAATGATAAGAAAGTATAATGTACTTTATGATCATAGTTTTGAAACATTACTTTTTGTTCCAAAAGTTTCTGAAATATTTAAGTTTGGGTATCTAAACAATCAATCATTGTACATTTTAGAATCATTCTTGAAAGACTAGCAACAACTTATGAAATAAACCTACTGTTTATCCGGTTCCATCAGTCTTAGGTCCCTATCGCGACAACTCAAATTCTAGAACTGGTCCTAACCGATTTCGGAAGAAATTAAAGAGGACCGACCGGTCCCAGTTGGTTTCAGACTACTTGGTCAATGGTCCCATTTGAACCCTTGGTAGAATAACGAGCCACGGGTAATGAACCATCATGGTGCAGTTAAAAGGGGAGTAATTGCCTGAAAAATAGTCGAAAGCCACTGGTTCTGTGTGTTTGGGTTTTGAGGCTGTCTAAAATTTCTAAAATCAACAACTGCTCCCAAAACTTAAGAAGGGAGTTCAAATAAATCTTGAAACAAGGATAACAAGATAGATATATAAAAATATAACAAATCATCTTATAGAGAATCCAATAGTACAAACCTGCTACGGTTTTTTAACAAATCTAAAGGGAAAAATATTCGTAACAAGTGTCTAACAAACTAACTTTTGAATCGAGACGAAATAGGATGATGAATATAAAATACCTAGAGAAAACAACCTCCTATAATCTCGGTATGATCATACTAGGAAAGGAACAATAACTCGGGGACTGACTTAAACATTACAGATGTATAATCCAAACCAATACAGAAAACTAGTAAGTAACGTCGTAACACAAGGGAATCTGGAGGAGTTTTACAATTTCTAAAAAAGAAATGTTATTAATGTTTCTTGTTGGGTTCGAACACGTACTTGATCAATGACTCCTTGATTGAGAGCAACTCGGGGAACTCTTTCTTCAATTTGGATGCATCCAACTCGTTATTGCTTCTTGGTGCCACTATCACTCGCGCCTGCTCTTCCAGTGTGAAGTTCACCCATTTAAATCCGGGGTTGATGTACTTCTTGTACATTTCCAGAATCTCATTGTGGCTTACCACCCCAGGATTTGTGAAGTTCCAGATTCCCCTGAGGTTTCTCTTTGCCATCTCAATTGTAATCGGTAGAAGTTCATCCAAAATGGTCATGCTGTTGGGTATGTTCACAACTTTATCGTAACGAGCAATTTTAGTTATGAAGTTGCGAGGGTTGTTGAGGTCTGAAGATATTGGCATTCGGACTCTCAGGGTGCAAACATTGTCATATTCTTTCAAGAGCTCCTCAACCTGAATAAGCGATCGGTTAAATTTCATACAGTTGCAACATTGCTCTACTTATGTTTTGGCCAAATTCACAATGCTGATATATGCACAAAGAAATAGTGGGAATAGAAAAGTTAAATGAAGGAATAGTAAGCTAGAAATTACCATAGCCTTGGTCTTTGAATAAAAGGACCCAACAAAATTCGGTTTGTCTTCTTCCTTAAAACCAATGCCAGAACCTTCTGGATGTGCAGCATCATACTCAAAAATGCATCCAGTAGCGAAGTTGATCATTAAAAGCCCATGTTCTCTGCAGACATCAGCCAGGTTCAGTGTTCCCGAGACATTGGTACGAATTGTTTCCGTCTTGTGAGATTCACACCAATCAACATTGGGTCTGCCAGTGACACCAGCAGCATTGAAAACATGAGTGGGTTTAACAATCTGAATGTCAGCCAAAAGCTGTGAACGGTCCTCCAAACGACCTCTTCCATACACATATTGAATTCCTTGCTTCTCACACAACTTCCCAAGTAGACCACCGATCCACCCTGTCCTCCCATAGATGAGGAACTTCAATGCCGGTTTCTTAGGAGAGTTGCTACTGATTTTTGGAGAGGGAACTACCATTCCAATCTGAGAAGCATTATTCGCCTCATCAGCTGTATCAAAGTCAGCATTTTCAGGCCCATCAACAAGCCTATCAACACCACCAGGCATCATCAACATTCTTGGATGAGGAAGCAGTGCCCCAGAGACGTCACCCCACCAATTAGGATTGCTAGTATACCACTCAATGGTCTTTTTCAGACCCTCTTCCCACACGGTCCGTTCAGACCAACCCAAGCTCTTCAATTTCTCATCATCCAAGAAGTACCTCTGATCATTAAACGGTCTGTTTTCCACAAATTTGATGCTTGCATCAGGATCCATATTGAAAAGTTTGCACATGTCTTTTGCGACATCAATAACTCTCCTCTCCCTCTTGGTGCCTATGTTGTAAACATGACCAACTTCTCCTTTGTGAAGAATTACTTCAAAAGCCTCAGCAACATCCTCACAGTAGAGATAACTCCTGACATTAGAACCATCACCATGAATTGGAAGAGGCTTTCCTCTCATAGCCAAGAGAATGAACTTAGGGATTAGTTTTTCTGGGAATTGGTTAGGGCCATAAACATTGTTTCCTCTAGTGGTAATCACAGGCAACCCATATGACCTACCATAAGCCATCACAAGCATTTCTGCCCCAGCTTTTGTGGCTGAATATGGGTTTGTAGGAAGAAGTTGAGAAGCTTCATGGTTACCCACAACAGCATCCTCCTCCGTTTCCCCATACACCTCGTCTGTGCTGACATGGATGAACCTTCTAATCTGGCCAGTGACTTTACAGGCCTCTAGAAGCACATGGGTGCCATATATATTATTCTTTGTAAACTCAAAGCTGTTACCAAATGAGTTATCAACATGGGTCTGTGCAGCAAAGTGCATTATGGTATCAATAGATTCAGTGATCAGGAGGTAGTTGACAAGATCAGCACTCCCAATATCCCCCTTAACAAATTTGAAGTTAGGAGAAGATCTGGAAGGGTTTAGGTTCTTAAGATTCGAACAATAATCAAGCTTGTCAAGCACAACAATTTTGTAATCAGGGTAGTTTCTGATTAGCCGATTAGCGACATGAGAGGCAATGAAACCAGCAGCCCCAGTGATAAGTATGTTCTTTGGCGTGTAAGTAGCCATGTTGGAGCTGTTCAAAGGTAAATGAATTAAATATCCAACTCAAAATCCACTAGCTATAAACCATTTATAAATTTGATCACACAATAGAAAGCAAACAATCTCACTTCAAAAGCATAAGAAAAAAAAACATAATTGCCAAATCAAAATAATGTTTTACAGGAATGTAGGCTCAATCATAATGGCATAAAGCTAATTGATCACTAACCCACAAGACATTGCATTTACCCTAGAAAAAGACATGCTACTTTTCTGAAAGCGTAAAAAAAATGTGATAAACTAGTAAACAACCAAAGAAGAGGGTTTATAACCACCTAGTCAAAGTAGATCACGATCAACTAAGCTAAAAAAGAATAATCAGAATTCGTATCTAAAAATCAAATGTCGAACTCAACCTAAAATCTTATCAGATTAGAAATCAAATATAATGACAATTAACATATACCTGATATAACAAAGTAAACCTAAAACATGAATCAAAACTAACCAGATCTAGATCAAATTACGCGTTTCCTTTCATCAAATTGAGGTTTATACAAGTTCAATTCAACACATCAAAACAGTAAACCAGATCTATAAGAAAAAAACAAATAAAATGGCGTAATTATAAAAAGAAAACAGGAAATGGTGGAATAGAACAAGAAGATCGAAGTTCGATAAAATATGAAAAGGAAAAGAAATGAAATTAGCAAAGGGAAACATGAACTTACATAAAAATTCAATCCGGATCGGGATCAATCGCAGATGAGAGAAAGATGTCGACCAGAAAGAGAAAGGTGATGAAGAAGAAATCACGAAAATTCTCGCGAGACTCAAGGCGTGGCAACCGACGCCTGGATCGATATACATACACACATATATATACACATATATATACATGTGTATGGTTCACCTCATCATTATTGTATTGCTATATATGTTTTCAAATTTCTATTTAGAATAAATTACTCTATTAATCTTTTGAGTTTGACATTTAACTTTTGAAATTACTTTGCTAATCCTTTAAACAGGATTTCTAAACACTAAAGTTCCTTTATGAGATAATTACAAAAATAGTCATTTCTCACATGTTTATTCACTTTTTAGCCACTTTATATACATTTTACCAAAATAGCCACACTTTACGTTACCATATTTACGTGATAGCCACAATTTACGTGATTTGTACTTTTTTCATTTTTATAATGCATTACGTTACAAAAGGTGTCTGGTCATGTAAATTGTTGTACTTTACGTGACCATTTTTGCTCCTTCCCCATGAATTTTTGGTGGGATATCTTGTCACACTTTACGTTACCACATCTACGTGATAACCACAGTTTACGTGATTTGTATTTTTTTTTCATTTTTAAATGCCTTACGTTACAAAAGGTGTTTGGTCACGTAAATTCTTGTACTTTACGTGACCACCTTATATTTTTGCCCCTTCCCCATAAAATGTAATGATTACTAAAAAAAACATTTTAACATTCCATTAGTTACCATTTCGTGATTGTCACGAAACAAACTATTCTCCGGCAAGCCCTCTTCTCCGGCTTTCTTCTCCGGTGCTTTACCATCTTTTCCGGCAAACTTGAAACGAAACCATCGAGTCCAAGGTGCACAATCGAGTCATCTGACCGTTATTTGACCCGGTCTTCACTTTTCTTTTTCTTCCCATCTTCTTTATCGGACACAATCCACGCCCTCACCCTTTCCGGTCTTCATTTTTCTTTTTCTCTCCCTCCCTTCTTTCTCGGACACATTCACACGCCTGCACCCCCTCTCTCTTCTTTCTCTCTCTACCTCTGTTCTCTACCTCTCTCGCTTCTCCGGCGACCGCCGCCGTCGCTCTCAACACCAGAGAACACCACACTCGTCTCTAAATCTCTCTCGTTCGCTCCTTCTCACACTCTGTCTCTCTTCCTCTCGTTCCGGCACACGACGACAGTGTCTCAACCCTACCGCCGCCGCCACCACCACCACCATAACACCACCACCACCATAATTTTCTCCTTCTCTCACTCTGTCTCTCTTCCTAAGGGTTTTTATAGGAAGGTAACTTTTGGTAGGTAAAATAATAAATTGTGTATTTAACCATGACAAGACATCCCACCAAACATTCATGGGGAAGGAGCAAAAATGGTCACGTAAAGTACAACAATTTACGTGACCAAACACCTTTTGTAACGTAATGCATTAAAAAAATGAAAAAAAGGTACAAATCACGTAAATTGTGGCTATCACGTAAATGTGGTAACATAAAGTGTGGTTATTTTGGTAAAATGTATATAAAATGGCTAAAAAGTGAATAAACATTTGAGATTTGACTATTTTTGTAATTATCCCTTCTTTTATTCATACGAAAAAGGGTTAAAGCCGTAGAATAGTTGTGTAGTTTTTAAAATGTATCGATATGATACGTGTACTATTTTAATTATTCATATTACACATGTACTTTCTGAATCGTTCAAATTTGATACGTGTACTACATTTTTTCATACCAATATAATACCTTTGGTAACCGGTTACTGGCTATACATGTTAAGAGTGGAATTTCTTTTTTTATTAATGTTCAAATTTCCATAATTGAAGCATCAAATACACTCTCTCGTCCTTGGGATAACCTAGTAAAAGAAATCACACAGCACAGCCAACTTCAAACACCTACAGACCTCTGTAGAAATTTCCAATGACGATCTCCATCGTCCAGATCGAAGAACTATGTGTTGCGAAGCTTCTCCTCAAATTTCACGCAGATCCAATGGTGAACAATTTCGTACCAACAATTCTCCCATAACTGCGCAAAGCTAGACAGAATAATCGGTCATAAAAAAGTAAAGGTATCATATTAACAATTAACAATATAATAAGTACAAGTACTATATCGATACACCTTAAAAAGTATACTGCTATTCAAAATTCATTTGAATAAAGGACCATGATATTCAAAATTCTTATTTAATGTATTGTCAGAATAATTTTGGAAGTTGAAAGGCTGAACCAGTCATAATAGACAACTTAAAGTATCAACAGAGTAATTTACTCTTCTATTTAACCTCTATCTATATATATAGAGTAAATTATTCCGTTGATCCTTTAAGTTGACACATTTTGACTAGTTCAGTTCTTTAACTTTTAAAATTACTCTGTTAATCCTTTAAACAGGAATTCTGAACACCAATGATTTTTTATTCATACAAAAAATGTTAAATGTCCTCGCATTTCTCCAAACATCCATTTGAATAAAGGATAATTGGTGTTCAGAGTTTCTGTTTAAAGGATTGTCAAAGTATTTTTAAAAGTTGAAAGACTGAATCAATCATAATAGGTCAACTTAAAGGATTAACAGATTAATTTACTCACACACACACACACACACACACACACACACACACACACACACACACACACACACATATATATATATATATATATATATATATATATATATATATATATATATATATATATATATATGATCGGGATCAATGGGGTACCATGTTAGACTGGGGAACCGGAGTCCACCCATGTTTGGTTATAAGTAAAAAATGGTAATATAGTCAATTAGAATCTTAATTAATAAATAACAACTAATGAATTAATAAATCCCTTAGGGATTTACTTCCATACCATATTTATAATAAATTTCAAAATGGATTTTAATGAACATGTTCAATTGTATTCGACAATGGGTTTTAGTGAACATGTTCAATCGGATTCAACAATGGGTTTTAGTGAACATGTTCAATTAGATTCGACAATGGGTTTTAGTGAACATGTTCAACCGGAGATGTCAAATAAATGTATTTATTATTTTCATCAAACCATTCATGAATGTTCAATTTTATTTACACGTTATTGAACATGTGCAATCGGGGTTTATTGTGTTTTTAGTCGTTCTTAACCGTTTTGGTGATAAAGCAATATTGACGGTATTGAACATGTTCAATCGTGGTTTATAGAGTGTCGTCATTGCACATGTTCAGTATGGGTGTAAGGAATGATATTAATTGAAATGAAGATTTCCATAGGATATACAGAATCTTTGATTCTAATATAAATTTTCAATACCATTTTTACCCCAAACATTAATTAATGTGAGAAAAAATTTAAAGCAAAATTTATATTATATTTTAATGATAAATGATTGGCTATAAATGGTTCCCCGGTACCCCAGTCTAACATGGTACCCCATTGATATATATATATATATATATATATATATATATATATATATATATATATATATATATATATATATATATATATATATATATATATATATATAGGGGCGGGTTCAATGGAGAACCTCTATGCATCGAAGAAACTTGAAGAACCACAATGCATCGCTAGAAAATCGTAATGCATCACGTGGAAATCGATGCATCACGCGTGAATTTGATGCATTACGCGGAAATAATGATGCATCACGTGGGGAATTGTGATGAATTTGTGGTGGTGCAGGGAAGTTCTTCGAGATTCTTCGATGCATGGAGGTTCTCCATTACATATATATATATATATATATATATATATATATATATATATATATATATATATATATATATATATATAGGGGTGGGTTCAATGGAGAACCTATATGCATTGAAAAACCTCGGAGAACCACAATGCATCGCAAGAAAATCGTAATGCATCACGCGGTAATTTGATGCATCACCTGGAAATAATAATGCATCACACGAGATTTTGATGCATTTGTGGTGGTGCATAAAGGTTCTTTAATGTTCTTCAATACATGAAGATTCTGCATTGAACCCTACATATATATATATATATATATATATATATATATATATATATATATATATATATATGTATATATGTATGTATGTATGTATCTATATCATTCTCATTTCATGTTGGATGTTTCACTTTTTAGTTGTATATCTTTTAAAATATACCAGATTAATACCCCATTGATATTATTGTTATTAATAAAAAAATGAAAAGTTGTTTCTGTTTTTGATAACTAAAAATTTGATGGTAACCTGTTAAACAGGTTTGCAGGTCACAAATTATTATTATTGATAAAAAATAAAAGTTTTTACTATAAACGATAAAAACTATAACACTCAATGTTATTAATGATAAAAAATTAATAATGTTACTATCAATGATAAAAATTACAAAACTTGTTGTTATATTTGGTAATTTGTGGTTTTTTCTTTCAAGAAGTTATTGAAAATATAAGTTCTTAAAGCAGAAGTAGTTTGTGTTTAAAAAATTAACTTTAATTAGTTATCATTTTAATATGGTTTATCTATCTATTTGTACTTTTTTGTCTTTTTATATTTTTCAATTTTATTGTCTCTTACTTTAAAAAACACGTATATTAATAAAACTTTCAGCTATCATATAAGCTCTAGCAAGTTCAGCTAAGTTTTACCAAATAGGACAATAATCAATTTTATAATATCGGACATAAAATTTATTTTATTTTATTTTTTTATTATGATTTGATTGCATAAATTGATACAAATAATGCGAAACTATTATTTGTAAAACATGGTTATATCTACTAAGCGATTAGCAAATATATTTCAACTAGCAAAAATGTGTTTTATAATTCAAACTATTGTAAATCATGACATATTATTTGCTTTATTAATGAATCAACTAATTTAATACTCATAACAAATAATCAGTTCACAAACGTATTGAACTTATTAAATTTATTGTAAGTTACAAGATGAGAAAATTAGAGTCAAGTCACAACTAAATGCAACTTTGATGAACCAATTACTCTATATGTATAGAAACAGAAATGTGATTAAATGAGAATAAGTACTTGTGAGAAATATTGTATCAAAGAACAAATTTGTTGTATCATTTTGTTATTTTATAATTCAATAAAAAATATTGTATCAAAGCGAGACCACGAAAAATATTATAAAATAGGATGTGACCCAAAAATTTGTGGTTAGAATGACTTCTTTTATTTGTCACAAATATTTAACTTTTTATAGGAACCATATCTTTTATATATATATATATATATATATATATATATATATATATATATATATATATATATATATATATATATATATATATATATATATATATATATATATATATATATATATATATATATATATATAGATTGAGATTCGATTGAGAACTTTTGTGCATCGAGGCACCATTGAGAACTTTTGTGCATCGGACTATCTACCAATGGTGCACAAAGGGCATTTAGGGGATATTAAATGTATGAAAATTATTTTTGAATTTAAATGTTTTTAAGATAATTAATAGCTAAATTTGGTATGAAAATCACCATTAACTTCTTTCCTAAAACCACACCTTCTCTCTCTCTCTCTTAGGCCCCTCTTGATTTTGGAAGAGATGAACGATATGCATGATTTATGTTTGTATGAACGATTCATGTTTGTATTTTGATTTTGGAAGAGATGAACGATATGCATGATTTATTTTTGGAAGAGACGAACGATATGCATGAAAAGATGAACGATATGCATGTATTTTGATGTATTTTGAATTTGTATTATTTTTGTTAATTTTGGAAGTGTGATAATTAAATAAGGATTGCATAATTCCTATTTTACCCCTCCACGAATTTCATTATGTGCATTTGATGCATAAAACATTCTATTTAATTACCCTTTTGTCATTTGATCTAATCCACACATTCTTTTCATCCAAGGGCCAATGAAGGTTCTTTTGTGCCTCGATGCACAAAAGTTCTCAATGGAACCTCCCTCTCTCTCTCTCTCTCTATATATATATATATATATATATATATATATATATATATATATATATATATATATATATATATATGATTCATATAAATACCTAAAAAATGGAGAGTATTGTGCGTATCCTTGAACACACGGGTTTCGGAAGTGAACATGTTGCGAAATGATTTTTTATCATATTCATATATATACAAATAATATAAGACTTTGTAAAAAATTAAACACATTCATACCTTTTAGCATATAAAAAATCATGTGAACGAAAAAATTTTATGTGAACATGCTTAGTATGGTCATACGTTCACAATGTATAGTTCATATGAACATGCACGTTTCACATAGTTCTATTGTGTTTACGTGTAATTTTTTTGTTAGTTGTCTTATATTGTTAATATACACGTGGTTATAAAAGAAACTTTTAAAAAAGGTTTTAAGTGTGATACCATTGGTACTCGCAAAACTACTCGTATTTACTTTAACATACATACATAGTTTAATTGATATTATTAAAAAATAATTTAGTAATAACCTATATATATATATATATATATATATATATATATATATATATATATATATATATATATATATATATATATATATATATATATATATATATATATATATATATAGTGGATCAAATGAGGACCGTTTTTAAAATAAAGACGATAAAAACCAATTAAATTATGACACGTCATCTAACTTAATCCATATTCTTAAGGGCATTTTTGACAATTTCAAAACTTAAAATTAAATAATAAAAAAGAAACTAACTTTTCCTCAATTTACGGTTACCCATCAAATCATTCCTTAAATCATGATATTTATCCATATTTGTTTTATTTTTAAGATTTCTCTTTCTCTCTCTTCTATCTCTTTCTTTCTGCTCATGAAGAAAACATGATTTCATTAGTAACACACTCCTCCTTCTCCCATGATGCCCACCCATTTCACTCTTTCACGATCATCGCCGCTGTGATATCACTAACGTCAATGACATGAACCCGGTACCACAACCACTTTCTCCCAATTGTCGACCTACCATAAACAAACACGATCGGCAGTACCTGCTCTACCACGACACCCACAACCTCGCCTTCGTGAATCGTGTACCACCACCGTAAAATTGCTTACTTAAATCGTGAACCGCCGCTCGCCTCCTAATCCTCCTCTGTATTTTAACCGTGAATCGTTGTTGGCCGTGAACAGTGAACCGCCACTCGCCGTGAACCCTCCGCCTTCGTGAACTGTGTACTGTTGTCATTGTGAATTGCTTGCTTGAACCGTGAACCCCCGCTCGCCCCCTTCTCACTTGCTTGAACCGTGAACCGCCGGGAACAACTCAAAGTCCAAACTCACGCCTTCGTGAACCATGTAGCAACGCCGCCAAGAATCGCTTGCTTGAATCGTGAACCGCTGCTCGTCGTGAACCACTCGCCTCCACCGTGAATCAACTGTTCGTAGTGATCGTCGTGTACACCTTGCCGTCGTTAACCAGCAGCCTTTAGAAACCCACCTCCCCACTCTCCGTCATCGTGAACCACTCGCCATCGTCGGGAATCAACTGTTCGTAGTGAACAACTAGCCTTGAACCACTCTCCGTCGCCGTGAACCACACCAGCCTTGCCGTCGTGAATCGCCCACCTCCTCACTCTCCATCGTGAATCGCCACACCCCCAAAATGCGTTAAAAAACCAAAACTCACCTCATTAAATTCATATAGTTGTTAAAAATAGAGAGGTGCACAAATGACTATTATACCCTCAAACACTTGTCCATGTTGTACAAATCTTTATTTAATTACAAAATTGCCACATTGCATTCTATTGGTTGATTCACAATTTCAAGCAATTTAATTGGTTCTTATTGTCCTCATTTTAAGCACGGTCCTCATTTTATCCTCACCATATATATATATATATTAGATTTGGGTTCAAAAAAGTATCATTGAGAATTGAGTGTACCAAAGGTACCCTTCCAAAACCACAAGATAAAAAAAAAACAATGGTTGTGATCAAAAGTTGAAAAGTGCATGCGCGTCCCTCTTTTTTAGGTGGAATGGTATTTTCGTAATACAACGACCATTCATAACACTTATAAATGATCATTCACATTACTTAATTGATCATTCACATTGATTAAATGATCAAATTATATTACTTAATTGATCAATCACATTACTTATTTGACCATTCACATTACTTAATTGATCATTCACAACACTTATTTGATCATTCACATGAATTATTTGACCATTCACATTATTTATTTCATCATTCACATTATTTATTTCATCATTCACAATAAACTATTTACACTTCTTCTACACTTATTTGATCATTCGCAATATTATTTGACCATTCATACTTTTTCTACACTTATTTGATCATTGACAATACTTATTTGACCATTTACAACACTTATTTGACCATTCACAATTCTTTTATACTTATTTGACCATTCACAAGAACTATTTGACCATTCACAGTATTTATTTGATCATTCACAACACTTATTTGATCATTCACATTAATTATTTGACCATTCACAATATTTATTCATCATTCACAATAATTATTTGACTATTTGCAGTTCTTCTACACTTATTTGATTATTCACAACACTTATTTATCATTCACAAGAATTATTTGACCATTCACACTTGTTCTACACTTATTTGATCATTCACAAGAATTATTTGATCATTCACTGTTTTTATTTGGTTATTCACCACACTTATTTGATCATTCAAATAAATTATTTGAGCATTCATAAAAAGTGTAGAAAAAGTGTGAATGGAAGTAATTATTGTGAATGATCAAATAAGTGTTGTGAATGATCAAAGTGTAAAAATAGTAAAATAATTATTGTGAATGATCAAAGTGTAAAAATAGTAAAATAATTATTGTGAATGATGAAATAAATACTATGAATGGTCAAATAATTCATGTGAATGATCAAATAAGTGTGAGAATGATCAATTAAGTAATGTGAATTGTCAATTAAGTAATGTGAATGATCAAATAAATACTGTGAATGATCAAATAAGTGTTGAAGAATTGTGAATGGTCAAATAAGTGTTGTGAATGATCAATTAAGTGTAAAAAAATTATAAATAGTTAAATATATTCTGTGAATGATCAAATAAGTATTATGCATGATCAATTAAGTAATGTGAATGATCATTTAAGTAATGTGAATGGTCAATTAAGTAATGTGAATAGTCAAATAAGTGTTGTGAATGATCAAATAAGTGTTGAAGAATTGTGAATGGTTAAATAAGTGTTGTGAATGATCAAATAAGTGTAGAAGAAGTATAAATAGTTAAATAATTCTTGTGAATGATTAAATAAGTGTTGTGAATGATCAATTAACTAATGTGAATGATCAATTAAGTAATTTGAATGGTCAATAAAGTAATGTGAATGATCGTTGTAATTACAAAAATACCATTGCCTATGTGGGGTACGTTGGATACGCGAGATTTTCCTTGATACGCAGGGGAACTATAATATATCTATATATAGGGGCGGGTTCAATGAAGAACGTATATGCATCGAAGAACTTTGAAGAACCTCTATGCAGTATGCACCACCACAAATGCATCACAATTCCCGCGTGATGCATCATTATTTCCACGTGATGCATCGACTTCCACGTGATGTATTACAATTTTCTAGCGATGCATTGTGGTTCTCCAAGGTTCTTCGATGCATAGAGTTTCTCCATAGAACCCACCTCTCTCTCTCTCTCTATATATATATATATATATATATATATATATATATATATATATATATATATATATATATATATATATATATATATATATATATATATATATATATATATATATATATTCAAGTTTATACAATTTATTATTCAGCGCATCAGAAGGTATCATTTTTAGAATTAAATTTTTGAATTTTTTTAAATATTATTAATTAACATTACACAGATAATATATAAATTTCACGTATATTAACAGATTCTAAGTGCATGAAATCACTAAAATGTGTTTTTTCTTAAAACGATCATGTTTTCAATTTTATATAAAAAAATCCAAACCAAAATATTCTCACTTACCCTAAATGACACACTTTATGTCATATGCTTCTTAATCTTTTGTAATTTATAATATTTAAAGATTAGTTAATCCAAATAACATTTTAAACACTAACTATATTAATGCTCTATTATTATTTAATGTAAACATCGAAAAAAAAAATAATTAAATGCCCTGTTTTGTTATCCTCGTTTTTATGTTAGTATACTTCTTGATCTTTTGCATTTTTAATATTTTAAAGAATAGTTAATCCATATTCTTCTTTAAATTAGGCCCAATGAAGTCGTTGACAATGCTGCTAAGTAAAATTGCAGTCACATCAGTTTTGTCTGCCATTTTGATGTCATTAACATGGTGTCAAAACTACTTTTGCCAGACCTATTTTTAATTAAAATAATATATATAACATATTTGCATACACAAGAGCAACATTCCCTCCCTCTAAATCGTCATTTGGATGCCATTTTGGCATGATGCCAAGGTAAGGGGGTGATGTTTCCCCAATGCCATTCTCGGTACTGAGGTGGGTACCGAGCCCACTCCCTGAAGCCTAATTTGTCTTATGTTTTTTAATGTAAACGTCGAGAAAATGAATGAAATCAAAGATTTTTTTACTACAATTGATCGATCTAAATAAAGGGATAGGGAGTGGATCAAATGAGAACCGTCCTTAAAATGAAGACGGTAAGAACCAATAATAATGAGACACGTCATCCATATTAATCCACATCATCAAGGGTACATTGGACATTTATAAATTTAAATTAAATTATAAAGTAAATAAATAAAGAATTAATTCGCTCTCCCCAATTTCTATAATTACATTCTTAAATATCTCTCTCTCTCCACCATAATTATTCACATTCCAAAACAAAATATTTCTCTTTATCTCTCTCCCATGGTGGCACACGCACCATTCCGGCGGTCTTCCACCACTTACACTCTTTCGCCGTCACCGCCGCTGTGATATCACCAACGTCCGTGAACCCTTTGCCTTCGTGAACCGTGTACCGCTGTCGCTGTGAATCACGTGCTTGAATCGTGAACTACCGCTTGTCTCCTCCTCACTTGCTTGAACTGTGAACAGCTCAAAGTCCAAACCATCCGTCTTCGTAAATCACGGTGGCGTCGTAAATCATTGTAGGTGTTATGAATCACGGTGGGCCGTCGAACTGATTCACAATAAGTGATATCGTCGAAATCGGTGTTGTGAACCATAAGTTGTGTCGACGAAATCGGTGGTGTCATGAATCACGATGACATTGTGAATCATTGTAGGTGTTATGAATCACGATGATGCCAACGAAATCGGTGTTGCCTGATTCTCAATTAAAAACCAATAGAATTAATTTAAAATAGAGTTAATTACAAAAATGGTCCATATGGTTTGTCCTAAAATTTGAATTTGGTCCCTGAACTTTCAATTTTGCAGAAACGGTCCTTATTTTCATAGTTTATTTGCAATTTTGGTCCCTCAATCTATTAACTTTTCTGATATGACCAAATTACCCTTATTTTGATGCAAACTACAGGGACCATTTCTACAATTAATTTTTTAACTCTTTTTTATTCTTAATTAAATAAATTATTTTATAGTGTTACTTAAATTTATTAAACTATAAAAAATAGAAAAGAATTATTTAATTATTTATGTTGGTTCATAAATGATTTAGATATTTTTAATCTTAATTAATTTTAATTTACTATAATCAAAGTGTATACCAATCTAAATTTATAATCTAAAAAAATCATTTATGTTTAGAAATTATTTTTTAAAGGTTTCATAAATAAGAAATTTTTTCTCTATAATTATTTATATTGGTTCATATATTTATAATAAAAGATATTTATGTTGATCAAACCACAAAGACCATTTATGTAATTGACTCTACTTTATTTTTAGTGTTAGTTAACTTTAATAAATTATTTAAAAAATTTATTTATGAGCCAACAGTTTAATTAAAGTTAAAAATATTAAGGAACTTAAATAAATTAAAATTTAACGTTTAATTTGACCGAATCAAAAAAAAAAAATTCCAAATGGTCTAAGACAACTCAAATTTTTTTATTTAACATATTAATTATTTTATCGTTTTAAATTTTAACTACACCAAAAACGATTGAAATTTTAGGTCCATATAACATCTTTGATTAACAACTTGAATTATCAAATTTTGATTTGTCAGACCTTTACATAAAAAATCGATATATATAAATAGGTTTTTAATTTTCGTCTTTCAATTTGACTTTTCATTTTAATCCGATTAAATCGACACCTTAAAAATTTAAACCATTTAGATTTATCACTTTACCATTATCACCTTGCTTTGATACAAATATGAACGGATTATAAAATAGAATCTTTGGCCGATTTTATTTAAGAAAAAAATAAAATATATTTGACCAACAAACATATTTTTATTATAAATTTATGAACCAACATAAATAATTATAGAGTCAAATATTTTTATAATATTTTATATACGAAACCTCTAGAAAATAGTTTCTAAACATAAATGGTTTTTTTTTCGATTATAAATTTTGATTGGTTTACACTTTGATTATAGTAAATTAAAATTAATTAAGACTAAAAAAATCTAAATTATTTATGAACCAACATAAATAATTAAATAAGTTTTATCTTTTTTTTTATAGTTTATTAAATTTAAGTAACACTAAAAGTAAGTTATTTAATTAAGAATAAAAAAGAGTTAAAAAATTAATTGTAGAAATGGTCCCTATAGTTTGCATCAACATAAGGGTAATTTGGTCATATTAGAAAAGTTAATAGGTTGAGGGACCAAAATTGCAAACAAACTATGAATTTAAGGACCGTTTCTGCAAAATTGAAAGTTTAGGGACCAAATCCAAATTTTAGGACAAATCACAGGGACCATTTTTGTAATTAACTCTTTAAAATATATGGTGCACAATGACCAAAATGTCTTTTTATTAGATTCTACGTCATATAATATTCAACATAATTACAATTATGTCACATTGCTTCTTATTGGTTGATCACAGAATAAAGTAACTCTATTGGTTCTTACCATTTTCATTTTAAACACGGAACTCATTTTATCCTCACCCTAAAGGGATATTATATAGTTTAATATTTTGTTTCAATTTTTTAGTTTTTGGCTTCGTGTGTATTACCACTGTACCATCTTTGGTTTTTTACCTTTAAATTTATTTAGTATTATATTCATTTATAAAATACATTATTATATATTCCGTTGCAACGCTAGGCTCTCACAAATCTTGTTGTTTTACATCATTGATTAGAGGGACTCATTTACATAATATCTATTAAAGAATAAAATAATGAATTGAGATTTTGACGAGCCGTATGATATATCATAAATAAAAGAGAATTTATTGAAATATCATGAGAAATATGACTATTCGCTTCAGTTTTGTTCTCCAATTGATATAAGGGGTTATTTACAATTCAATATTGTTGTTCATAAAAACAAGAAGTTTAAACCAGAAAAAGAAATAGATTGTAGTTTGTATTAGCAAAAGAAAAAAATTATTTTAGAAAACATTACAAGTCACATGCAATTTACAAACATAAAATATCTAAATGATAAATATTTTTACTTTATCTAGCTGATAAAAGTATCGTCATAAATTAGTCTATATTCGTTCAAATATTTCACAGTATATGTGAATATAATATCTTATTTTCATCCTGATATATATAATGTGTGGACAAATAATACAATGTTATAATCAATATATTGTAATTGTTTATAATCCGGTAATTAGAACCTTACTTGAAAGCATACTCGTAATAATTTTCTAAAACGTTACAATAAAAAGCATTGAATTGTTTATGTACAAGGACTTATATTTACTTTTACCTAACATAATTGCTGATTATCGATTTGGTCCACACACACATATAAAAGATCATATGAGAAGTTAAATGAGACCTGATAATTACATGTAATGGTGGTTCGATCTAGACCCAGTTTCATTCACTAACATTTACGAAGGAAAATAAAATATAAATTGAGTCACATAATATCATATCAAACCAAACCATTTTTGAGGGCTGTTTGTTAACTTTTTTTTTTTCCATTGAATTAAGTTGTTTGTCAAGATTAAGTTGACCATTTAAGAAAAAAAACTATTCTTGTTTGTTTCATGTGTAGAATGAACGGTCTGAATAAACCAAAATTATTATTTTACCCTTGAATCTAATTAATATAATAACAAAAATAAACTTATGATAAGAAGTATTTTAGATTTATAATTATTTATTCCCAAAATAAAAACAATAAAAGAGAAACCAAACCCCAAGATGCAGTATTAACTTCTCGTTTGATGTTGACTTTTTTGTTGACACATTGTTACACCACACATTCTATCTACCAAAATAATCGACGTGCACCAAGGAAAAACAATAATGAATCGAAGTAAACCCTGAAAATGAAAAGAAAGCTAGTGGAGAAAAGAAATGTAAAAGAGATTGTTACAAGATCGGGATCGTAAGATCTTACCATAAAATCATTAGGTTTAAATTTTTTTTTTTTTTTTTCAAGTTGATTACTATGATTTATAATTTTATATTGTAAATCAGCTATATAACATTTCAAATATATATTATGACATTAGATTGGAAAACAACACCACTTCATATTTCGAATGTTTATAATTACGCAAAAAAGTCAATTGATCTTACGATTCAACCCACTATTCTATCGGGTAAATGATTTGATTTAGATAAAATGGCGATTCCCGCCAAATTAATACCCGCCGTTTTTGGTCTTTAGACAGGTACAGAAATCAGAAACATTTCTATATTCTCTGTTCATTTTTCTCTGCGTTTTATCTAATTGGCATTTCGATTGTACCATCGAAATACTTCAATCTGAAAGTGTATCACGACTCTCAGATTATCCAAGCATTTTTGCAATCCGTATTTTCTACATAAATTCATACAGATTTAAACCTAATCAATTGTGCAATCAATATAAAAATGAAAAAGAACCTAGGTACCGTGTTTGGTAGAGAGAATCGAGAAAAAAAAAATGAAATTAAGACAAGTTATTAGTTAAGAGACTTAAATTGTATATGTAAATTCTCTATGAATACTTAAGTTGTATCCATGTATAGGTTAAACTTCAATTTCTTTCATTTCTCTAACAATGGTGGAGAATTAAGTAGAAGCTAAAATTGAGAAAATAAAATTACAACAACCATATGGATATTGTATTTTCGAATTTCATGGTCTAAAAAACCATTGATTTTATATCCAATTCTTATACTTTGATTCTTTCTGCCAAACACAATTAAAGTTAAAACATTAAACCTCAAAACAATTGGAGTAGATGAGCCATGCATTCAAATTTTTTTTTTGAAACATTGAAAGGGGGTCCAACACTATTAAAGAGAGATGTACAATTTTTATTTATCACATGGTCTCCCTTGCCACTGTATTTTATGATTTTATCTTATGAGTTTCTTTTAATTAAAGAAATTGTATGCATTTACTTAATTTTCATTTATCTGATTATCTCATTTAGGTTATTGTTATTTTGGGATATTTATAAAATTACAAAATTTTAGAGGGGTATGCACGAAAATATCCAGGGAAAAAAAAAAGAATTTACATTTTGCCAATTTACTCTTGATTTTCACGAGGCTGCAGAGAGTGGGGTTGGCAACGCTCGGCATTGCCACGGTACCAAGATGGCACACCGCCCCCTTGCCTTGGCAACGGCAATGGCATCCAAATGCCGAGACCTTTTCTTTGATATTATATATATATATATATATATATATATATATATATATATATATATATATATATATATATATATATAAATATGGTTCGTGTGAGTACCTAAAAAATGCAGAGTACCGTGAGTACCTGTGAACACACGGGTTTAAGATGTGAACGTGCTCCGAAAAAAAGTTTTTTTTTTTTAAATTTTTTTCATATTCATTTAGATACAAATAATATAAGCATATTTGTAAAAGAAATACACGCATTCACACTTCGTAGCCTCTTAAAAGTCATGTGAACGTGGAAAAATTCATGTGAACATGCTTAGCTGTGAACATACGTTCACAACAGTGCAATTCATGTGAACTTGCACGTTTCACATAGTTCTAGTGTGTGTTTATGTGTGATTTTTTGCAAGTAGTCTTATATTATTAATTTAAACATGATTATGAAAAAAAATTTCAAAAAAAATAATTTTAAGCGAGGTACCTCCGGTACTCCGCAAAACTAGTGGTACTCATTTGAACCCAAATCTATATATATATATATATATATATATATATATATATATATATATATATATATATATATATATATATATATATATAGAGAGAGAGAGAGAGAGGGAGGTTCCATTGAGAAATTTTGTGCATCGAGGCACAAAAGAACCTCCATTGGCCATTGGATGAAAAGAATGTGTGGGTTAGATCAAATGACAAAATGGTAATTAAATAGAAAGTTTTATGCATCAAGTGCATAATGAAATTCACGGAGGGGTAAAACAGGAATTATGCAATCATTATTTAATTATTACACTTCCAAAATTAACAAAAATAATACAAATTCAAAATACATGCATATCGTTTATCTCTTCATGCATATCGTTCATCTCTAACAAAAATAAATCATGCATATCGTTCATCTCTTCCAAAATCAAAATACATCATAATACAAACATGAATCGTTTATACAAACATAAATCATGCATATCGTTCATCTCTTCCAAAATCAAGAGGGGCTAAGAGAGAGGAGAGAGAGAGATAGAGACAAAGAAGGAGTGATTTTAGGAAAGAAGTTAATGGTGATTTTCATACCAAATTTAGGTATTAATTATTTTAAAAACATTTAAATTCAAAAATAATTTCCATACATTTAATATCCCCTAAATGCCCTTTGTGCACCCTTGGTAGATAGTTCGATGCACAAAAGTTCTCAATGGTGCCTCGATGCACAAAAGTTCTCAATCGAACCCCAATCTATATATATATATATATATATATATATATATATATATATATATATATATATATATATATATATATATATATATATATATATATATATATATATATAGAATATGGTTCGAGAGAGTACCACCGTTATGCAGCGCACCAGAAGGTACCACGTTTAAAAAAACTTTTTAAAATTTTTTTTTCATAAACATGTTTTAATTAACATTATGAAGATCATATGTAAATTTCACATGCATTCACATCTCCTAGCTCCTAAAAAATGATGTGAACGCACACTTACATAATTTTGAAGACATGTGAACGTGCATTTATGTGATTCGTGTTTTCATCCACTTAGAGTGTTCGGATTTGCGTGAAATTCACATATGATCTGTGTAATGTTAATTACAACATGTTCATGAAAAAAAATTTCAAAAAAATTACTTTTAAGGGAGGTACCTTCTGGTGCGCTGCATTAGAGGTGGTACTCACTTGAACCTATAAAATAATCTATATAATTATTTATATTTCATTTACTCTCTATATATACAAACACACATCATTTCATTTATTTCATATCTATTCTCTCGTTACTCTCTTTCTATATATAATTATTTATATTTCATTACTTTTTATATATACATACATATTATTTCATTTTTCTCAACTTAACACAATCAAAATATTGTATAAATTCTTTCATTTTTATCATTTCAAATTCTCAAAAAAAAACATTGAACATATTTGGGGTGTTCAAAACATTGATTTCAACGTTGATCCGGCTGATGATTTTGCAAACGAATATTCGCACCAAGACTTTGCGTAGATTAGTTTTCATTTTAATATTTATATTTTTTAATTGAATGTTTTATGTTATGTTTGATTTTAATATTATTAATTAAATGTTATTTTTTATTTCAATATTTTTATTATAAGTTTAAAGTGAAAATAAAATAAATGGAATGGCAACCACACCCTCGGAATGACATCAAAATGACATTCCATGACAAAACTGACGTGGCGGCAGTTTTGAGTGGCATCCCATCCATGGCAACCACTCCCTGTGGCCTGACAAAACTTACATGACCTTTTAATTTTCGTGGCCTATACTTTTTATACATTTTATATTCAATTTAATTAATCAAGATAATGTTGTCACAAAAAGGATTTAAAATTTATATTATTGGGGGTGACAATTTTGGTCCATTCAAGTAAACATGTTAACGACTAAAAATAATAAATTTTACATAATTTTAATTTTTTTTTCATAGAAAAATTTGTTTAATACATCATTTTATAAAATTTCATTTTAAAAAGTTATGTATTAGCTTAGCTTTTTACCGGTTAATTTAACAATCCGGCCAACTATTGCAAGTTTGCAACCAATTTATACACAAATCTAATTTAAAAGATATTTTTATTTTTTGGTCCCATCAAGTAAATAGCAATTACTTCCCCTCAACTCTTCCACCTACCAAAATTAACAACATTAATTAATTAAATTATATAACATTTACCAAAGTAAATGTTACTATTCATAAGCTATTTATAGGAATAGTAAAACTAAAATACTAATATATGCATGTTTGTATAATATTTTAATGAAAAGGCTTGTAACTCAATTGGTTAGTGTATGATTTGTGAAGGAAGTGGTCTTGACTTCAAACCCTCTTGACTAGAGTATTGTTATTTATATTAACTTAATTGGTTTTTACATGTTGAGTTAAAAACTAACGTATTTTTATTTTAAGATATTACTTTGACATAACCTAAACTAATTTACTATTAAACATTTTATTTCCTAAATATATTTTAAGAAAATACGTCTTCTTTCTTCACGAATGCTTAAATAATAATGGTTCTGTATTTTATACACTACCTCAAATACAATTGTATAGTAATTATTATTATTTATATGATTTTTTATTTCCTCTAAACTTCAAAGCAATTGTATGTACATAAACCAGATAATGTGACACAATGATTAATGTCGATGAATGATGACTATGATTCATGGGTACATAGAATTCTTTCTTACAAATATATTTTTGATGTGTAATAATAATTATGCAACTGTATTTCTATTTTTATTTTTTATTGTGATCACTTATTTATTTGTACTAGGTCTTTTAAAGTAAATTTTTTTTACTTTATATAGGTTTTTTTATCGTTATTATTAATAATAATTTACTTAATAAATTAAATTTTAATTGATTTTGATGATTATTACTAAATGAAGCTGTGATGGATAACACATTTCGAATGGATAGAATTGTATGAATTTGAAAAGGCTAAAAAAACAAGTAAAATAGAAGATTTTCTTGATTTTTATTCATTTTCATATTTGTTTAATTGGCATTGATTTTTTTAAATCTTTTTCAACATACTTTGGAATGAAAAGTTATATTCTGATGGTGGTGGTGTGAACAATTTTGGAATCGAACGTTGTATTCAAAGTCAATAACGCATAATTTCAAAAATTGTAATATATTTAATAGAATAACATAACATTTTGCTTCAAATATCAAATATGTATGTTAATATGTTAGTTTTATAAATTTTAATATTTTCGTATGACATTAGACCCCGCCGCGGGCAAATTTCCTCGTTCCTTCTAATCATCCAATGTCTCTCTAAAAACCTTTCTACTTTTTGTCATATTCTTTGACCATTTTACAAAAATTAAAACATGATATTGAAGAAAGGCTTGTTCCAACCTCTCCAAACAGTGGCGGATCCAGAATTTTTTTTATAGGATTCGGAATTTATGACGCTGCCGTAGTTCTATAAAAAAGTTTTCAAACCTCAAAAGTTCGGTCGGTTCATCTTGATTATATAATTAAAGAAATACGTAAATGCTACAACTCGTTAAGCGTTACAAACTAAAAAGAAATTAGATACTACATTTTTCTCCTACGAGTATTAAAATTTTGAAAACGGGTTATTAGTTATGACATGATCGTCCAAAACATTGAGTAATTCTTTATGGTTAAAATGCAACAGTCATTTTCATCACCAATTGAATTGTGGAATTTGTAGAGAAATATTAGAAGTTTTCTTCCACTTGATAAAACTTAGGATCTTGGTTTTTTTTTTCTTTCAAAAAACGATTCATATTGTCTTATGAACTAAAACAATTAACAAATGTAAATAAATGTTAATTGTTAAACACATAAAGTCTTAAACAAATAATAATCTAAATATCTAAAAGACCAAAACAATAAAGAACATTCTAACAAACAACAAATAAGTAAATAACAATAAAACTAGCAATATATTCCTAGATCAAGCCAAATATAAAGTGTCTAACAATGAAATAATCTAATAAATGAATGTTCAATGCACAGGTACTTTAAAATTATTTGTTAAATGGGTAAAAAACTATTAGGTTTTAGTATATTTTCTTAGATTTTGTAACAAAATTTTTCTATATGTATGAAATTTATAAAAACTAACAAGGTTATTGGGGTCAAACTTAAATAATCATAGGGGTCGAAATTTTTTCAACATAACACGTAAATAAAAAGTTATCGGGGTCGTTTGACCCCGTACCCGAGCAATAGGTCCGCCCCTGTCTCCAAGATGCAACGAATTAAAATTTTGTTTCTTACAAAGCATAAAAAATAGCCCTTATGATGTGCTGTCAACAAAAATTAACAGAGGAGAAAGAGGATCTTCTCGTTTTAACCCCCATTTGATAACAAATTTCTTTTATTGAGAAGTCATTAACGAAAATAAAAATCGAGGTATAAGAAAGACAACCAACAAGGCTGCAATCCACTTACACCTCTTCCTCACCCAAAGCCCATTTGTTGTTGTTTGAGTGTATTTTCATCTGGAGCATCTTGCTGTAGGAGGTAGGATGTTCATTGTATTCTCGAGCCAATAAACATCACTACAAACAACAAATAAACGTTAGAAGTGAACCAAAGACAAGTTTAATAACGAGAAATAAGGTCAAGAAATAAATCCAAAGACAAGTTTAATAACGAGAAATAAGGTCAAGAACTGCACGTGTAAAGAAAGTCTAGCATGTGGAATGTAAGACTCTTTGAAGATGTGTCATCAAATGCTTTTAAAAATCCACTTTGAGGATGATAAGCTTCAACCCACACTTATAGAATAGGAGTAATGAGCAATCAATTATCCATCTAGAATCTCCCTTCCTATTATGAACAAGTCTTTTTATGATTAACTATCTTGTGAACTATGAAAGTCAACCTGAACGTTTACAACTTTTCAAGAACTTTATACACACACCTGATAAGACTAATATATGGATCTGAAATCCTTAATCTCCAATGACTCTCTTTTCTTAGAGTGAGGGGATTATCGGAGCCGAAGGGCTTTTGACCTTGCCTCCTTAGATGGAGGCCGGCGGGCACACCACCCCGCCCTCTCGACCCTGGCTTGGCTCGACCCTCCCTCGGCCTCTCACCCTCTCAACTCTCAAGTCTCAACGGCTTCTTCACTTTTTTTTGTTTTATATTTTTTTAACACTCACCAAACACACATACACATATGTGTGTGTATGCATGGATGTATATATTTCTTTTAATAATTTTTTGTATTTTTATTGTTGTTTCCTTCGTAATTTCAGTTTCGTATTTTAAATATTTTAGTTTTAATTGTTTAATTAATTTCAATCCTGTATATTACATTCATGATTTTAGTTTCTTATTTTATGTTCATAATTTCAATTTTGTATATTTTAGTATCGTAATTGTTGTTTCATATTTTTAATCACGTAGTTTTAATTTTTTTAGTTATTAGTTTTAAATAACTATAAAATTAAATATTTTACCTTTAATTGATTTATTACCTAACTAGTGGTTTTAAGTCAAATTTATTTGTTGGCTTCTAAATGATTTTGAATTTGAAAGTGAAGTATTCTAAAATATTGACAACGCAATGAAAGAAAAACTTTTAAAATATTTTAAGGAAATACCACCCGTTTTTAGTTGTACTGCCGTTGTAAACCCGACGGTAAATGTTGGTGGCATGGAACATCAATTGAAAGTATTGCGTTTGCTTCTGGTTTACATAAAGATGAAGATGACCCCAATTTTGTCCAAAACCAAATTAATTATTTTAACGAATGTTTTCGAGATTTATTCGATATTTATTTACAAAAATACGGTGTGAGTAATGTAATACACAAACAAATGAGAAATGGGAATCATCTAGTAGAGGTGTAAGTGAAATATCGGCATATCATTTTTTAACACACTTTTTAAATTCTCAATCCAAACAAGCACGAACTACCACCTCTGGTAGCAAGTTATAAGACTATATTTCTAGTAATTTTATATCGAAAATGACGTATGAAGAGTTCAAAAACTTTGATATTTTAGCTTGCTGAAAATAAAAGGAACCTATTTTTATGATTTTAGTTGTCATGGTCTGTGATTTACTAACCGTTCAAGCTTCTATGGTAATTTCGAAATTGACTTTTTCTGTAAGTGGCAAGGTTATATCACAACGGAGGTCAAAACTAAGTCCCAAGTTAGTAAAATATTGCATTTGTTGAAGGATTATTTGGATGGAGTGGCTCGGAAACAAAATGTAACGACAACAGAAGATGCAATTGACGAATATTTGAAAACAAATATACACAACAAAGGAGTCGAACTTGGAATATAACCCTCAAAAGAAGATAACAAAGATGACGAGAATTGTATACCCGAATATCAAAACACAGATAATTAAAAAAAGAGCTCAACATGACGAAGATTTGGAAAAAACCTCACTATTTTTAATTACAGTAAATTATTCGTTGTCGTAAATATCTAATTGTCCTAATTTAAACTTATATTTTTCATAATTTGAATTTTAATAAATTTAAAATTTATGTATTTATAATCAAATATAATATAAAAATATATTTAATTGGAGTAAAATGTATGTGTTTAAAGTACATCATCTTAACGTATAATTGTTATATTATAATTATGATTATATAAAAAAAGATATTTTTGTTATAAATATTGTTAATTGTTGGATAATGGATTTGTTGGTAAATAAATGATAGGCCCAAGCAAAAAAATATATTTAGTTACCAAAAAAGCAACCTTAAAAAAACCCCAAAAAAACAAGAAACCTAGTCCAGCCCGGACAAAAATCGAAAATTTTAAAACATGTTTTCTGAACATCCGATTATGCCGGTTATGATATTTTCAGTTCATATCCGGTTAAAATCTGAACCAATTTTTATAAATCCAAAATGGCTTAGATTGCATCATGAGATAGTTCATGTCCAGATTTGTTTGGGTTTCGATACGTATAATTTTGTATGTTAATTGTATTTTTAATGAATTATTATTATTTTGAATTGGATGTTTCATTTCTATTCTTATTGTTGTAAACTTGTAATAATGATGTATGGTCCATTTTCAAATTTTAGAACTTTTAGCATAATGTTAAAATGACACTACTTATATTATTATTTACGTATGCAACACTTTGATTATTTATAAATATTTTGACTGGTCAAATATATTTATATTTATAATATTTATATCATCAAAACTTGGAAACTGAAATATGACATTGTACCGTTAGTCTTGTAATAAGATGTATTCATGAAAATGACTTTAACAATTTTTAAATTCCATATCATTTGTTTATTCCCACAAAAAAAATCTAAATTAAATACTTTATTAATTGTTGTATTATAAGAATTGAAATATACGAGTATTTAAGAATTAAAGTATATTTAAGAAATAATAATATATTATTTTAAAATAAAACTTCTAGAACTACAACAATATATTTAATTATACACATATAATATATTTACAGGGCATCTATGGTATTGTGAATTTGCTTTAAAAAATGTGTTAAATCTGAATCGCCCATGAATTTCAATGACCAAGAATTGGCAATTGACGCGGGAAGGAACTATAGAATACCTGGAATCTCACAGAAAGATTTATTTTTTTCAGTTGTTCATTCAATGAATTTATAATAAGTCTTTGATAATTTTTTAAAGGATTTATTATGAAAAAAACACCAAATATGGTTTTCATGTTTTTAATGTTTAATTCTTACGTGTTAGTTTTTTACCAATAAATTTTTTACGTTAATTTTTCCTGATTTTTAGAACTTTTAATTTCTCTTTCAAAAAAAATCTTTTAGTTTTGAGGACTTTTTGGTTAAAAACATATTGTTTTTTTAAAGAAATGATTAATCATAGAAAAAAAAAACAGAACTTTTTCGAAATCGAGAACAAATTACTTTTATTTAACCATAAATTCATACAAATAAAATATATAACACTAGTACACTACCAAGAAGAAACGAACCAACCAAGAGATATGCCGAGAATTGGTTACACGATGAAATACAATGATAATGTAAGATGGCTATCGCCTAGAATTGAACCAACCAAAGAGACTGCGAATTGGTTACACGACGAGGTACAATGATGTAAAACGACAAGCCCGATACATAGATTCCAAACAAAGCTTGCCATCCACTCAAGCTCTGATCATTGATCACTTGCAAGAAAGCCTTAACGAATTATATGTACGATCGAAGAAATTACTCTTTTTAGAATGAAGATCAATCATGAAAATGACAATTCCAAAAAGCTTTCAATAATGAAACCTATAAAATAAAAGTGCACTACATATCGACTTAAGAACTAAGATAAGAAAATAATAATAATAATAACCTTCAAAAACAATGCTATATTAATAATAAATAAAATGCTGATTATTGACTCATCATCCATTAAGTCAACCTAAAATGACAATCAACTTATCATGCCAACCCTTTACACATACGAACATCCTCCATAACCTGCAAATAATTAGTGAAAAAATTCCAATAAAAAATCTAATATGTATTTATCATCCAATATTTGCCATATATACAGATTGATTAACTTTCTAACAAACTAAATACTGAGCTTTAGCTTAAAATCTTTAATGGGTCGATTAAACTTCGGGTAAAAATCCAAACTTTAGACATTTAGGGTAAATTCTTTATTGAAATGATTAAATTTCTAATTAAAAATATGAACTTTATGTTCAAATCTTTGATGGGTTGGTTCAAGATTCGTAAAGAAGTCGATTCACTTACTTGGGTCAGTGATTGTAATAAGACCAGAGTTCCCAAAATGACAATTCCATGGGTTTCTTCCTTTGCATTGGTAGTAAATGTTCATAGCTATGGAGGCATGGTTCATCAGATTATCGGGCGAATAGCACGCACCGCCTTTCTCCAAGATCCTACAGTCGACCTGCGAGCACGCATAGTTCACGTTGTCCAACAACTCCGCTTGGCTTGATGACGGTTTCGCCACACACCATGTTTTCTGCAACATTTATTAAACTAATTAACATATATATATATATATATATATAGCCAAAGATGTCAGATAGAATAGATATTTAGGGTTTATATATATATACCTGGTCACCGTGAACCGATCTTATAGTCCCAACTGCAAGTTAAACACCGAAATTAATTAATTAAGTCGATCGATACGAATTTATTTAGAAATCGAGAGAAAGAGAGAGAGATGGTGAACCTGAAAGGATTGATAAGAAGATGAAGAAAAGATATGAAGATACATTAGCAGCAGCCATGGGGTGAATTTGAGTTTGTGTTGTGGATGGTTTTTTGTTTAGTGGTTTTAATTATATAAATTATATATATGTATAAGTATATATAGTGGAATGCTTAACGGCTCTATTGAAAATGGAAGATGTTACGTTACTTACAAGTTACAATAATTTAGTAGTTTAATGTAACTTTCAAAATAAAACGGGCAACCAATGATCGACCCATCTAATATGTTTTTTTAAAGAAGGGAGAATTTCATATATGTCCCTCTAAAACTGCATAATATCATATATACCCAAGCCAAAAAAAGAATTTCATATATATCCTTCTAAAACTTCATAATATCATATTTACCCAATTTAAAACTTTAATATCATATATGCCCTTTCAAACTTTTAAATATATCAAATATATCCAAATTATTTATTTATTCTTTTTTATTACTTTAAAACTCATAATTAATATTCATTCAATAAAGAAATGACCAATCTACCCTTTTTATTTCTTAAATGTCATAATATCATATTTACCCAATTAAAAACTTTAATATCATATATACCCTTTTAAACTTTTAAATATATCAAATATATCCAAATCTTTTATTTCTTGACGGAATTCGGCGATTCAAATTTCAATTTGTTCGTTACGTCGAAGCCTACAAAAATTGAAGACTTAATCAAGGTAATTAACTTTTAAATCCCTTGATTTTACATCTGGTGGTCGTGATCTACTGCACCAACATGCTTGACATGAAATTCATTTCAAAAAGCTTCAAAATTGATCACGTAATTGGCATATAACTTCATCCAAATTAATTGTGTCATATTTAGACAAATTACTTTTAAAACTCACGTAATCTTTATAATATCATATTTAGCCATATACAAATATCAAATTTCTTATATAAAGATTAGTATATAGGAAAAATATAAAAGAATGTTTATTATGAGTTTTAAAAGTAATTTGTCTAAATATGACACAATTGATTTGGATGAAGTTATATGCCAATTACGTGATCAATTTTGAAGCTTTTTGAAATGAATTTCATGTCAAGCATGTTGGTGCAGTAGATCACGACCACCAGATGTAAAATCAAGGGATTTAAAAGTTAATTACCTTGATTAAGTCTTTAATTCTTGTAGGCTTCGACTTAACGAACAAATTGAAATTTGAATCGCCGAATTCCGTCAAGAAATAAAAGATTTGGATATATTTGATATATTTAAAAGTTTAAAAGGGTATATATGATATTAAAGTTTTCAATTGGGTAAATATGATATTATGAAGTTTAAGAAATAAAAAGGGTAGATTGGTCATTTCTTTATTAATGAATATTAATTATGAGTTTTAAAGTAATAAAAAAGAATAAATAAATAATTTGGATATATTTGATATATTTAAAGTTTAAAAGGATATATATGATATTAAAGTTTTAAATTGGGTAAATATGATATTATGAAGTTTTAGAAGGATATATATGAAATTCTTTTTTTAGCTAGGGTATATATGATATTATGCATTTTTAGAGGGACATATATGTAATTCTCCCTTTAATAAATTTCAGGGCTATTTCGTTTATGCGTTTTATATATGTGTATGTGATTGGTGCACTCATGGCGCAAGTTCTATTTTGCCTTTTCTTTCTTATCTACATTCACTCTTAGAGTCACATAATCATGCACTATTTCCATTTGGTTTATTTGTTTTGCTGTAGATTTGCATTGCTTGCCACCCGCATGGAGCAGTATATCCAGGGGCAGTCCAGGGATTTGGTTGATCAGGCTTATATTAAAATTGTGGGTACCTTCCCTACATTCCTGCTGTTTGATAAGATATGAACTATACTGATTTTTACACACACACACACACACACACACACACACACACACACACATATATATATATATATATATATATATATATATATATATATATATATATATATGTGTATATATATATATATATATATGTATATATATATATGTATATATATATATATATGTGTATATATATATATGGTCGGGTTCTATGGGGCACCTGTATGCATTGTGCACTTTGGGAACCTGTATGCACCGTTAGATCTTGAATTTTAATGGTTCAGATTGTAGTGGCAAAAGAGTAATTAACTTGAAAATGGGTGCACGGGTGCATAACTTCTCGCCCGCGGAAGGGCAAAATCGGAAGATGCTTGAATTCAGAAAATATTTTATCCGAATCTAAACAAACATGATGCATCTTCATCCAATTTATTGGATTCGTCTTCAAACACGATGCATCTTCATCCAATTCAGTTTCAAACATGATGCATTTCGACCATATTCATCCTCGTCTTTGTTCCATCATTATGCATCACCAAAATCGTGATGCATTTCGGCCATATTCATCCTCGTTTTTGTTCCATCATTATGCATCACCAAAATCGTGATGCATTTCGACATTTAAACGTGGATTTATGCATCACCAAAATAAATGATAAATATTAAATTAAATTTTAGAATTTAACAATATATTATTAAGCAATCCCAAAATGCCCTTAATACACCATTTGTAAACAAGCAATGCATTTTTGGTTCCCATTTGGTTCCCGATGCATATGGTGTCCCATAGAACCTCAATCTATATATATATATATATATATATATATATATATATATATATATATATATATATATATATATATATATATATATATATATATATATATATATATATATATATATAAAATTTTACTTTTATAATTTTATTTTTTGTTTCTTATTATAGTTTCATAAATGTTTGTATTTTTTTATTTTAGTTTCGTAATTGTTCGTTCGTTCGTACAGTTTCGTAATTGCTGCATAAATACCAAATTTAGACAGTTAGTTTGTATTTTTTTAATGTTCATTTGTCATTTTAACTTTTATTTATTGTTATGTAATTTTTTATTTTAATTGGGTAATTTTTAATGTTTAGTTTATATAATAGTTTTTATATATTTATGTAATTAATTATTTTAGTTCTAATATTTGTTTTTTTTAGTTAAAATGAATTTATTTTAAAAAAATTAAGAAAGATGGAAAGTTTAAGAAAGATGTGTATTTCCTAGTTAGAAAGGTGGGGAAAGGTTGAGAGAGAAAAGCTGATGTGGCGCTGACGTGTACAGAAAGATGGTTTTCGGGAAGACGGGTACTCCCTTCACTCTAATCGTTGAAAAAGAAGGAAAGGAGTGTGATGGATAGGGCAGCCAGCCGGGCAGGGGTTCAGTTAATTGGTACCGGTGATGTGTAAAAGTGGGTGTTGTTGGGCAGTGTGTTAGTTTTACTGTTTTTGACCAAAGGATTTGTTGTTGTGAAAATCTTTTGTTCCATTTTCAATTTCTTCATCATCACTCCACACTCGTTGGATGTTTTCACAACCCACCCTTCTTTTCGCAATATTTCAAAGGGGTGCTACTTCATGCACCATACTCTACAACATATAATATTTAAGTCAATTAACCTACATTACTTTTAATGAAAAAGAGAAACCATATACCCAATCATAAACAATAATTTAGTTAAATTATTGGTCAAAATTATAAAGTATGGTGTATGAGAAACTAGAGTATGGTGCATGAAGAAATTGCCATTTCAAAGCTATAATAATTTGCTTTTGACTAAGTTACACAAATGGTCCTGTAGTTTATACGAAGTTATACTTATCGACGTGTTAAAATTTTTTTCATTTGAAAAAATTATAATCTGAATAGATCGTTATTTCTTTTCTTGATATATTAAAAACTAGATTATTGCCCATGTATTACATGAGTTAATTTAAAAACCAAATATTTATAACTATGTATAATATAATAATTTTTTTATTTTAAGAATAATAGAAATTATTTAATTTTAATTAATTAATTATTAAGATCAGTTTTGAATATAATTGATTTGCTTTAAAATATAAATTAAATTTAGTAAATGAAATGACAAAGGAGAGTGCGACACATGACAAATCAAATAAAAGCATGACACGTGACATATTATCTACTCATTGATTGATAGTATGTTTGTAAACCCAAGTATTACATAGATATTTTACACAAAAAATATATTAATTATAAAAAGAAATAAACTAATAGTATATTTAAAATAAGAGTTTATAAGAAAATTTGAATGGAAAAAAGATTTCTGAATGATATATTTAAATATATAATGATATGAATCATAAACAGTGTTAACAATTTAACATAATTTTTGTTATTTAAGTTTACAATACTTTAAAACAAATTATGAATTACCATAATTATGGTTACAAGGAATAAAATAGAAAAAAAGTCATAATTGTATTTTTCTTTCAATTAATTAACTTGTATAAATGGAAAACTAAATTAGGCAAATTAGGCGGGAAAATAAGATTTTGTTTCAATGAGAGAATGTCATGTGTCGAAAAATATTTTGCTTTATTAATATATATATATATATATAGGAATGTTTTGTTGTTTTTTTGGTCCAAAAGAATCAAAAATAGAACTGATTTGTTGTTTTTTTTCTGGAAAAATTTAAAATCAAAATTGGACATTTTTTTGTTCGAAAATATTAGATCTAAATGTTTATCATTAAAATTTTTTAATCATTCTGATTTAAAGTAGACGGCGAACAATTCTGAATTTAGTTTTTTCAAACAAAAAAACGATGAATCATTCTGATTTTGATTTTTTGATCAAAAAATGATGAACAATTCTGAATTTAATTTTCTGATAAAAAACGACGAACCATTCTGAGTTTTGCTTTTTTGAAAAAAAAAACGAGGATCCATATTGATATTGATTTTTTCGAACAAAAAAAGAGTAACAATTCTGATTTTAACATTTTCGATCAAAATAAGAGGAATCATTTCGATTTTAATTTTTTCGATAAAAAATGACGAACCATTTCGATTTTATTAATCTGATAAAAAAATGATGTTTGTTATTATAATATCGATATTTAGAATTTTTGGGTATCAATTAACGAACCCGACGTAACTTGTCGAACAAGTTAAAATAGAGAGAGAATGATGGTCGGTGGCGCTGAGGTAACCCACCCCATCTTGTCCCCTCTTTACATGTTACTAACCTTTGAATCAAGATTCATAATTATGAAAAAGGAGTCTTGAGGGTGTGACTTGACATCTTAAAAACCACAAATTTGCCCATTACTCAACTTAATCACTTCATAAGATCTCTATGTGTGTGTGAAGAAAATAAAGGGGCAATCAACTCCTACAACTTTCAAACATTGAAAATATTAAGGTATAACATATATGCTTGTTGTTCTTACATGTTAACAACAAAGTGATATAGTGCATGGACCATGTGAAGGTTTTATTCGAACCTAAAGAATTTAATCATAGATTGTCTTTGAAAACGAAATCAATTGCTAAATGATGGATTGAGGAATGTTAGATGAAAACATCAAAATAATGTAATTTGAAGGATATATAAAAAAAAAACATGATAATGAAGTAAAAGAAAACTAGCAAAAGATTCAATATGGCGGTGTCATATACAATTTTGATGATATCTTAAGTCATAACATTCAAAGATTAATATAATTACATCACAAATAGAGGAAATTTATCTTTATTAAGCGGAAATTTGAATACTTTATTTAAAAAATCCTAAATTGAGTGAAAAGTTAACTTGAAAACACACCGTTCATATGACCATGATGTCATATAAAGAGAAACCAAAAGATTGAAATGCATGTCTTCCAGAGTAAAAACAAGAAATTTAAAGTTAATAAACCATCAAAATAAATGAGACTACATATTTTTAGTCGAAAAATCTATAACTTTTTGGATGTCATGTTTTTCGGTGAGAAGAATGATAAAGAGCTCTGTAAATAACCATTGCATAACATAGCTCTATTTAATGTGAGAGTTGAATTAAGTTATATTTTTTTGAACAACAAAAGGTAACCTAGCCTAGAGCTTCGGCATTGCCATCACCCCAAGCTAGGAAACCCACGAAATATTATTAATAAAAGCTAGCAAGATGCTAGAAAAATACAATACATAATTAGAAACAAGATGACGGGGAAGTACACCACAACGACCACAAAAGAAACTTACAATGACCCCTATATTTTATCCAAGTAAAAAGATTAGCTTGAAAATCGTCTTTTATCATCGATGCTGTCATTCTCGAACCTTGAAACACCACATTATTCCGTGCTTTCCAAACAAAATGCCGCCTCATGAAACTTTTTCAACGACTTAGATTTCCTTCCATCAAGAACCATCCCAAACAGTTGATCAAGTGACTGATGGTTACCCACCTCAATTTCCGCCCATTCCAACAACCATTTCCACAGATTAGAACTCATCGAACAAGAGTAGAATAGATGTTCTTCTGATTCATCCTCCACGTTACACAACGGACATAGAGTCGACGAGGCATTAACACCCCTATGCTCCAGATTTAATCTTGTAGGCAATCTCCGTAAAATAAGTTTCCAAACAAAACAATTAACTCTAGCCGGCAACCAATTATTCCAAAAACACTTGTTATTTCCAGTATCACAAGTCAAACTATCAATTAAACCAAGAAGTGACTTTGCCGAATAAATACCCGAACTGTCTCCGAGCCATTTCCAATTATTATTCCCACCATCTGCACAAGAAGATAAGTCATCAAGATTTAAATTGAGAGCAGAAAGAGATGTACCAGCTTTCACTATATTCAGCCACGTTCCCGTATATCTATGATTCACCATCTGCCTTAAAATTGGTCTGTCCAGATTATGAATGACTTTAACCCACAAAGCAGAATCTTCAACTCTAAGCCGCCACCACCATTTGCATTACAACGCAATATTAGCTGCTTTTAACGAGCCAATTCCCAACCCTCCTAGTCTTTTTGGAGCCAACAATTTATCCCACTTAACCCAATTGATCTTTGAATTCCCAGTAACCGAAAGTCCCCAAATAAACTCTCTTCTGAGTTTTTCAATTGAATCAATGACAGTTTGTGGAGCTTTGTACAGCGACATGAAGTAAAGAGGCAGGCTGCCAAGGATAGATTTGCACAATGTCACCCTTCCCCCAAAAGAAATGCTCTTTAATTTCCACAGTGACAGCTTTGCCTTAATCGTATCAATCACACTTTTCCAACTTTTGGCTAGATTCATGTTCGCACCAATAGTAAGTCCAAGATAATTGAAAGGTAGTTTTGCTTCACTACATTTCATCCAATCTGTATAAATCTGAACCTCTTCGTCCCTAACTCCAACTCCATACAATCTGGTTTTAGAAAAATTTACTTTCAAGCCTGATGCTAGATAAAAGCAGTTAAGAATTCTCTTTAGGTTCAACACATTAAGTTATATGATTGTGTCTCATGTCATTAATTAAAAACATTTGAGTAAAGACGTATGATTAGTAAAAATTAATAGAATATTGTATCATTCAATCATATATCAATGTCCCAATACATTAAGAAGTTGGGTTATTATTTAAATACTTGTGAAGTTTAGGGTGAATTTTACAAAAGTTGATATAGTTAGCCTTTTAGGCTAAACTGCTAAAGTAGTAAAGTTGTTGGGTAAACAAGTCCCGGAAGAAGGGAAAAGAGAGACTGTCGGAAGACGGCGCCGTAACGACCGTCTGTTTTCTGCATCGTTTTGGAGAAGAAATGATTTGCGACTGTCTGTCGTTCACGTTCATCGTTAACAGTTAACGGTAACATCCCCCAGCGTCCCAAAATTGAAAATTGTAAATATCCGAAATTAGTGTAAATTAATTAATTATAATATTATACTAGTTTATTATCAGCGTATTACGCGGATATTTTTAATATATATAAAATATCTATACTATATATAATAAGAAAACCACTTGGAGTTTCTGGACCATTAATGGAAAGAAATCAATGATCCAGATTAATGACAACTCATAATTATTTATGAAATGTCTCTTATACCATTTATTAAAATCAATAATTATACCTATGCCATTTTTTTAATTCATTTTCCAAATTTACTACCTTAACTTAATTACATTAAATTTTAATTTTAATTTTTTCATTAATGAATTAATATTAAATTAATATTTACCTAAAATAAATATGTGTTATTATTATCCTTAATGATCATAGTTAAATTCAAATGTAAAAATTTGGATTTAATGTAGAAGTGTAGTAAATAAAGTTAAAAATTTTTGTTAATTATTTTGCTAACAAGATTTAAATTTAATTGATAAAACTTCAATTGTGAATATGATAAATTTTGATTGCTGATTTTCAGATATTCCATTTTCATATTTTTATTATTTTCAAAATATATACACATTTACATAATTGAAGTTTTTGTTTCTTACATTGGTATTTTATATTTGAAGTTAATAAAAATTAAAAGAAACATTTTTTACAAACACGTATTATTTGTTTTTAATAATACAATATAATAATATTTTTTAATTTAATATCAAACAACTAAGTATTTTTTTATTTTTAATTTAACTAGCTTTCAGCTTTTTATTTTAATTATATATAAATTTTATAATAATTTATTAAAATTTAAAAAAAATATGTTTTTTCTGAATAAACCCATGTAATACAAGGGTTGATTAACCTATATATTATAATAAAACAAAACAATTCATATCATATGTCACTTCTACAATACAAGAAAATTTTATTTTTCCGCCTCTTTTTCCAAATTTAACACCTTAACTTAATTGTATTAAATTTTGACTTTATTTTTTTTTCCATTAATTAATTAGTAATAAATTAGATTTTGTAAAATTTAAAATTAATGTTTACCTAAAATAAATATCTATCATTATCATCCATAATAATCATAATTAGATCCAAATGTAAAAATTTTTATTAGTTGTGGAAATTATTATTATTATTATTATGTATAATAAAGGAAAACATCAAATGTCACGTGTCACCTCTACGTTTACCAAAAAGATAATTACAACTTATAAAAAATAAAATATAAATACAATTTAATATTTTAAAAAAAGATAAATATACTCTATTTCTTAATCTGTAAATAATAAAAAATAAACACAATTATTATTTTTGTTTTTATTTTTACTCATATACATTTTATATAAATAAATTTAATTAAAATAATCCACGTAATATGTGGGTTATAAACTAGTAATAAATAAAAAGATAAAGATATAAATATTATTTTTTAAACAAAAGTATATAAGATGATATTATTATTTATTATTACCTATTGATTTTGTATATTTCTAAATATATATGAAGAGTAATTATTTTCTTATATATATTTTTTAAAACTTTTATTATATTATCTTATAATTAATAAGTTAGTAGATTATTAGACTTTGTTTGATTTGATTTGATTTGAATTTAAAAGTGGATCATATTAGATTTTGATAGATTTAATTAATAAGTTAGTATAGTATTAAATTTTGTTTGATTTGATTTGATTTGAATTTAAAGGTGGATTATATTAGATTTGATTTAAATTTCTTTATTATTTTTAAAATCTATAAATGTCACGTGTCGATTCATGGTGACGACACGTGGCTTCACCAGAAATGAGTATAGTTACTCTTTTAATAGTATAGATAGAGATAGATTTTAATCTTTCTTTTATTAAAATTTATCTAACTTTATTAGTATTAATTTACAGGCCCATGTATTACGTGAATTTTAATACATTAATTTACTAGTTTATTACCCGTATAATATACGGATCCGTTTAAATAATAATCGTTTTAATAACTTACGAATTTTAA